>CM076580.1:483699316-484110139 GCA_034641835.2 Pinus albicaulis
TAGGTTTTAACCCTGAACAGAAATTATCTACACATGAATCTTATAACATAAAATAAACAATAACGAGAGAATAAAACATAAAACAAATAAACACAGAGATTTTCCCCTAGATCCAAAAATGGGACGACTAGATTGATTTTTCATTATATTCCTTTTAGTGTTACAACACATATATATACATGCCGAAGCATACATAAACCCCAATCCATTAACCCTGGATTAGAATATAACCATAGTTCCCTTGACCGGATCTACAAAATACTAGGGGTCTAAAACCATCGTACCCCAAAACCATGTGCAAACTCATGCACAAAACATGGGTGGGTCCGCATATGAGTGGGACCGCATACCAAAAAAAAAATTCACCGGGGCGCTGCCCTGGACCCCGACAGGGGGGCTACCTCCCCCCTTGTGACCCCCCTATTGCGCTCGACGCAATGTACAACGCATGGGGCTAGTCGTGGAAAGAATATAACACATACCCAACATTCTCCCACTTTTTGTTTTCTTTCCACAAGGGGCCACATCAGAGCTTAGTCATTGGGCCAATTCTTCAACACCCATTTTTTCTCTACACCAAGAGAACTTCTGAGTGCTCACAGACTTCGTCAATGCATCTGAAACATTCTTCAAAGTGTCCACCTTTACCAGCAACACCCTTTTAGCCTCAACCATATCTCTAATAAAGTGATATTGAACATCAATGTTCTTTGTCTTTGAATGATAAGCAGGGTTCTTAGCCAAGAAAATTGCAGTTTGGCTATCATAGTCTATCCTTATAGCTTGCTGTACCAACCCCATACTTGAACATAATCTCTACAACCAAACTGCTTCCTTGCTTGCATGAGTGGCTGCTATGTATTCTGCCTCTATAGTTGAAAGTGCCACTACAGACTGTCTTTTACTCATCCAACTAACTGCACCTCCAAATAGGCTAAACACATACCCACTTGTAGATCTTCTTTGGTCCAGATCTCCAGCCCAGTCTGCATCAACAAAACAACGAATGTCCAACATTCTTTCCAATCCTGGTCTTCCCTGGTAGCACAAGCCATAATCACTAGTGCCACGTAAATATCTGAAAACCCGCTTCACTACTGTCCAATGCTCCTTCCCTGGGTTTGACATAAACCTGCTCAATACTCCCACTGCATGTGCAATGTCTGGTCTAGTACAGACCATTGCATACATCAAGCTACCCACCGCACTTGCATATGGAACATGGGACATATACTCCTCTTCTTCTTGTGTCTTGGGACACTGTTCATCAGACAGCTTTACACCTACAGGAATAGGAACATTCACCGGTTTACTATCCTGCATATTGAACCTCTGCAATATAGTCTCGACATACTTCCTCTGGTTTAACCAGAGCTTCCTCTTTGCCCGATCTCTCTTAATTTCCATGCCCAAAATATAGTTTTCAGCACCAAGATCCTTCATGTCGAATTTTGAGAAAAGTTGGGTCTTCAAATCTTGGATAATTTCTTTGTCATTTCCAATCAACAACATATCATCCACATACAATAGCAAATAAATAACATGGTCACCAATTAATTTAAAATAAATATAGTGATCCTCCTTGCTTCTGGTGAAGCCAAGTCCCTGTATATAGGTATCAAATTTCCGATACCACATCCTTGGTGATTGTTTTAACCCATACAAAGACTTCTTCAACCTGCACACCATTTCTTTCTTAGCCTTCACCATAAAGCCTTCAGGTTGCTTCATGTATATCTCCTCTTCTAGATCCTCGTGATGAAATTTTGTCTTCACATCCATCTGTTCTATCTCAAAATCAAATGCAGAAGCAACATATAAAAGTAATCTAATAGAAGTAACCTTGGCAACGGGAGAAAAAATATCACCAAAATCAATTCCCGGCACCTAGGAATAACCTTTTGCTACCAACCGAGCTTTGTATTTCTCCACCTTGCCTTCTACATTCATCTTCTTTTTAAACACCCATTTTCTCTCAATGGGATTCCTTCCAGCCGGCAACTCCACCCGATCCCATGCCTCATTTTTGTGCAAGGATGCCATTTCATCAACCATGGCCTCCTTCCAGAGTTTTCCACCCTCTGAATCTACTGCCTCCCTCACAGTTCTGGGATCATCATCAATTATAGTTAAGGCAAAACCTGAACAAAAAGCAGATGGACTATACCTTTCTAGTTACATTCTTTCCCGAGTTGATCTTCTCACAGCTGGAGTTTGTGGCTCTTCCTCTTCTGAGTCTTCTTCTGTTGTAGAGTCTGATTCATCCTCCTTTAGCTCAAACTCTATCTTCTCAGGTTCCTTTGGTAGGACTTCATGTGTAACAACATATTTCACCTCTCTAAACACCACATCTCGGTTGTACACAACCTTCCTTGTTTCTGGGTTCCAAAGTTTGTAACCCTCTAAACCATCCTTATACCCAATAAAGATGCACCTTTCAGATTTATTATCCAACTTGGTCCTTTTCTCCTTTGGAACATGTACATATGCATCACATCCAAATACCCTTAGATGTGAAAGAGAGGGTTTCTTACCAGTCCATACCTCATGTGGAGTCTTATCCTCCAATGCTGATGAACGTGATATGTTAAGTAAGTAACATGGAGTCTTCACTACCTCTGCCCAGAATTCTTGTCCTAACCCGATACCATTGAGCATGCTTCTTTCCTTTTCCATCAGCGTTCTGTTCATTCTTTCTGAAACTCCATTTTGCTGAGGTGTGTATGGAGTAGTCTTCTGCCGTGCTATACCACACTTCTTACAGAACTCTTCAAATTCCTTCTTGTAGAACTCCCCACCATTATCTATCCTCAACGCCTTTATCTTCTTCTCTATATGGTTTTCCACCAGAGCCTTAAATTCTTTAAATATGTCAAAGACTTCAGATTTCTTCCTCAAGAAATATATCCATGTATTCCTTGAGAATTCATCTTTGAATGAAACATAGTACACAAACTTTCCTAGTGATGGAACTGACACAGGTCCAAACACATCACTGTGCACAAGTTCTAATATCTTGTTCGCCCTCTTATCACCAGAAGGAAAACTCACCCGATTCTGTTTCCCATATACACAATGTTCACAGAAATCGAAATCCAGAGAACAATTAGACATGCCTTCTACCATACCATTTCTATGCAGTATCCGAAGGCCCTTCTCTCCAATATGTCCAAGCCTTTGATGCCATAGCATGGTATTTTCTCCAGAGACAGCTAGGCTTTTCGCTCCACTTTCAGGAACCATAGAACTGTTACACCCATCAATAACAGTGCTACCTTGTAGCTTTTGTAGAGTTCCAGTCTGAACTCCTCGCATTAATACCAGTGCTCCCCGAACCATCTTGCAGGCATCTTTCTCAAACACTGTTTTTACACCTGCATCATCCATCTTGCTTATAGAAATCAGATTTTTGGCCAATGCAGGAATATGCAGAACACTAGGAAGTGTTCTAATCCTTCCACCTTGCAGCTTTAGCTTGACCTTTCCACGTCCGACGATTTTGGCCTTCCTATCATCCCCTAGGACGACATCACCATCATATTTTTCATACTCACAGAACCACTCCCTATGGGGAGTGAAGTGAAAGGATGCACCTAAGTCAATTAACCATGACTCATGATCTACATGTGTATGTTAGTCATCAGTATTTTTTACCTATTAGTGATGACTAGTTCAACAGCCTAGTTTTCCGACAGCTGATCTTAAAACTTTGTCAAATTTTCCAGCTAGGAAAACACCCATAAAATGTTTTTCTCTCTTTACTTTTCAGTTCGCCCATGACAAGTTGAAATCCCATTATCCAATCCTATCTAACCCCAGCCATACTAAGTCTGCATATGTTACACTAAAAAATGTCACCCTAACATTTTGCTGACTGTATGAGCTCATTGACACTCATACATGCCTCCTTTGCAAGTCTTACAACCTTTGTTCCTCATTCCAAGCCCTAAAAATGAAGGAAAAACCCTTAAAACTCAAAAAAGCCTTGGGTACGCAGGTAACATGAAGCCTGCCTGCGTTTTTAGCTTGGGTACGCAGGTAATTTGAAGAGAAACTGCGTTCTAGAACACATTTTTCCAGTATAATGCCTGCGGTACCCCTGTAAAGTCAAAAAAGCACGAAAGAAAACTGAAAAAGTTGAATTTTGGTCAATTCTAGAAGGTTTTCGATGAGATTTTTTGGGGATGAGTACGCTTTAGTAAGGTGCATGTATCCCACACCTTAAGGAACTAATCCCTTGATGTGAGGAGCCTATCCCTTTGAAGGAGGATTTTATCCCTTTAAAGGTGGAATCCTAACCTCCTCATCTCGCTTTCTACTTGTGGAGGCATTGGTAATTTCAACGGTTAAGAAAACTAATGGAAGATTTAAGGTTGTTTTTGAGATTGAGATTCTGAGATATAGAAATAAGTAGTTTCTCGAGGATGGGTTATTGAGTCAACCTCGTTAAAAAATGAATCAGTGGCTGGTGTGAGGAGAGTTCCTTGTACTGTGTCAACCTCGTTAAAAAATGAATCAGTGAGTGAGGAGAGTTCCTTGTACTGTGTCAACCTCGTTAAAAAATGAATCAGTGAGTGAGGAGAGTTCCTTGTACTGTGTCAACCTCGTTTAAAAAATGAATCAGTGAGTGAGGAGAGTTCCTTGTACTGTGTCAAACTCGTTAAAAAATGAATCAAGGCGCTTGAGGATAGTTCCTCATATCGTGTCAACCTCTTTTTCTTTTTTTTTTTTAACTCAACATGTATTTGAGACATTTCCTTTACCGTGTCAACCTTGTTAAAAAATGAATCACTTTAGCAATGAGGACAAGTTCTTTTCCGTGTCAACCTCTATTAAAAAATGAATCAAAGAGGTAGGGACAGAGTGTAGGTTTGGTGAAAGTATTTTTCCTGTGTCAACCTCGTTAAAAAATGAATCAGTTGGTCAGAGGATAGTTCCTTCTACTGAGTCAACCTCATTAAAAAATGAATTAGGTATGAGGACAGTTCTTTTCCTGTGTCAACCTCATTAAAAAATGAATCAGTAGGTTATGTAAGTAGATACGAGGATAGTTCTTTTACTGTGTCAACCTCGTTAAAAAATGAAACATGTAGACGAGGATATTTCCTGTTATTGTGTCAACCTCGTTCAAAAATGAAACATGTTGCCATGAGCATAGTTCTTTTCCTGTGTCAAGCTCGTTAAAAAATGAAACAAATCCTCCCCTAATTGAGTCGAGTCTTTGACTAGATCTCGTAAATGTTAAGTCATATATTTAGGTTAGTTTTTAGGTCGGGTCTTTCATATGATCTCGTAAATGAACCTTCATTCCATCCAGCTATTAATTACCAGCAGTGTTCTTAGTTGAATGAAATGAAGCTGGGGGGGCATGCGCTCTAGCAGTTACGCTTAGGGGGCATCAAGCACAGTTTTCTCTCTGTTTCAAGCTTGTGTAAAAATGAAACTACTCTGAAGCATAGTTTTTCTTTGTTTCAAGCTTTTATAAAAATGAAACTTATCTTGAGTCAATTTCGGTTATTTTCAAGACTCGTTAAACTCATGAAAATCCAGAGATTATTTTGCTATTTTTCATTCTCGTAAAACACATGAAAATGCCGAGTTCTTTCCATCTTTTCCTGCTCGTTAATTAAATTGAAAGTCGGCCACAGGAGTACATTTTTATCCCTTTTTCGAACTCGTTAAAACTTACGAAAAAGTGAAAACCATGAGTACATTTTTATCCCTTTTTCGAACTCGTTAAAAACTTACCGAAAAAGTGAAAACTTGGATTCCTCTTTTAAGCCCTTTTCAAACTCTCTAAACATGAAAATATTGCTGAGCACTTGATTATTCGAACTCGTTAAAGTAAATGAATAATCGTCCCTTCAGTATAAGTTTACCCCTTTTACGGACTGAAATGGACTATTTACGAAAAAGGTATACGTTGACTAATTACGGTCAATAGAGTTCTCTCCCGCATTATTTTATCCTTTTTCGGGCTCGAGAGACTAAATTTACGAAAAAAGTACACCCATGGAGTTTTCTTAAGTTTTTTCTTCTGACTCCCTAAAATTGAAAAACACCGAGTTTCTCCTATACTGGACTCGTTAAAATTAACAGTAAAGGACCTGTTCAATTTTTAAACAGGAACGAGTTTGAATCTTAAACTAAGTTGGACTCATCCGAAGGATGAGCTTATAAACAAGAAAATGTTATCCTCCTCAAGCTTGTCAAAAATGAAGAGGTACTTGCCAGAAATGGTGGGGGAAAAGAGAGAAAAACGAACCAGTTTGTTACATCTTGATTATTCAGAAAATCGTTAACCACTCTTGAACACAACGCTTTTTGTCCACCTGGGTTGGGAAATCCTTTTCCTAACAGTTAATCAAACCATATTGAAAGTCTTCAGCCGGTTTCTGGGTATTAGCTTTGGGTCAATTGTCACCAAGCCATCTGCAGTGTCGTTATGTGTTCAAGAGGACAGCTCAAATAAACCATTCATCTGCAAAATATCTGTCATCCATTTTGACCATCCCTGAGTCAGTCCTTGCCAATATATTTCTTCAAAACTTGATCTATGATTTCGTGTTGTGGGCTTGCCTACAACGGATCACTTTCTATCGATGACAACTCATTATCTAGGAAGTTGATCTAGAAATCGTTAGTACCTTGAAATCTGCATGCCTCAATGGCAGGTTTCTCGCTTTCGATGACAGGTTGCATCATTGACCTTCGATCAAATGATTCCGTGACATGTTTGACTTCAGCTCATTCATTCACATTTCATGGATTGTACTGAGTACTTTGAGAGCCATTGACATTACTGGTGGTTTCTCTCACACTTGTTAACAGTTCACATCATTGACTGGTAATCAAGTGGTTTATACCATGTTCGACTTCAACACATTTATTCACATGGATAGAATCGTACTAGTTCGAGATGCGGAAATCAAGACCCTGGATTTAGTTTCTACCATCCAGGCTGCGAGGAATTTTGTTATCATTCATACAGTAGACTATTTATAAACAGATGGTTGCATCCATACTATGTCTACACATGTCTATACTATGATGTATTCAAAATCATACCTGTATCAGAACAATTTAAGTTAGTTCTAGTTAGTTTTGATCTGAGTATGGGAATGCCTACCTCAGCGATGATATGTTTACATATATATATTTTGCATTGAATGTTTTTACAGGTTCTGACTGGGGTGTCCACAGGATGATCCTTGAAATGATAAAGTACTTCACTCTTCATATATGACAGACTTCATCTTCATCTATTTCAGACTTCGCACTTTAGGGGGCAATCTGTTACACTAAAAAATGTCACCCTGACATTCTGCTGACTGTATGAGCTCATTGACACTCATACTTACCTCCTTTGCAAGTCTTACAACCTTTGTTCCTCATTCCAAGCCCTAAAAATAGAGGAAAAACCCTTAAAACTCAAAAAAGCCTTGGGTACGCAGTTAATATGAGACTTACCTGCGTTTTTAGCTAGGGTACGCAGGTAATGTGAAGAGAAACTGCGTTCTAGAATGCATTTTTCCAGTGTAATGCCTGCGGTACCCCTGTAAAGTCAAAAAGCGCGAAAGACAAAATTAAAAAGTTGAATTTTGGTCAATTCTGGAAGGTTCTAGATGAGATTTTTTGGGGATGAGTACGCTTTAGTAAGGTGCATGTATCCCACACCTTAAGGAACTAATCCCTTGATGTGAGGAGCCTATCCCTTTGAAGGAGGATTCTATCCCTTTAAAGGTGGAATCCTAACCTCCTCATCTGCTCTATAAAAGGAGGCATTGGGTGGCCTCAACGGGTTAAGAAAACTAATGGAAGATTTTAAGGTTAAGTTTTTGGAGATTGAGATTCTGGAGATGGAGAATTAAGATTTTTGAGTTGAAGTGCTGTTGAGATTTAGACTTCTTTCTGCTAAGCTTTTGAGAGGAAAGATCACATACCTCTTTTTGCTCCTGAAGGAAGATTGCAAGACTTATCAAAGTAGAGGAGATTCCTGCTTCAGACCCCGGGAAGGCCTTTCGAACATCAAGGCTAAGGTTGTAAGGTTCTTCTGTATATTTTAAGATTAATACAATCAAGTTATGTTTTTCTCAATAAATTTTCGTTCGATTGTTTATTTCAATCAGCTGTTGTTTGATCATTTATTTCATAGATTCCTTGATCACTATGATAGATATGTTTTATGATTATTTGTTATACAGGTGCTATTGATATTTTCTTGTTTTTGATTGCAGATCGACGAAAGATGATACTTTCTTGCGACAAAAGAGCTCTTGTTGCGACGAAGGATTATTGATACGACAGAAGCATTACGACCGCAAATAAGCATTTGGATCTAAGGTAGGATCGACACCTTCATCGAATTTATTTGTAAAACGAATATATCTAGAGAAAGACAAACTTATTTTTTCATTTGTTGCTAGATTGTCTTCTGACACTAGGGAGATCAGTCTCGTCCGCAAGAACGATTTATCCGTCCAACAGCCTGTCTGCTCTAAAGGGACAATCCAAGTCTGTTTCAAAAGCCTCCCCTAAGTTAGGAAGTGGCGCTTTAAGGCATTTTACCCTTGGCAACCATCAAAAGGCCAAAAAACCTCCATCTACTACAGACCAATCATGACAGACCTCCCACTCTGCTAATGAAGTTAATCACAGCTCTAAGTCGCGCCACTTACACACCCCTAAGTCTCAGCACTGCATAGACCACAGTCTCAAGCTGATTATTAGGTGTTTTACACTGTTTATGAATTTTACAAGCACAGGAAACATGTCATCATATCAGAAGAAAATTCTTGACTCCACATTAGAAGAACAAATGCTTCTCAATGTGAACATAATCCTGAGATGTATCTGCAGGACAAAGAGTTTCTCATCAAGACCTTGTAGCTTCATTCAACATGAAAACACAGTAGAAGAAAGACAACACTGTCAAACAAGCTTATTATTTGTCATGGCCAAAAACCTCCTTCATCTATAAGCAGAGGGTTAAGGCGCCTCCTTCATCTACAAGCAAAGGGCGATGGCCAATGTTGACTTGAAGAATTGCAAAATTGAGTGTAAGATAGGCTTGTTTTTAGATAGTGAAACAGTGACTCAAGGTTTCTAAGGGAAAGTGATAATAAAAAACAGGGCTAAGATCTGAAATGATCAAATCAAGAGAAAGCAGAGTTTTTGGTTTTATGTCCTAAGAAAGAGCATAGAATAAATTTTCAGGCATCATCGTCATGGCGCAACCAAAAATACTTCATTGATCAAAGATATTGTAACAAGACATCTCTGCAAGGGTGCTAGTATGAATGGCTCAAATCAGTGTTGAGCAAGAAGACACTTTAGTAAAAAAGACCTCTGTGTGCTCTTATGTTTCTGTTGGGCTATGGGATAAGTTCTATGGTTTCCAGATAAACATAGAGAAAAGGCAGGCAAGTAGTACACAAGCCCCAGACATAAGACATCTTGATATCATTCAAAGCGCTAGTGCAGGTACAGGTGTTGCAAGCTACACACCACCACAAAGACAAATGTAGCCTTCAAATGCAGTAGGGTTGGTGATTTCAGAGCTCCATTGGAAAGAAAATGAATAATAAAAGCCTTGGTACCTATGAATTATTCCAGCAGTCATTTTACACCTCATATGTTTGTCTCCTCAACACAAAGGTATAAAAAGGTTATGATCTGAGTTTTTAAAACTTTGGACAGGCATGCAAAGCTAATCAAGGCATGTCATTAATGAAAGCAACTCCAATCATAGACAAGTGTCTTTTTAAAACTGTTTGTCACAGCTGGCAAAGAAAATCCGGGTTTATGTCATCAAGAGACATCACCACTGAAATGATTGTTCATAATAGGCAAAAGAGATGCTTTGACATACTGTCAGTTTTTGGAAAGTTTGAAACAAACATAGGTTTTCATTATTTCAAATGGACAAAGACATCATAGTAATATTTTCTGAGCAAAGAAAGTGTATTGGAAAGCAACGCCCTTCTTGATCAATAGACCATGACAAAGTCCAAATAAATGCAGCAAATTTTTGACACCTACAGTTGGAAAAGGTTGATGAAGCACTTGGAGGCAGAAGTTGTCAAAACAAGTTAAAAGGATAAGCCTTATCATTTCAAAAGACAAAGCAGTGTCAAATACTTTTTTTTGATTTTCAGTGTTTAAATATCACCAACAGTGCTAACAAGTGGCAGAGGATAGTTTATATGTTATTAAGGTATGATTCCAAGATTGGAGCTCTGTGCTAAGTAATCATCAAAGGAGATAGTAGTAGAAAAAGTCACCTTTTCAAACTATAATGCATGAGTCAAAACAGTTTTAGCATTTCCAAAACAGGTTTGCCGGTTATAAAGGGTTGTTCCATATGGAGAATATTTAAAAAGCACAAAAGACCTCACTGCCAACATCTTTCGAAATCCAAGTTTTACAAGCGCACCAAAAGTATTATGGAAAAAGGGAAAAAAACTTCGACAGCCCTTGCAAAAACTAATCAAAGGCTCATTTCATTTGGCATTTAAAAACGCAAAGTGATCGTTGGGTTTTCACCTTTCAAAGGAATGAGTCAAAGTGTAAACTCGTTTTCGAACTTCTCCAACCAGCAATCGAGCTTCTCTCTGCAGTCTCCAGGCATTGAACAGGGTTTCAAATCAATTTGCAGGAATTTTTGCAAGTTTTCAAGTGTTTTTAGACCGCGTGGAACTCCTGTAGGAGTGCGCGGCACTCCTGGACAATATTTTTGAACTGCCCCACAAGGGCGTGCGGCACTCCTGTAGCCGCGCATGGCGCCCCTGTAGCGGCGGGTCACGGGGGCCCGACACTGACCCGACAGGCCACCCGACAAATTTTTCCGCACGGCGTTCTTCTCCACAAGGGTGCTACACATGCCTCCGACCTCCAAACGCTCCCCAAATTCCCTCCAAGGTGACCTCAACTCACAAAGCAGGTTTTTCATAACATTTTGAGGTATTCTACAGCTCCCCCTTAAATTCACACTTGCTAGAAAAACATTGGAAGCCAAAGAAATCAGGTTTTGAATTGCTTATGTTGAGGGACTGTGTCAAAGTGGAATAGGGCGTTTTGTTTCAAAACAGGCCTATGGTTGTTTAAACTGCTGAATAGGCTTAGGTATGAGCTGTTTTCTTTACTACCACAGAAGCATTTCAAATTATGTCAACTCTGCCTTTTAACCACAAGAAGCTTGGACTTTTTTTTCCCCTTTGCTTGACTGTGTCTATATTGTCATTTCCTATTGATGAACTGCATGTGAATTTTTGAGTTTTAGATCAAAGGAGCTGCTCCATATTAAAACTCTGTCACCATATATAACAAACTGTGTTTCTGCTGTGGAGATATCAGTTGTTTAAACTATGATTGAGTGGTGGATATGCTAATGAGGTCCTCTACAGGCATAGAACAGGTGTTGAGCTAAAAACTCTATGTTTTCACCTTTCCTACAAGAGTGTTTTATTCTTCGAAATACCGAAGGGCCAGGTTACCCCTATCACCCACAGAGAAAGACAATTACACTGTGTACACTTTTACCTGCATGTTGCTCTTCAAACTTATTTGAGAAATTGATTTTCAGAGGGTACCAAGGCATTCTTCTAAGAAGGACTGGGATTCTATATTGAAAGTGGAGCCTTGGTTTTTGAAAGGATTAAACTCCTACAGCCTTTGATTGAAACTTTTGAAGCATTTTTCAAAACTCTGCCACCTTGTTCCATAAACTGTGAAATTAATTGTGTGCTTACACTAAAGGTTGACTGCATGAGATATAAGTTTTGTTGAGTGATTGGCATGCTACACAAGGGGAAGTTTGTGAATATTGGGAAGTTTATCATTGGTCAGAGATACAAACAGGTTGTTGACCTCTGAAGATAACAGAGCAAAGGTGATTTTTACATTATACCCAGCAATTTCACTTAACAGCCTGTCTTTATTTCACTGTATTGTTTCTTATTAAAAAGTCTGCTGGCTGAGATACATTAAAGGTGGGAAGGCCACTTTTTAAAGGGGAAAGGGTTTTATATTGTGAGGGAACATTGTGCAGTCATCCAAAGACATTGTTTACTATCAAAACAGTGAATTGACAGAGTTTAGCTTAGAGAAGGCAGTTTAAAGGCAGTGAGGCTGTTTGGTTCTTCAATAGCATATTTAGCCCAAAATGCTGCCCAGGAAAGACAGCAGAAGTGGTTTACATAAAAGATATGAGCCAATATATACAGAGGAGGTCAATGCACATTCATCCATCCTCTTCAATTTTCATGAGGTAGGTTTTTTAGATTTCTGCCAGAAGGTAGAGGAGGTCAAAAGTTTCTCGCCCTTGACACACCTATGTGCCCTGAGGTTCCAAAGAAAACATTTCCAGGTAGTAGACCTTGATTTCAAGTTTTCCCCGAGGTCAGTGTCTAAAGCCACCAAAATTCCATATCATGGCGAGAAATGGTTCAAGCAGACCCATCTAGACTTGGATGACTACAAGCCTTTCATCAAGCCCGAGCACAGAGATACTTGCACTACTATTTTTCCTTTCTCTTATCTTCTTGCCAGCTACGCTCCCCTAATGAAGGTCATAATGAAGTATTTTACTTGTGAAGGGAGATTTACTCGAGTTTATGCCTATCATGTCTAACTATTGATGCATTTCACTAGAACTAGGCAGCTCAATCTCCCTTACTTTTTATGCAAAAGCATTGAGAATATGGCATCCTTAGTCCAGAAGAAGACTCCATCTCTGCAAATAGCTTCCCTTTTCCATCATTCTTTGATCAAAATTATCATTATACATCAGTTGGAGAAGAAAGGGGTTTGTTGGGATGTTTTTATCAGTCACCCAGATTTCTCCGCTGTTCCTCCTGTCCATATATCTCTCACCCAGCCTATTCATCGCCTTGTACCTTTGTCCAGCAGGCCTACTCCTAGAAGGCTCGAGATTACCACAGAAACAGCAGTTTGAAAAGCATGAATAAGATGAGCAGCAACAGTTCTCTCATAACACAGTACATCCTCCTCAAGTTGCACAACAGTTTCAAGAGGAAGGGATTTTTCCGGAAGGTAACAAACAAAGTGATAAGGGCAAGGCCATCATGCCTACCTCTCCTGAGAAGATTAAGCCCGGGACAGCAAAGAAACAAATTCTCAAGGTGGTTACTCCAAAGGTAACAAAATCTATCCAGAGCAAAAGAAAATCGCCCAAGAGACCTCTCACTAGCATGCCAAAAAGGAAGAGTGCAAGATTGGCCTTCAAAGGGAAAGGCAAGATTGGAGAAAGTCAAGAACATGAAGGTACATTGGCTATCATCCCAATCCAAAGTGATGACAGCAATAATGAAGCCCACATTTTCGAAAACCTTCTAATCCATCGAGAGGGCCAAATTGAAGCATTGGAGAATGACCTTCATCGGGCAAAGAACTTCAATCATTTCTTGGAGATCCAAAATAGACATATGAGTGTTCACCTGGCAGTTCATGAAGCACGGGAAATTAAATACAAGAAAGAGGTTGCCAAGGCACAAGAAAAAATAGAGGAACTCATTGGTGATTTTGATGAGGGTGAAGAAGAAGACCAGCCTAGGCGGAAGAGGCCTAGAACCATAGGGCTTAAAAGAGCCCTGGAAAAGCAAAAGGAAGAAGAATAGGCCCATCTTCAATCCTTTCCCCTCACTGCACTACTTGAGAAAGTAATTGAAGGGAATAAGGAGGCATGGCTAGAAAGAGCCAATAAACACTTGGAGATAAGGAAAACAGAAACCTGGAGCTGCAAATGAATATGACACAACACTATCAAAAGCTAAATCAGTTTGCCCGGCGCAAGCTAAAGGCCACCCAAGAGAAACTGAAGGAAGCAAAGGGGAAGTGCCCGGCACGGAAAGGGAAGAAAGGCACATCAGCACTCGACATTTTGACTTCAGCTTAGGAACATGTTGCTAAGGACCCTTGAGGGTCATGCACACCAATTTTGGGCCCATTTTGACAACTTTTGGTTTTTTGGCATTTTTGAGTTTTTGATCAAAAACTTATAAATTCGCCATTTCATTTTGAGGATTCATCAAGGGAGGAGAATGGTATCATCAAATGCCATAATTTCATGAGCATGTCCTCAGCGATTTTCAGAGCATTTGGAGATCATTTTCTCCCTCAAAACGGCGAAAAGGCCTCTCTTTTTGCACACTCTGCCCGGTCTATCAGCAGACTATAATTTTCTGGCTTTTTACACACAGGTGCATATTTGGAGGACTTTCATGCATAAAATTGGGGAAATTTCAGTTGTTCCAGAAAGTAGACACTCAGAGCTTTCCAACGAGCTATCATGAGCCTCGTTTCGACACCAGGAAGGCTGCCAAATGTTTCCGACAAGTCAGGGGACCTTTTGCTGATGAAAATTTGAAGTATTTTTGTAATTTTTGAACCTCTAAAATCTGTTTTTTCCAAATGTGCGTTTAGCTATTTTTGCACATGAAAAATGATGTAAAGTCAATATAATTCCCATTTTTAGCATTTTTTAGATATTTTATGAGATATTTTGTGCCTTGGGCTTTGCAAAACCTCAAGGACAAGTTTAGATATTTTGATTAGGCCAATGAGGATGCAAGTTGAACCATGAGGTTTTCCTCACTTGAGCCTATATATTCCAAAGGCTCTCATTGTAAACAAGGCTGAACTTGAGAAGAGAAGAAATATATGGTCATATGAGCTTTGGAAGAAAATACTTGTGTTATGCTTTTGGATTGCCTCTTGGATGTTCTTGGATGGATGATGAAGGATTGTTGATGGATTCCATGACTTGGTAGAATGGTATAGTGTCTCTTGCTTTGTTGTTGTATTCTAGTTTTCATTCATGATACATGTTTCTTACTTGCTATAGATCAGTAGAGAATAAATTTGAGATATGCCCATGGAGGCACCTCAAATTTCCTGAATCTTCATAGCTTTCATGTTTTATTCTTCCTTAGTTGCATTAAAGAATTGTTAACTGCTCTTTAACAACTTGAGGATATTGTTGCTTGTTTCATTCATAGTTCTATGCATGCTAAGTATGACTTAGGGTACGCCCTGCTTACCTATGGCTAGCTATAGTTCCATCCATGAAATTTCTCTTTGACTGATTAGATTATCATTTTGTTTGAACCAAGGAGGCCTAGTTTCGATCTAGCCCTTTGCCTAAAACTATGCAAATCTTGTTGTTCAAAGTGCCCAATAACTTGAAGTAATGTGTTTAGGTGTTCCGGCATAGTGTTTTGAGTTGTTTGTCTTCCTTAAGTGTTTTCCCCAAAGTCTGATAGCCATTTCCCAAAGTTAGTGGGTCTTATACTTCTATGCATGGCTTGAATGTTTATTTCTATGTATTGATTAGCTTGTAGTTACATTTTTCATGATTAATGGTTCGCCCTACCATGTTTATGTTATCTATTAAACTAGTTACACTTGAAACTCTTTGTTGTTCACAAACTTGATGTCCATTTACTCCATTTTTCCCTAAGATCCTTTCTACCTTGAATCAAATCGGCCCTTCAACAGCCTTGTATCGTCATCTAATAGCTTTCTTGAATTTTTGACCCCATAGCCCAGTTAATATAACATCTTGTTATCTATTTTATATCTTTGATCAGTTTCATCCCTCACAACTTAAAAACTAAAACGCAAAAAACCTACTTCATAACTAGCCTAAAATCAGAACACAAATAAGAAAACACACAGATATCCCTTACACATATAGAGAGAGCCCTCTCTGAGTCCAGGAAGGCTAGGTCCTTGGGCTCCAAAGCTTGGTTTGATGTTACACTTTCATTTGGCTTGCCAATCAGCCAAATCACGGGTCCCTAACATAATGGCGATCACGGTGGGACTCTGAGTATTAAACAAACTTGGATTCCCTAGACCTTAAGAGACCTTAAGAATACTATCTGATTGACTTATCCCACCGCTCACTAACATAATGGCGATCACGGTGTGACCTTCTGAGTTAGTGACAATCTAAGTACTCCTTAGTAACTCTCGAAGTCTCATTCAAACATAGAAAACTTAAGTGTTGTTCGAAGAGTAGAAAATAGCTCCTTCACCATCCTAGCAAAATGATGAGTCAGTTATAGGAAACTCTTCCAAACCTTAGAAATACATAAAACTTAGAAAACCCCAAAAAACTCCTTTAGATTGGTTTTTTTCAGTACTGGTGGTGGACCATACACATATACCACAAAACAACTAAAAATTCACCTAGCGACTCCACTAGCCTCCAGTAGGCCTTACTATTCTACTGAACTCTAGGTTACTATCCGTTCGACCTATCCCATCGCTCACTAACATAGCGGGAGATGGTGGGACACTGAGTACATGACAGTCTAGCAAACTCTTATAGACTCTTTAGTCCTTTAGATACTTAAACAAGCAACCAGTCCATAAGATCATTTAGAGTAAACTCTTTTTGTTCTCGCCACCTTAGCAAAGTGATGGAACAGGTTTAGAATACTTTTAAATAAACCATAGACTGCACATAAAACTCAGAAAAACCCCAAAACAATTCCCAGTTTGGCTTTTTCCTTAGTTACTGGTGGTGGACCATAGCTACATCTTTTCAAAACAATCAAGTTCCACTTGGCGACTCCACTAGCCTCAAATAGACCTAAAGACTCCACTGGAGGAAGAACCTAAAACATGACCGGTCATCCTAGAAAGAAAAAGCACTCACGCCTTAGTTGGATTCAAGAAATTATTGTCTTTATCTATAACTATGTTCTATCCTATTTTGAGTCTGATCAGGAATACACCGATGAGATCTACATTGATCATTGGAAAGATCTCAAACCTCAAAAAGCTAAGCCTCAAATTCCCTACCATGATCAGGCTTGTACACCTGTACTTACCCCAGATTCACCTATGGAAAACCTAGCAAAACATGAGACTCATGCTACCTTTCCCACTCTGGCTGAAACCTCAAACAGTCACAAACCTCTTTTTACACTACCTATATCCACAAAGGTCCCAGAAAGATACAAGCCTCTGGTTTTACCTCCCATCTTACAAGCCCTTCCTGCAAATATTCAAAACAAATTACCCAGGTTTGATGGAGAATGCTCCAAAGTCACCACTGAAGAGCACACCCGAAAACTTGAGGATTTACTTGACCTTTATGACATAGAAGAAGATGATGTGCGTATTAGAATGTTTGCCTTATCATTACAAGGAAAAATTAAGAGTTGGTTTCAAGACCTTCCCGCTACAAGCATTACCAATTCTCATCAGTTCACTCAAATCTTCCTAGATAAGTGGGTGGTCGTGGGTAATAAAGTTATCATCATAAAGGAGTACAATCAGTTAAAAAGACAACCATGGGAAACAATACAAAACTTTTCAGCCAGGTTCAATAAAGTATACCATGCAATGCCTGCTAACCTAAAGCCACCCCTTGGATGTGCTCTCTTGCACTACCCAGATTCTTTTAACCCAGAGTTGGTTTTCCAGATAAGAAACAAAGATCCTTTGACCCTAGAAGAAATTCAAAGGATAGCAGTTAATGTAGAATTCAACATACTAAATAGGGAGGCACAACTAAGAGTAATAGAGGAAGACAAATCAAATCAAGAGAAACTAGCATCTTTAGAGGAAAAGCTGAAAAAATTGGTATGTATGGTAGGAAAACTAGAGCAGCTACTTGATAGGAAACAACACAAGGTTAACATTGCTTATTCAAACCAACCTACCCTTCTTCCTCAGGTTGAACACACTCGACTATCACAAGACAAGAGTTATAAACAAAATGTGCCTAATGGGAAAGTTGCAAATAAAAACATAGAGGAATGCTCTAAAGAAGCTATCAGCCATTTTGAAATCATAGATTCTGAAATGGAAGAAGAATCAAAACCTTTAGGTTCTCTACCCTTATGCTTTAAATCATTCCCGACTTTGAAAGAAAATTTGCACCCTAAAGATCTCTCAGCAGTTATTCAGGAAAACCCTGCTCAAGTTAACTCTCACCTAAATCAAGAAGAGCTGATTGAAGAGGAATTTAAATATGAGATGGAAGATAAATCAAAACCTGTAGGGTCTCTACCTTTATGTTGGGAGTCATTTGAGTTCATAAAAGCAAATTGGCCTCCTAAGAATCTATCAAAGGAAACTCATGAATCCCATGTTTATTTTCCCCAGCATCAAGAAGAGTTGAGTAAGGATGAATTCAAATCTGAGATAGAAGATAAAGCAAAACCTATAGGATATCTACCTTTATGCTGGGAGTCATTTGAGTTCATAAAAGCAAATTGGCCTCCTAAAAATCTGTCAGAAAAAACTCATGAATTACATGCTAACTATCCTCAACATCACAAAGAAGTGGTTGAAGATAAAAACAAGCAAGAAATGAAAGAAAACCCACAGGATCTCTCTAAGGGCATAAGTGATGATTCATCATCTCTCATAGGTGAAGCCCAAAAAGACACTCATCCTTCAAATCAGATTTCCCAAGAGAAAGAAGATTATTTTAGAGAAATGAAAATGCCTCCCTTTTTAACTAAAGAGGAAATAGATCAACTTATAAACATACAAACAACCTCTGAAACTTCATATAACCAAAAATTTTCTGATCTTTCTCCTGTTAATCTTGCATATCATAAATCAGAAAATAGATGTGTAGATCAATTTGAAGAAAAGCAATCTGATAGTCCAATGTGCATGGTTGATGATATTTCTTATGTTAATGATTCTCCAAGGTTTGATCAATATGTTGATGATTGTGATTTCCAAACAGAAACTAACTTTGTAGAACACTCAGCTTTTGATTTTTGGGAGGAAGCTAAGTTTCATAAACTTAAGAATAGTGAGCAGCCATTACAGGTCATCTATGACACTGATGAGGAGAGCCTTGAGATTTTATAAGTAAGTGAAGAGTCTCGGACTCTTTGCTCTACTTCACTTCAGTCCATCAGAGATAACATTCACATAATTGGAAATCAACAGTTTTTCAACTTTGATGATGAGGTTGAGGAGGATGATGAAATTCCTGAGCATGTTGTAAATGAGAAGCCTTTTCCTAAAATGGTTGAGGAAATCATTTTGGACATGGAATATTCCTTAACTCCAGATTTGCAGCCACCAAGTTCCATTGAGTTACAAATTGCAGATGAAGAAAAAGAGGCTGATAAACACATGAGAGTTGTCTCACTATCCTTTCAAGATAATTTACTGTCAAAGTGTATCCTTGCTCATCAACCTGATGACCTTCACACATTTTCCATTCCACTTAATCAGAACACATCAGCTTGGCAAGAGAACTACACTGCAATATATGATGAGTTTGATAGTTCAAGTGATCATGAGCAAGGGGAAGAGTTGCTTTACCAGGAGAGTCCCAAATATATTCAAGTGGAAGAAAGAGTAGTCCTGAATGACGCCTGTATCTCAAATCCTCTAGATCAGGTATTATTCCAAGATCCATTTTTTGTTTTCCTTGAGAAGTCTGAAAGAGTAGTCTTGAATGAAGCCTATATCTCAAATCCTCTAGATCAGGTATCATTCCATGATCCATTGGTTGTCTTCCTTGAAAAGTCTGAAAGAGTAGTGGGTTCTATCATGAGAAAGTTTCTACCTAGGATGAGAAAAAACTTAAGCTATACTGTCTAGAAACAAACCAAATGGGAGTGGCCTTTTCATTATTTCTGCATCATGAAAAAACTATACCAGAATCCCCCATGTGATTATCTACTTGACTGGTTGCATTGGAAAACAGAGTTTACCAAACAAATTTCTATTGTGTATAGATTAGGTTAGGATAGATAGACAACATGTGAAAAATAAGCTCAGCCTTGTGAGCATATTTTCAGTTTTAGTTTGTTTGAAGAAAAAGTTAAAAAAAGCAGAAAATACAAAAGCAGTAAACAGTAGAAAAAGAGGGCAGTTTCTAAAAAGCAGTGGTAAAGCCCCATGTTCCAAAAAACAGTCCTTCGGAAAGCGCGCAAGTCTAAATGCCGCTACTAGTACTTCAATGTCTTGTTCATCTATCTAGCCTAATCATAGCTGAGCATGTTTAAATTTATTTGCTGATAAGTTAGTGAGTGAAAAAGATGGTCAACATTGTGTAAGATTGACTTATCACAGAGAGTAGATTAGGGAGAGATTCTGGTTCCACATGCCTAAAACAGAACCAAAGAGAGAAGCGAGGGATGAAAAATACATTGTACATCTTAGCCCCGCTTTTCTAGTTTTCCTTTTTTGCAAAATAATATTTGTGTGCAGTTTGTCCTGTCATGCGGCAAATACATGACAAATCGGACTGTTTAACCCTGATTTGATCATTTTGAATTTCATGTTTTAGATTAGAGAACAAAATCCTGTCAAATAGTTTAATCTTGATAGTTGATCTAGTTTAGGTAGAGTAATGAAAGGATTTCATCAGTTTAATCTGACCTCCCGGTAGATATAAGTGTAGAAATAGATAGGTTCATTTTACAAAAAGAAAAATATGCATTGTCAAAAGGCTGCTAGTTCAAATGCGCCAAAAAAGGAAGAAAAAATGTTAGGAAAGATAGTGGGTAGGTAGAAATATCATTTATGCTAATCATGTTGTCTCTTTCAGAAGTAGCATCGAAGAAAAGTGACAATTTGTGCCAATGGGTAAGGCATTGGTCTTCATAAGCCACAGATCTAAAGTTCTGGACACCTCCTGAAAAGGAGCTGCCCTCCCCAAATGGAGCCACTGTTAGTCATCAGTATTTTTTACCTGTTAGTGATGACTAGTTCAACAGCCTAGTTTTCCGACAGCTGATCTTAAAACTTTGTCAAATTTGCCAGCTGGGAAAACACCCATAAAACTTTTTTCTCTCTTTACTTTTCAGTTCGCCCATGACAAGTTGAAATCCCATTATCCAATCCTATCTAACCCCAGCCATACTAAGTCTGTCTGTCTACTCTAAAAGGACAATCCAAGTCTGTTTCAAAAGCCTCCCCTGAGTTAGGAAGTGGCACTTTAAGGCATTTTACCCTTGGCAACCATCAAAAGGCCAAAAAACCTCCATCTACTACAGACCAATCATGATAGACCTCCCACTCTCATAATGAAGTTAATCACAGCTCTAAGTCGCACCACTTACACACCTCGCACCACTTACACACCCCTAAGTCTCAGCACTGCATAGACCACAGTCTCAAGCTGATTATTAGGTGTTTTACACTGTTTATGAATTTTACAAGCACGGGAAACATGTCAACATCTCAGAAGAAAATTCTTGACTCCACATTAGAAGAACAGCTGCTTCTCAATATGAACATAAGCCTGAGATGTATCTGCAGGACAAAGAGTTTCTCATCAAGACCTTGCAGCTTCATTCAACATGAAAACACAGTAGAAGAAAAACAACACTGTCAAACACGCTTATTATTTGTCATGGCCAAAAACCTCCTTCATCTATAAGTAGAGGGTTAAGGCGCCTCCTTCATCTACAAGCAGAGGGAGATGGCCAATGTTGACTTGAAGAATTGCAAAACTGACTGTAAGATAGGCTTGTTTTTAGACAGTGAAACAGTGACTCAAGGTTTCTAAGGGAAAGTGATAATAAAAAATAGGGCTAAGATCTGAAATGATAAAATCAAGAGAAAGCAGAGTTTTTGGTTTTATGTCCTAAGAAAGAGCATAGAATAAATTTTCAGGCATCATCGTCATGGCGCAACCAAAAGAGACTTCATTGATCAAAGCTATTGTAACAAGACATCTCTGCAGGGGTGCTAGTATGAATGGATCAAATCAGTGTTGAGCAAGAAGACACTTCAGTAAAAAAGACCTCTGTGTGCTCTTATGTTTCTGTTGGGCTGTGGGATAAGGTCTATGGTTTCCAGATAAACATAGAGAAAAGGCAGGCAAGTATTACACAAGCCCCAGACATAAGACATCTTGATATCATTCAAAGCGCTAGTGCAAGTCCAGGTGTTGCAAGCTACACACCACCACAAAGACAAATGTAGCCTTCAGATGCAGTAGGGTTGGTGATTTCAGAGCTCCATTGGAAAGAAAATGATTAATAAAATCCTTGGTACCTATGAATTATTCCAGCAGTCATTTTACACCTCATATGTTTGTCTCCTCAACACAAAGGTATAAAAAGGTTATGATCTGAGCTTTTAAAACTTTGGACAGGCATGCAAAGCTAATCAAGGCATTTCATTAATGAAAGCAACTCCAATCATAGACAGGTGTCTTTTTAAAACTGTTTGTCACAGCTGGAAAAGAAAATCCCGGTTTATGTCATCAAGAGACATCACCACTGAAATGATTGTTCATAATAGGCAAAAGAGATGCTTTGACATACTGTCAGTTTTTGGAAAGTTTGAAACAAACATAGGTTTTCATTATTTCAAATGGATAGAGACATCATAGTAATATTTTGTAAGAAGAGAAAGTGTATTGGAAAGCAGCGCCCTTCTTGATCAATAGACCATGACAAAGTCCAAATAAATGAAGCAAATTTTTGACACCTACAGTTGGAAAAGGTTGATGAAGCACTTGGAGGCAGAAGTTGTCAAAACAAGTTAAAAGGATAAGCCTTATCATTTCAAAAGACAAAGCAGTGTCAAATACTTTTTGTTGATTTTCCGTGTTTAAATATCACCAACAGTGCTAACAAGTGGCAGAGGATAGTTTATATGTTATTAAGGTATGATTCCAAGATTGGAGCTCTGTGCTAAGTAATCATCAAAGGAAACAGTAGTAGCAAAAGTCACCTTTTCAAACTATAATGCATGAGTCAAAACAGTTTTAGCATTTCCAAAATAGGTTTTCCGGTTATAAAGGGTTGTTCCATATGGAGACTGTTTAAAAAGCACAAAAGACCTCACTGCCAACATCTTTCGAAATCCAAGTTTTACAAGCGCACCAAAAGTATTATGGAAAAAGGGAAAAAAACTTCGACAACCCTTGCAAAAACTAATCAAATGCTCATTTCATTTGGCATTTAAAAACGCAAAGTGACCTTTGGGTTTTCACCTTTCAAAGGAATGAGTCAAATTTTAAACTCGTTTTCGAACTTCTCCAACCAGCAATCGAGCTTCTCTCTGCAGTCTCCAGGCGTTGAATGGGGTTTCAAATCAATTTGCAGGAATTTTTGCAAGTTTTCAAGTGTTTTTAGACCACGCGGCACTCCTGTAGGAGTGTGCGGCGCTCCTGGACAATATTTTTGAACTGCGCCACAAGGGCGCGCGGCACTCCTGTAGCTGCGCGCGACGCCCCTGTAGTGGTGGGTCACGGGGGCCTAACATCGACCCGACAGGCCACCCGAAAAAATTTTCTGTGCAGCGTTCTTCTCCACAAGGGTGCCGCGCATGCCTCCGACCTCCAAACGCTCCCCAAACTCCCTCCAAGGTGACCTCAACTCACAAAGTAGGTTTTGCATAACATTTTGAGGTATTCTATAGCTCCCCCTTAAATTCACACTTGCTAGAAAAAGGTTGGAAGCCAAAGAAATCAGGTTTTGAATTGCTTATGTTGAGGGATTGTGTCAAAGTGGAATAGGGCGTTTTGTTTCAAAACAGGCCTATGGTTGTTTAAACTGCTGAAGAGGCTTAGGTACGAGCTGTTTTCTTTACTACCATAGAAGCATTTCAAATTATGTCAACTCTGCCTTTTAACTACAAGAAGCTTGGACTGTCTTTGCCCCTTCTCTTGACTGTGTCTATATTGCCATTTCCTATTGATGAACTGTATGTGAAGTTTTGAGTTTTCAATCAAAGGAGCTGCTCCATATTAAAAATCTATCACCATATATAACAAACTGTGTTTCTGTTGTGGCGATATCAGTTGTTTAAATTATGATTGAGTGGTGGATATGCTAATGAGGTCCTCTACAGGGAAAGAACAGGTGTTGAGCTAAAAACTCTGTGTTTTCACCTTTCCTACAAGAGTGTCTTATTCTTCAAAATACCAAAGGGCCAGGTTACCCCTATCACCCACAGAGAAAGACAGTTACAATGTGTACACTTTTAACTGCCTGTTGCTCTTCAAACTTATTTGAGAAATTGATTTTCAGAGGGTACCAAGGCATTCTTCTAAGAAGGACTGGGATTCTATATTGAAAGTGGAGCCTTGGTTTTTGAAAGGATTAAACTCCTACAACCTTTGATTGAAACTTTTGAAGCATTTTTCAAAACTCTGCCACCTTGTTCCATAAACTGTGAAATTGATTGTGTGCTTACACTAAAGGTTGACTGCATGAGATATAAGTTTTGTTGAGTGATTGGAATGCTAGACAAGGGGAAGTTTGTGAATATTGGGAAGTTTATCATTGGTCAGAGATACAAACAGGTTTTTGACCTCCGAACATCATAGAGCAAAGGTGATTTTTACATTATACCCAGCAATTTCACTTAACAACCTGTCTTTATTTCACTGTATTGTTTCTTATTAAAAAGTCTGCTGGCTGAGATACATTAAAGGTGGGAAGGCGACTTTTTAAATGAGAAAGGGTTTTATATTGTGAGGGAACATTGTGCAGTCATCCAAAGACATTGTTTACTATCAAAACAGTGAATTGGCAGAGTTTAGCTTAAAGAAGGCAGTTTAAAGGCAGTGAGGTTGTTTGGTTCTTCAATAGCATATTTAGCCCAAAATGCCGCCTAGGAAAGATAGCAGAAGTGGTTTACATAAAATATATGAGCCAATATATACAGAGGAGGTCAATGCACATTCATCCATCCTCTTCAATTTTCATGAGGTAGGTTGTTTAGATTTCTGCCAGAAGGTACAGAAGGTCAAAATTTTCTCACCCTTGACACACCTATGCGCCCTGAGGTTCCAAAGCAAACATTTCCAGGTAGCAGACCTTGATTTCAAGTTTTCCCCGAGGTCAGTGTCTAAAGCCACCAAAATTCCATATCATGGCGAGAAATGGTTCAAGCAGACCCATCTAGACTTGGATGACTACAAGCCTTTCATCAAGCCCGAGCACATAGATACTTGCACTACTATTTTTCCTTTCTCTTATCTTCCTGCCAGCTACGCTCCCCTAATGAAGGTCATAATGAAGTATTTTACTTGTGAAGGGAGATTTACTCGAGTTTATGCCTATCATGTCCGACTATTGATGCATTTCACTAGAACTAGGCAGCTCAATCTCCCTTACTTTTTATGAAAAAGCATCGAGAAGATGGCATCCTTAGTCCAGAAGAAGACTCCATCTCTGCAAATAGCTTCCCTTTTCCATCATTCTCTGATCAAAATTATCATTCTACATCAGTTGGAGAAGAAAGGGGTTTATTGGGACGTTTTTATCAGTCACCCGGATTTCTCCACTGTTCCTCCTGTCCATATATCTCCCACCCAGCCTATTCATCGCCTTATACCTTTGTCCAGCAGGCCTACTCCTAGAAGGCTCGAGATTACCACAGAAACAACAGTTTGAACAGCATGAAGAAGATGAGCAGCAGCAGTTCTCTCATAACACAATACAGCCTCCTCAAGTTGCACAGCAGTTTCAAGAGGAAGGGCTTTTTGCGGAAGGTAAAAAACAAAGTGATAAGGGCAAGGCCATCATGCCTACCTCTCCCGAGAAGATTAAGCCCGGGACAGCAAAGAAACAAATGCTCAAGGTGGTTAATCCAAAGGTAACAAAAGCTATCCAGAGCAAAAGAAAATCGCCCAAGAGACCTCTCACTAGCATGCCAAGAAGGAAGAGTGCAAGATTAGCATTCAAAGGGAAAGGCAAGATCTGAGAAAGTCAAGAACATGAATGTACATTGGCTATCATCCCAATCTAAAGTGATGACAGCGATAATGAAGCCCGCATTTTCGAAAACCTTCTAATCCATCGAGAGGGCCAAATTGAAGCATTGGAGAATGACCTTCATCGGGAAAATAACTTCAATCATTTCTTGGAGATCCAAAATAGATAGATGAGTGTTCACCTGGCAGTTCATGAAGCACGGGAAATTAAATACAAGAAAGAGGCTGCCAAGGCACAAGAAAAAATAGAGGAACTCATTGGTGATTTTGATGAGGGTGAAGAAGAAGACCAGCCTAGGCGGAAGAGGCCTAGAACCATAGGGCTTAAAAGAGCCCTGGAAAAGCAAAAGGAAGAAGAACAGGCCCATCTTCAATCCTTGCCCCTCACTGCACTACTTGAGCAAGAAATTGAAGGGAATAAGGAGGCATGGCTAGAAAGAGCCAATAAACACTTGGAGATGAAGCTTGAAAAGGCAAACAGAGACCTAGAGCTGCAAAGGAAGATGACACAACACTATCAAAAGCTAAATCAGTTTTCCGGCGCAAGCTAAAGGCCACCCAAGAGAAACTGAAGGAAGCAAAGGGGAAGCGCTCGACACGGAAAGGGAATAAAGGCACATCAGCACTCGACATTTTGGCTTCAGCTTCGGAACATGTTGCTAAAGACCCTTTAGGGTCATGCACACCAATTTTGGACCCATTTTGACAACTTTTGGTTTTTTGGCATTTTTGAGTTTTTGATCAAAAACTCATAAATTCGCCATTTAATTTTGAGGATTCATCAAGGGAGGAGAATGGTATCATCAGATGCCATAATCTCATGAGAATTTCCTCAGCAATTTTCAGAGAATTTGGAGATCATTTTTTCCCTCAAAACGGCGAAAAGGGCTCTCTTTTTGCACACTCTATCCGGTCTATTAGCAGACTGTAATTTTCTGTCTTTTTACACATAGGTGCATTTTTGGAGGACTTTAAGGCATCAAATTGGGGAAATTTTAGTTGCTCCAGAAAGTAGACACTCAGAGATTTCCAACGAGCTATCATGAGCCTCGTTTCGACACCGGGAAGGCTGCCAAATGTTTCCGGCAAGTCAGGGGACCTTTTGCTAATGAAAATTTAAAGTATTTTTGTAATTTTTGAACCTCTAAAATCTGCTTTTTCCAAATGTGCGTTTAGCTATTTTTTCACATGAAAAATGATGTAAAGTCAATATAATTCCCATTTTTAGCATTTTCTTAGATATTTTATGAGATATTTTGTGCCTTGGGCTTTGCAAAGCCTCAAGGACAAGTTTAGATATTTTGATTAGGCCAATGAGGATGCAAGTTGAACCATGAGGTTTTCCTCACTTGAGCCTATTTATTCCACAAGCTCTCATTTGTAAACAAGGCTGAACTTGAGAAGAGAAGCAATATATGGTCATATGAGCTTTGGAATAAAATACTTGTGTTATGCTTTTGGATTGCCTCTTGGATGTTCTTGGATGGATGATGAAGGATTGTTGATGGATTCCATGACTTGGTAGAATGGTATAGTGTCTCTTTCTTTGTTGTTGTCTTCTAGTTTTCATTCATGATACATGTTTCTTGCTTGCTATAGATCAGTAGAGAATAAATTTGAGATATGCCCATGGAGGCACCTCAAATTTCCTGAATCTTCATAGCTTTCATGTTTTCTTCTTCCTTAGTTGCATTAAAGAATTTTTAACTGCTCTTTAACAACTTGAGGATATTGTTTCTTGTTTCATTCATAGTTCTATACATGCTAAGTATGACTTATGGTAAGCCCTGCTTACCTATGGCTAGCTATAGTTCCATCCATAAAATTTCTCTTTGACTGATTAGATTATCGTTTTGTTTGAACCAAGGAGGCCTAGTTTTGATCTAGCCCTTTGCCTAAAACTATGCAAATATTGTTGTTCAAAGTGCCCAATAACTTGAAGTACTGTGTTTAGGTGTTCCGACATAGTGTTTCGAGTTGTTTGTCTTCCTTAAGTGTTTTCCCCAAAGTCTGATAGCCATTTCCCAAAGTTAGAGGGTCTTATACTTCTATGCATGGCTTGAATGTTTATTTCTAAGTGTTGATTAGCTTGTAGTTACATTTTGCATGATTAATGTCCCTACCATGTTTATGTTATCTATTAAACTAGTTACGCTTGAAACTCTTTGTTGTTCACAAACTTGATGTCCATTTACTCCATTTTTCCCTAAGATCCTTTCTACCTTGAATCAAATTGGCCCTTCAACAGCCTTGTATCGTCATCTAATAGCTTTCTTGAATTTTTGACCCCATAGCCTAGTTAATCTAACATCTTGTTATCTATTTTATATCTTTGATCAATTTCATCCCTCACAACTTAAAAACTAAAACCCAAAAAACCTACTTCATAACTAGCCTAAAATCAGAACACAAATAAGCAAACACACAGATATCCCTTACACATATAGAGAGAGCCCTCTATGAGTCCAGGAAGGCTAGGTCCTTGGGCTCCAAATCTTGGTTTGATGTTACACTGTCATTTGGCTTTCCAATCAGCCAAATCACGGGACCCTAACAATGTATTTGAAGAAGAAGCCAAATACACATCCCCACCTTCATCCGAGGTGGTTTTTGCCTCTGCAGAAGAAGCATCATCAGATCCCTTTCCTTTCTCAGGAGCTTTAGATCTACATTCCTTTTTGTAGTGTCCTTCCTTTCCGCATTTCCAGCACACCTTTACAAAATTTCCAGGAGATTTAGATCTCCCTCTAGATTTAGATCTCCCACTCGAAACCTTATTCTTGTTTCTATTTTGGGACCTTCCTCATACAGATAAGGCATCTCCATTTTGACCCTCCATATTTCTCCATCTCATTTCCTCCGACAGCAAGGCTGAGACAATGTCATCAAAATTCAAGGTAGTTGTATTGCTACTTATTGTAATAACCAGACTATCCCACGAGTCTGGTAGAGAACAAAACAAACTGATGCACTTATCTTCATCTGAGATTTTAATATCAACAGATGATAGCTGAATTACCACAGTACTGAAGGCGTTCAGATGCTCTGTCACCGAGTCTCCATCCTTCATCCTCAGGTTATAAAGCTTTTTCTGTAGGAACAACTTATTCACCAGAGACTTAGATTGGTACAAAGTCCCAAGTTTTTCCCACAAATTCTTCGCCGTATATTCCCCAGATACATTCAAAAATACTAAATCTGAGACACACAACCGTATTGTGCTCTTCGCCTTCCGATCCAGTTTCTTCCAGTCTTCATCTGACATTGTCATTGGTTTATTACCTAGATCTACCGCGATCCACTGATCTTTATCCACCAGCAGATCCTCCATCTTGAGCTTCCACAACTCAAAACTCTAACCATTAAATTTCTCGATCTCTATCTTTCTGCCGCTTGCCATCTTCTTTCACTGCAAGAATTGATCCCGCAGATCTCCTGCTAAACAGGGTCTACCTCAGGCTCGAGAAAAAAACCCTCAGTAGCAAAGGCATCCCCTTGAAGCCGAAACAACTCTGATACCAAATTTAGGTTTTAAACCTGAACAGAAATGATCTACACACGAATATTATAATAGAAAATAAACAATAGCGAGAGCATAAAACATAAAACAGATAAACACAGAGATTTTCCCCTGGATCCCAAAATGGGATGACCTGCTTGATTTTTCATTATATTCCTTTTAGTGTTACAACACATATATATACATGCCGAAGCATACATAAACCCCAATCCATTAACCTTGGATTAGGATATAACCGTAGTTCCCTTGACCGGATCTACAAAATACCAAGGGTCGAAAACCATCGTACCCCAAAACCATGTGAAAAATCATGCACAAAACATCATTGGGTCCGCATATGAGTGGGACCGCATACCAAAAAAAATTTCACCGGGGCGCTACCCCAGGCCTCAACAACGGGGGCTACCGCCCCCCCTGTGACCCCCACTGCGCCCGGCGCAACGTACAACGCGTGGGGCTAGTCATGGAAATAATATAACACATACCCAACATTTGATGACACCAAGGCATTGAAATTTCCGAGAATCAAAGGAGTAGAGATATTGATACTCTCTAGCTATCTCAACATCTAGTTCATCCATTACTACCTTGGGCATTAAATTATGTGAGGCTCAAGAGTCCATTAGGAAACTATGCAAGATCTTATCATGGATATTCAAAGATAGATAGAAAGGAGGGGTAGATTCACCTCTATTTTCTACCAATGGACATAAAATAATAGTGGGCTCGTCATCTTCAAGGTTAACAAAATTAGAAGCTACCTCGGTAGGTGGGGGTTGAATATCTTTAATAAAGGTATTTTTGAAATCATCATTTTTATGAGCTCTACAAGAGGAACATGACTCTTTATATTTTTCATTTCATTCTCAAAATTGAAAAAAAGGGGCAGTTTGTGAGAAATTGTTACCTCAAGTGAAGGAGTATTAACTACTATCGGAATTTCTAGTAATTTATGTTCATCATCTTGCTTTTCTATTGGAATTTTGACTTTTTCCTTATTCTTCTTGGGTTGTGCAAAAGGCTTTGGATTATCATTAATATTCTTTGATTTGAGATTATATCTACTTTTATTATCAACTACAATCATGGAATGACCAGGAATCACTTCATTATTCTGAGTATATGACATGAAATCCTCATACTCTATTTGTGTAACATGAATCAACCCTTCTTCTTCTCTCTGATAATTGCTATCAACAACCTTCTCCAACCTTTCAGCTTCCTCTTCATCTTCAAATATAGCATTCTGTAAAGGAGGTTGTACTTTTTGATCATCAACATCTCTCCTTTCTCACTTCAAAATTTGAGGAAAATTAGGTCTTATAGATTTCTTCCTATCAGGTTGATCAAATGAAACATTTCTGGTAGTACTCGGTATTTCTTCCATCTTCAGATTAGACATCTTAGTGGTCAATGAATTAACTATCTTGGTCAGCGCATCTAACTTAGGATCTATGTTTGAAGTTCTTAAAGTTGAAACTTCAGATTTTTTCTTTATTTTTTCTCTGTCAATCCCTCCTCTAAGCCTATCAGCTACTAACACATTATATCCTACCTCTAGTGCATTGTCATGCATTTTTTTTAGTGTTGTAGATATTGTTTCTCTCAATAATAAAAAAAAATTAGGATCAAAGGCACCAAGATAAGTGATTTTGGCTGAAGCTTCATTAGGCCTGATTTCAATAGGTATTTTGCTATACATATTATTGAATCTCTTAGAAAAATCAGAAATGGATTCTCCTTATTTATTTTTTATTGCACCAAATTCAGTGATATAATACGGAAAATATTTCTTATCACCTCATTTCTTTAAAAATGTATCATCTATGGTTTCAATTCCAGTTATGCTACCAGTTTTCAAGGATCTGAACCATTTCTTACATCACCCTCAAGATTTTGAAGAAAAACTCTCATCCAGACATCTTCATGCTCAATATTTAGATTGTCAGCATAGGCATAAAAATTATCAAGGTGTTCTTTAGCTGTTAACTCTCCCTCACCAATAAACTTAGGCATGTACTTAAGATAATCTCTTGTAGGTAATGCATTCATACGTTGAGGTAAAACCAAAGGGGCATACTTTGCAACAATAATTGCATCCATTCGGTTAGGGGGTGGATTTGGACCTGCCATGGTGTGAGTTTTTGGTATTTGTATACCAACAATAAGTGGATTGTGAATAATAGATGAAGAAGCACCAACTTGTGATGTAGGTACTATTTTTTGGCTAGAAAACAAGGGAGGCAAAGGATTCTCTGCAAAATCAGGGGATAAATTTTGCAGGACTTCTTTAGGAACAACCTTTGAGAAAATAGTAGTAGAGGTAGAAAAATTTTGTTTAATATTTTTCTTGATTATATTTTCAGGGTCAGAAACTAGGATTTTCAAAGGGGAATATGGGTTAGCCCTGGTTCTAGTCCTTCTAGGAGAAAAAACTTCAACAATGGAGTTGCCAGATGTAAAGTAGTCTAAAAAGACAACTAGAACTGTACACCTCAGAACCAGACTTATAGCTTTGTCATTCACCCACGGATAAAATTCAATTCGCCTCCCCGACAATGGCACCAAAGATGTTTGCACAAGGAGCCACTCCTTGACTGCATAAGGATTAAGCCTTACACATCATATTTAATTTCAAATTTTAAAAGGGTTGTTTTAGTGGTAGGATGGATTCTCAAAGATTTTGAAATGATTTTTTGTATTCTTTAATATTTTCATGCATTTGGAAAGATGTGCCAAGTATAAATTGGTAGTATAGGGAGAAGAGTGTACAAATGGAGAACATGGATAGCTGGTACCTATTCTAGGAAATATTCCTATCATAAATCAGTCACACAGCTAATGATTATTACTCTTTACACAAACTCTATTTATGAAAAGTAAACAACATTTAGAAAATAGATTGCATGTATAAAGTATTCCACAAATCCTTTATGAAATCTTCACTGACATGTTCTATAGCACACATAATTTGCAGAAAACTGATAGATAATTTACTATTAAATCCTTAAACAGTTTCTCACTCACACCTTACTAGTTGTTGCAATTCATATTTTAGAAGAAATTAACAAAGAAAGGAGACACACCACACATTAGATATTCCTTCAGTCACAAAATCCTCCAACATGAATTAAAAAAAACTTTTTATTATATTCAGCCTTCAGGTAGACCAAGATCCAACTTGGAAATGATATTTACAAGTGGTATATCTAGCAAGAGAGGCACCTCCTCCATCTCTTCTAAAAGGAGGGAAACATTAATTCTAACAGTACATAGGTTTCAAAAGACATTACAACCTTATCCCATCGAAATCTAATAGAAAGGACAGATGGAGAAGAAAGAAGAGAAGAAATCTGGGCTGAAATGTTGAGTGTGTTGTCATGCTACCCCTTTTTCTGTCAATTTATCTCCTTCTGTCTTGGGTCTTTAATAACCATGTAGCTTCATTTAATAAGACCTCCAACAACCTCATAACCACCTTTCACTATCATTTGTTATATCCATTTGGTTATGGGTTCTTATCCATCCTTAACTTGCTTGGAAAAAATTGTTGATAGGTGTCAAGATTTAGTTAAAACATGTACTACCAGAAATTCCGGTAAAAACCTATATAACTATGAAAAATGTGAAATGCTACAGAAATTTCTGGTAGCGCCCTATTTATTTTTAAAAAATACATAGAAAATGTTGAAACTTTTGTGCAAACTTATATTCCTTGACACCTAACTCATTGTTCAAAATTATAACTCATAAGAAAAAAGGTACTGGCATCAAAAACCTTTTTACCTTCCCTCTATGTGTGTTGTAGCTTTAGCAAGCTCATCCAAGTCTGTTTTTATACTAGCAGCTGATCTGGATCTGGTTTCTCTTGTGTTTGTTTCCTTGAGAGTGTTTTTTTCCTCCTTAGAACCATTATGTGTTTTTCTTCTCTTTGAGGGCTCTGAGTGTTGCTCTGAAGGGGTTGTGTTCTTGTCTTTATTCATGGATTTTTTTTTTTGAACCTTTAGATTTACCTTCAATATCAATAACATTTGTCATTAGACTTGGATTATGTAGAGTCTTGGACTTAAGCATAAAGTTTTTGATGTCTCTGGTATGCCTCTTTCTGGTGCCAGCAACAGGTTTGGATTCTTCCTTCTTCTTCTTACTGTTGATGTCATATCCAACATCCTTGAGGAGTTCTTCATCCCAAGGTGTAGGGTGATACTCTTTCTGCAACTTTTGTTGAATATGTGCTTCCATAATTTCCAGTAGCACCTGGATTTTTTATTTATTTGTAGTTGCATAACTTCCTCTTCTAGCTCTAGTGTAGACATTACGAAAGGGAGGAATAGGGGGCACGATTTTCACAGATTTGGGTTTTCTTGCTAAGGAACTCTCTCCGTTTTCTAACCTTCTTTCAGCCTTAACTGGAGAAACCTTCTCTCTTTTTTCCTTGGCCTTCTTATGAATGATTTATTTTTTTGGCCTTTCTCTTTGTTCTTCTTTTTGCAGGCTGAGGTTTTGGTTGTGAAACCGGAGGTGCAGGTGCAGGTGCAGGTTGGCCTACCCTGTAGAATAAAAAGTGGTCCCAATTTTGGTTTCTGTTCCCAAAATATTACTCAACTATAAATTTTATTAAATGTTGACAGTACAAGCTATACTCTGATACATCAATGTGAGTTTGAACCCTTGCTGACATCTTTGTCAGGATTTTCAACAAGAAAAATGGTAGATTTAATTTCTCCATCCCTGCAATATGAAAAATAAACCTCGTGTGATAGAGGAACACAAATTTATACCTCATTTCACAAGTGAGGTATTTCTTTATAAGCTTGATAGCTTCTACCCAGTCATTCTTAAGATAAATACTTGGAATGCATTTTTCCCAATTTTGATCTCTGTGTGCATCTTTGAGGAATCTATTGAGATATCCTCCTATAATAACTTGCCCTTTGAACCACCTTTATCCTTCTCGTGGAAGGTTAAAGGCTTCAGCAATGGAGTCTTTAGAAACCTACAAGGTAAGGCCATAAATTTTAGCTTCCTGTCCATTAAAATAGTTAGCAAAATCTTGAGCTACTCCTGAATGAGAGATCCCTAACCTGGTGCATAGAGAATACCAACCTGACTGAATAAACAAGTTTCTTACCCTAGAATTGGCATCAACTAGATCTGAACCTTGTGACTCTATTCGATTTATTTTTCCACATATTTTAGTCATCTTCAAAAAATAAATGACTCTATCTCTTGCAACTGATAGGTAGCAGAGTTGAAGGAGTTTTAACTCACAAGTGTTGCATGTATTCACTTTTGGAATTTTGTCTGAAATACAAGCTCCTCCTTAAACTATGACTCTTAGAAATTTGAACTCCAACATCTAAAACTTTGAATGATAGTTCTCTTTCTTTTTAGGTGGTTTTACAACCAAACATTGGTTCGTCACCCCATGAAAATCAACCTTCATCATTAAAAATATTATTCACTGTGATGTGCACCATGTGATAATCCATCATCACCTTTAGTTGGTTGCGTATTTCCGTATGGAGTGCTCCATATGTCTTGAGACAAGCGGATCTGTGACTACTAGTCACCTCTGCTGTCTTTACTATTAATTAGCCAAAAATTCTGGTATCACTATTGTGCATCCAGCCAAACGGTTATGGCATTGAGCGTAATAACCACAATCCCCTACGTTGAGAAAAACACGTACTTAGACATACATATAACTGACTTGGGGTTGACATGCGGGATATGGTAACAATTAAGTTCATAACTGCGGGTGACATATGGGTTCAACGTATATTACGACTTGACTTAAACTAACTAACTGCAATACAACACCTATCATGAGATTTGGAAATATTTAAAAAATATTTGAGACATATTTACACTTAAACACGCGGCTTAACCAAAGCAGATGCACTTTTTTGTTTATTTTTAAAAAAATAGAGTATGCTTCCAGAAATTTTGGTAGAATCATAATAGAAATAAAAAATACAGAAACAGGAAAATAGCAGGTTGTCCAAAAGACTAAAAGTGGTGCTTCCGAAAATTCCAGTAGCGACCAATTTTTATTTTTATTTTTGAAATTTTTGAATTTTAATCCTAAAAATAAAACTATGAAATGGACTCATGACTTAGCAAAGAACTGTGCTGACATGCTATATATTAATTAGTACAAATTTCCAAATAAAAACATGATCCTTAGCCAAATATCTTCTATAAAAGGAAAGGTTTTTAGGATATGCTCCATTTTTCCCTCCTATTGTGTACATAAAGGGGACATAGAAGATCCCTAAAATCCTTTCGTGTGAATGTGGTCCAATGTGAGGATTTTCCTTCTACTAATGAGACATAGGAATTGGGATATTTTTTGCCACCAATTGAGCATCCATATTTGACACCATATGGGTTCCCTAGAGAAATTTTTATGACCGACTAGAATCGAATAAGAAACTTGAACTAATTCTAATCCTAGAATTATTAGAATTAAAGAAACTTAAACTATAGAAATTATAAAAACAATATGTATATCATGGATTCAATCCAATCCAACAATGTACTAAAGCTAGATACTGAATCTCTTCTACAAATCAATTGTGGAAAATAAACACAATCGCCAATCACATGAAGCAAAGAAGATAATTTCGCGCGGAAAGCTTGCTGCTCAAAACCCCACTATCTTCTATTGTATATTAAACATGGATACATGAAACAATTACAATACAACTCCTCTCACAATAGCCTCCTCTACTCAGCTAATTGTCTCACACTATCCTTGACAAAACTGACCAACACTTAGCCAATTCTCAGCCTCTAATCATCCTGCCTTGCTTGCGCAATTTTGGATGAATGCAATCCATATTATTTAGGAATTTTGGCCTTCCTAAACTACGCAAGGGTCATGGGAAATAAAATGAGTGTTTGGTTGAAAGGGTGCAACCCAATAATCCTACAACTAATAGTTAGCATCCCTTTCACCTACATCTCAACTAGGTCTCCACTAGAACTTACATGCATGAAAATAATAGTAGTAAATAATCAGTTGCATGTTAGATCACTGATTTTGAATTAAATATTGATCTCTCACTAGTGAAACAAACAGTTACAACTTGCACAACTGACTTTAAGTCACTTAACTAAGTTAAACTGATTACACATGCATTAACTAATGCACCACTGCACTTCGAAATCTATTACAACTAGAATTACTCTGCATATCTCACCAGCTACCCTCAACTTGAAATTCATGAGCTAACTGAGTTTACACACTCAGTTAACTATTACAAGTGATTTTGAGATAAGATTACATTTTATTTTCCATTTTAATTAAGGGAAAATTAAAATAGACATGCACCAAATTTAGCCCACACCATTGTAGGTGTTGCTAAGACTTGTGGTCCCACACTAGTGTAGGTGCTACTTGGACCTCCTGATCCCACACTAGTGTAGGTGTTGCAATTTCTTGTTGGACTTCAACACTCCATCTCAACAAGAAATGGATTATCCTTCACCTCGATCTTGCCTCTATGGTATTCAAATTTTCTCCTGGTGAGCGCCTTCGTCAGAATATCTACATCCTTGTCATCCATAGGAATGTGTTGAAGTTTGCAACAAGAAAAAATGAAATTGGCATCCGAAAAAAACATCCTTAATCCTAGTGAAAATTAATCACCTACACTAGGTGGGGACCACACAGGCTATTTTTAGGTGGATGTCTATTTATAGATGCATGAGAAAATTATATTTATAGATGAGTTCTATTTATAAATGTAAGTGCAAGATATATTTATAGATTCATGTCGGCTATTATTCTCCCTTAATATTAGTTGGACAATAAACAATAATATATTCTCAATGAGCACTTGGAAATAGTTAACTGAAGTGGCTAATCAATTAGCTAAGTGAATTTCGAGTTAAGAGGTTGGTTGGTGGGACATGCAAGTGGACTTGAGTTGTAACAGAGTGATTCTAGTTGTAACAGAGTTAGAAGTGTAGTTATGAAAGTTGTAAAGTAGTTTAACTCATTTAAGTGACTTAAACTCAGTTGTGCTAGTTGTAACTAAAGATACACTAGTGAGATATTAAGTGAATTAAATATTAATTAATTCAAAATTAGTGGCCTCACATGAAACTAAAGATTGACTACTATTAACTACTTGTATGCCAGATCTAGTGGACACCTAGTTGAGATGTAGGTGAAAGGGACAAATTGACTATCAGTTGTGACATTATCGGTTGCACACATGCAACCACACACACATTGGATGTGACCATGATATTTACATAGTCAAGGTAGGCAAGAATCATTCATTCAAGGGTTCTTCACCATCAGGGATTGCGTAGTGGAGGCAGGCTCTCTGGAGACAGTAAATTAGCTAAGGAGCTTGCCAATTTTTGTATGACAGTGTGAGGCAGTTAGCTATTGTATTGAGAGCTCTTGGAGTAGATATTTCTATGTGATTGATTCCTGATCCATGATATAATACATAATAGAATATAGTGGTTTTTTTAGCTATATGGTTTCCTTGGGTAAATTATCTGTGTTATGTGTGATTGATCTTTCTTCATGATATTGTGATTGGAAATTGCATTCTAAATTCTGCAAAGATTTTGTAGAAGAGATTATGTATTTAAAAATGGCATATAATTTTTAAATCAAGAATCTAGGAAATACATATTTTGTATTAAATTTCTACATGGTATTGGAGCACAGGAGATTGCAATTTTGAAGCAGGAGCTGAGTTTGTTGGTGGAAATAATTCAAATTTGTCGAAAGAATTTCTTGGTGCCACTATTGAGTTAACATCGAAATGGATTTCAATGGCTTGCATCTAGATTATGAACTCAAGGGAAGCTTGAACTACATTTCTTGGAAGGACAGGATGGAGGCAGTGCTCGAAGATAATGGCTTGAAGGAATTCATTGACAATGATGTTCCTAAGCCTACTTCGACAGATGTTGCATTACTTCATGCATGGCAAAAGAAGGTGGCAAGGGCAAGGAGGATCCCATTGCAGGGATTATGAGACCACATTGTCTCAAGCCTCCATGGGAAAGCCACAACATATGCTATGTGGAAGGCTTTGAAGGATCTATTCCAAAGCAGCAGTGACCATAAGAAATTGGCACTGAGAAATAAACTCAAGAAGATCGAGATGGAAAAGAATGACATTATTCTAGTAGACTTAACAAAGTTTGTCCAATGCAAGGATGAGCTTGGGAGTGTAGGAATAAGTTTTTTTGATGATTATTTGGTGATTTTGGCTCTCTTAGGAATTCCTAAGAGTTGGCATAGTTATGTAGACTCTGTCAACAGACGAGAAAAATTTTCGGATTGGGAACAACTGTGGTCGGATCTGGTGCAGGAGGAGTTCAAGCTTAACACCAGATATGGATTTTCATCAAATCATGATGATAAAGAGGATTTTTCTTTGGCTTACAAGGTAAAGGAGGGGTAGGGGAAGAAATTCCATTCTAAATCTGAGGACGATGAAGATGGCAAGGAGCACAAAATGTCCAAATTGAATTTTTTTCACTGTCACAAGCATGGACATATTGCCACAAATTTTCCACAGAAGAAGAAGAACAAGATGGTTGTTGGAGCTACAGCTGGTGAGGCCCTTGTCTCAAAATTTGAGCTTGACTTCTCACTTATTGCTTGCATGGTGTCAAGTGAAATGAGTTCGATGTGGTACTTGGATAGTGGTGCATCTTTCCATATGACGGGAGACAAAGAAATTTTCAGTAGCTTGGAGGAGAAGGACCTCTAGATGCATTTTGAAATGGGTGATGACAAAAGGTATAGCACTACCAGGATTGGTTGTGTTGCGTTCCAAAGGAATTCAAGTCAACCCTTATTTTTAAAAGATGTAATGAATGTACCAGGATTAAGGAAAAATTTAGTTTCAGTTTCAATGTTGGAAAATAACGTTTATGATGTGGTCTCTAGTGAAGGTAAAGCCTTCCTTCAGCATAAAGCCACAAAGAAATTCAAGAAGAGTGTGATTCATGTGAAGAATCTCTATAGACTTGATGTAGATGTGATTTCTACAGAGCTTCCAACCATGGGGAAGTGTGAGAAATCCATGCAATTTCCCTTTGAAGGGAGTTGGATTTGCATGTAGGTAAGAGTGAACCTCAGGATGTGGAGCAGCCAGGAGATGAGGATCATGGAGTGAGAGAAACCACTCATGCAGAGAAATTTCGAGCCAAATGGGCAGAGGGAGTGCATGCAGCTATACCACAAGGTGAGAGGTGGGGCGACATGCATGAATAATTCCAAGAATAAATTTCTAGGTAGGATTCATTGAGATTGTGTGGATATCATGAATTATATATACTAGAGTGAAAATCAGAGTTGACAGCAAGTGCAGAGTGCATCGATGCAGAGGTCAATAGCGCAGTGGATCCAGACGACATGTGTATTTGGTACCAGTATAAATCAGAAGACATTGGTTACAAATGCATTATACTTTTTCAGTTGTCTGGAGGCTATTCAGTCTCATAAATGTTGCATGCAAAGGTTGCAAGGCGCATGCATGGATTTTCATGAAGCATGTAAAGGTTGCAGGGCACATGCATGGATTTGCATGTCGCATGCAAGGAAATTCCTTTCTTGTTGAGAGGGAGTGTTGATGTTTGCAACAAGAAACAAGGAAATTGGCATCCAAAAACAACATCCTTGATCCTAGTGAGAATTAAGCACCTACACTAGGTGGGGCCCACAAAGGCTATTTTTAGGTGGATATTGATTTATAGATCTATGAGAAAATTATATTTATAGATAAGGTCTATTTATAGATGTATGTGCAAGTTATATTTATAGATTGAATGTCTATCTATAGATGCATGTCAGCTTTTATTATCCCTTAATATTAGTTGGATAATAAATAATAATCTATTCTCAATAAGAACTTGGAAATAGTTAACTGAAGTGGTAACTTAGTTAGCTAAGTTAATTTCGAGTTAAGAGGTTGGTTGTTGGGACATGCAAGTGGAATTGAGTTGTAACCGAGTGATTCTAGTTGTAACAAAGTTGGAAGTGTAGTTATGAAAGTTGTAAAGTAGTTTAACTCAGTTAAGTGAGTTAAACTCAGTTGTGCTAGTTGTAACTGAAGATACACTAGTGAAAGATCAAGTGAATTAATTATTAATTAATTCACAACCAGTGCCCTCACATGCAATTGAAGCTTTACTACTATTAACTACATGCATGTTAGATCCAGTGGAGACCTAGTTGAGATGTAGGTGAAAGGGACAGATTGACTATCAGTTGTGACATTATCGATTTCACACATTCAACCACACACACATTGGATGTGACCATGATATGTATGCAGTCAAGGCAGGAAAGAATAATTCATTCAAGGGTTCTTCACCATCAGGGATTGCGTAGTGGAGGCAGGTTGTCTACATACATTAAATTGGCTGAGGAACTTGCCAATTTTTGTATGACAGTGTGAGAGAGTTAGCTATTATACTGAGAGCTCTTGGAGTAGATATTTGTAATTAATTGTTTCATGATCCATGATACAATACATAATAGAATATAGTGGGGTTTTTAGCTATATGGTTTCCCTGGGTAAATTATCTGTGTTATGTGTGATTGATATTTATTCATGTATTGTGATTCATGATTGCGTTTTAAATTCTGAAAAGATTTTGTAGAAGAGATTCTATATTTAATAATAGCATATAATTGTTAGATCAGGAGAATATAGGCAATACATATTTTTTATTAAATTTATAGATGGTATTGGAGCACATGAGTTTAAAATTTTGAAGCAGGAGCAGAGTTTGTTGGTGGAAAGAATTCGAATTTGCAAAAAGACTTTCTTGGTGCTACATTTGAGTTAAAATCGAAATGGACTTCAATGGCTTGTGGCTAGAGTATGCACTCGAGGGCATCTCGAACTACATTTATTGGAAGGACAAGATGGAGGTAGTGCTCAAAGATAATTGTTTGAAGGAATTCATTGATAATGATGTTCCTAAACCTACTTCAACAGATGTTGCATTACTTGATACATGGCGAAAGAAAGTGGCAAGGGAAAGGATTATCCCGTTGGAGGAAGTATGAGACCACATTGTCTCAAGCCTCCATGGGAAAGCCACATTATATGCTATTTGGAAGGCATTGAAGGATCTATTCCAAAGCAGCAGCGACAATAGGATATTGGCGCTCAAAGATAAACTTAGGATGATCAAGATAGAAAAGAACGACACTATTCCGGTATACTTAAAAAAGTTTGTCCAATGAAAGAATGAGCTTGGGAGTGTAGGAATAAGTGTTGCCGATGATGATTTGGTGAGTTTGGCTCTCTTGGGACTTCTTAAGAGTTGGCACAGCTATGTATACTTTGTCAACATATGGGAAAAATTACCGGATTAGGAATGACTGTGGTCGGATCTGGTTCAGGAGGAGTTTAGGTGGAACACCAGAGATGGCTCTTCATAAAAACATGATGATGAAGAGGATTGTGCTTTGGCTTCCAAGGTGAATAAGGGGAAGGGGAATAAATTCCATTCTAAATCTGAGGCCAGTGAATATGGCAAGGAGCACAACTTGTCCAAAGTGAATTTTTTTCATTGTCATGAGCATGGACATATTGCCAAAAAAATTCCACAAAAGAAGAAGAACAAGATGGTTGTTGGAGCTGTAGTTGGCGAGGCCCTTGTCTCACAATTTGAGCTTGAATTCTCACTTATTTCAGGCATGGTGTCAACTAAAATGATTCAATGTGGTACTTCAATAGTGGTGCATCTTTCCACATGACAGGAGACAGAGAAATTTTCAATAGCTTGGAGGAGAAGGACCTCCAGATGCATTTCGAAATGGGTGTTGACAAAAGGTATAGCGCTACCGAGATTGGTAGGGTTTCTTTCCAAAGGAATTCAGGTAAACCCTTATTTTTAAAAGATGTAATGCATGTACCAAGCTGAATGAAAAATTTAGTTTCAGTTGCAATGTTGGAAGATAAATGCTATGATTTGGTCTTTAGTGAAGGTAAAGCCTTCCTTCGGCATAAAGCCACAAAGAAAGTCAAGAATATTGGGATTCATGTGAATAATATCTATAGACTTGATGTAGATGTGATTTATACAGAGCTTCCAACAATGGGGAAGTGTGATAACGACATGAAATTGACCCTTGAGAGGGAGCTGGATTTGCATGCAGGTAAGAGTGAACCTTAGGATGTGGAGCAGCTAGAAGATGAGGATCATGGAGTGGGAGAAACCACTCATGTAGAGAAATTTCGAGCCAGATGGTCAGAGGGAGTGCATGCATCTATATCACCAGGTGAGAGGTGGAGTGACATGCATGAATAATCCAAAGAAGAAATTTATGGGCAAGATTCATTGATATGGTGTTGATCTCATGAATCGAACCTGGCTACGAGGATCCCACAAAGCAGTAGTAGTAGGATCAGTTGAATTGATGCAGTGAGATGTCATGAGGACATGAAATCAAAGTGATAGTGTCGAATACTGGAGTGTGGATCAAAGTTGATAGCAAGTTCAAACTACATGGATTCAGAGGTCAATAACATAGTGGATCCAGAAGACATGTGCATTTGGTACCAGCAGAAGTCAGAAGACTTTGATGACAAATGCATTATACTGATTTAGTTCTTTGGAGGCTATTCAGTTTCAGAAATGTTGCATGTAAAGGTTGTAGGGCGCATTCTTGGAGTTTCATGGCACATGCAAAGGTTGCAAGGTGCATGCATGGAGTTTCATGTCACATGCAAGGACATTACTTTCTTGTTGAGAGGGAGTGTTGAAGTTTGCAACAAGAAATAGTGGAATTGGCATCCTAAAACAACATCCTTGATCCTAGTGAAAATGAATCACCTACATTAGGTGGGGCCCACAAAAGCTATTTTTAGGTGGATGTCTATTTATATATGGATGAGAAAATTCTATTTATAGATGAGGTCTATTTATATATGTATGTGCAAGTTATATTTATAGATTGCATGTCTATTTAGAGATGCATTTCTGTTATTATTATTCCTTAATATTAGTTGGACAATAAAAAATAATCTATTCTCAATGAGCACTTGGAAATAGTTAACTGAAGTGTAAAATAAGTTAGCTAAGTGAATTTCGAGTTACAAGGTTGGTTGGTGGGACATGCAAGTGGACGTGAGTTTTAACCGAGTGATTCTAGTTGTAACAGAGTTGGAAGTGTAGTTATGAAAGCTGTAAAGTAGTTTAACTCATTTAAGTGAGTTAAAATTAGTTGCGCTAGTTGTGAATGAAGATACACTAGTGAGAGAAAAGGTGAATTAATTATTAGTTATGTCACAATTAGTAGCCTCACATGAAACTGAAGATTTACTACTATTAACTACATGCACGTCAGATCCAGTGGAGACCCAGTTGAGATGTAGGTGAAAGGGACAGATTGACTATCCGTTGTGACATTATCGGTTTCACACATGAAACCACACACACATTGGATGTGCCCATGATATTTACGTAGTCAAGGAAGACAAGAATAGTTCATTCAGGGGTTCTTGACCATCAAGGATTGTGTAGTTGAGGCAGGCTGTCTGGAGACAATAAATTGGCTAAGGAACTTGCCAATTTTTGTATGAGAGTGTGAGATAGTTAGCTATTGTATTGAGAGCTCTTGGAGTAGACCTTTGTATGTAATTTTTTCATGATCCATGATATAATACATAAAATAAGATAGTGGGGTTTTTAGCTATATTCTTTCCCCAAGTAAATTATCTGTGTTATGTGTGATTGATATTTATTCATGATATTGTGATAGGCGATTGTGTTTTAAATTCTGTAGAGATTTTGTAGTAGTGATTCTGTATTTAACAATAGTATATAATTGTTAGATCAGGAGAATCCAGGAAATACATATTTTGTATTAAATTTCTATAGAATGTATTGAATTAAATTTATGCACCTCTACACACAATCTATGATATGGTGTTACCGAATGTCTATGTGCTTGGACCTATCATGAAACACAGGATTAACCAAGAGTTTAATGCAACCCTGGTTATCACAATGTATCATTGTCAGATCCATCTGAGAACCAAACAAACCACCCAGGATATTTATCATCCATATGGCCTCAAATGCAGCTTGACTTGCTACCATGTACTCTGCCTTTGCTGAACTCAGTGCCAAAGATTGCTACTTCCTATTGTACCAAGAAACTGTTTTCGATCCAATGCTAAAGATCCCTCTATATGTTCTCTTTCTATCTGATGGACTGCCTACCCAAACTACATCCGTGAAGCCTTGAAGTTTCATTCCCTCTGTCTGTCTATACCATAATCCATACTATGTAGTGCCCCTCACGTGTCTCAAGACATGCTTTCCCTCCTTCCAAAAGAGCTTGTAAGTCTTAACCATAGTTTGACTCAGTTGGTCAACTGTGTAGAAAATGTTTGTTCTGGTGTTCACTAAGTACATCAGTGAACCTACTAGCAGCCTGTAGATAGTAGCATCCACTACTTCTCCAAAATTAGCATCTTCTTTCCTCCAATTTACTGGAAGAGGAGTGTCCATGGGTTTATAGCTCTCCATGTGAAACTTACCCAGTATCTCTTTCCCATAATTGCCTTGAGAAACAAAAATTTCACCATCCCACTGCCATATTTCCAAACCAAGGAAATAATGAAGGAGTCACATTTCATTCATTTAAAAATCACATGCAAGATCCTCCTTGTATGAGTGTATCAGCTGCTCATCACCAGTAAAGATTATATCATCAACATAAATTAATATAATCAAGAGCTTACCCCCAACCACAATCTGGTACAGGTTTTCATCAACTTCACTTTTTGTGAAGCCCAATCTGGTGAAATAGATGTTAATCTGAGTGTACCAAGCATGAGCTACTTGCCTCAGCCCATAGAGTTCTCTCTTGAGTCGACACACATGTGACTCGTTGTCAAAGATGTTGAAACCTTTTTCTTTCTCTATGTACACTTCTTCCTCAATAACTCCATTGAGAAACACAGTTTTCACATCCATCTGATGAATGCACCACCCCATTTGCACTGAGAGGGAAAGGATAGATCTAATGGAAGAGTACCTTGTAACTTGTGCAAAATTATCATCATTGTCGATCCCCTCAATTTGTGAGAACCCCCGAACCATAAATTTGGCCTTGTACTTATCCACACTCCCATCAACAACTTTTTTTACCATGTAGATCCTTATAGATCCAACCACTGATTTACCAATCAGTCTTGGGAAAATCTCCCATGCACTATTCTTGACAATGGAGTCATACTCCTCCACCATTGCATCAACTCAAATTTATTTCTACACAGCCTCTTGAAAGGAAGATGGTTCTATCACAATACACTTGCTCAAAAGGGCCATGTATCTAGTAAACCTATCTAGAGACTATCTCTATTTGCACAATGAAGTAAGGGCTCCTACATTCTCTGTTGCATCAAGTCTCAATCTATCATCTTCTGTGGTGCACCATCTACCATTTCTGGTGGATGGCTCTGAATGAGTGTTTTCTACCACTCAATGATCCTCCGCATGTAGCTGCTCCACATATTCAGGCTCATCCTTTGGAACCAAGAGTTCCCCCTCTGCATACAAATCCATCTCCCTCTCAAGGGAAAATCACATGGCTTTCTCCTCATCAAATTTTATATCCCGTCACACAATAATCATTCTGCTATTTGGAAAATACACACAATTGTTGTGGGGAGTTTCAGACTACCCCACAAATATCCCAATCTTAGCTGTTGGTTCTAGCTTCTTCTTGGCATATTTAATCACATGCACATAGACTGATGAGCCAAAAATTTTAAAATGTGAAACATCAAGTTTCTTACTATTAAAAGCCTCTTCTAGTGTACTTATGCCAAGTATCCTATGAGGACAACGGTTCTGCACAAATACCATTATGTTTCATGCCTATGCCCACAGATGCAATGGTAGGCCTTGATCATGCAACATCGCTCTTGTTGCACCCAAAATTGTTCTATTCTTTCTCTCTATGACCCCATTCCATTGTGGATTATGAGTCACAATTAGTTCTCTCCAAGTTCCTTCTTTTCTGCAGAAGTTCTTGAATTCATTGGAGACGTACTCACCACCATTGTTGCTCCTAAGGGCCTTCACATGCTTCCCTGTGTCTTTCTCACCAGTCCTTTGAACTCCAGAAACTTTAAGAATGTCTAATATTTATTCTGCATGAAGTATATACAACAATTTTGAGAAAATGAATCAACCAATATCATAGTACTTATGCTTTGTTTTCGACGCAACAGAGAATGGTCCACACATGTCTAAGTGAACTCTCTCAAGGATTTCTGAAGCTCAGTTTTCTTTCACATGAAAGGTGGTCTTTACATAATTTCCCATAGTACATCCCTTGCATGTGTCTAACTACACAAGTGTACCCTTGGTAAGACCCGTAGAAATATGTTGCATGAATTTTAAGGCTACGTGGTGAAGATGGCCCAATCTCATGTGCCATAACTCACCCTCATCCCGGCTCACCACTTTTTCCACCTTACCCATCAATTTTGTGCAGCCATGTACATCAAGGTTATAGAGATTATTAACTTGAGTCCCAATATTCTTGGCTTTTCCTATTGTTTTGTGTGGTAGAAAGGCTTTTCCTTCACTGCAAACAACATCATAGCTTCTATCCTCCAACATTGCAACTGAGACTATAATTTTCTTCAAGCCTCGTACATGCATTACATATTTTAATTGAAAGGGTTTACCTAACTATCTCTGGAAGGGAATGGTACCAATTCTGGTAGAATTGTACCTCCTTTCATCACTCATTTCGATATGCATCTAGACGTCCTTCTCCTCCAATATACTAAAAATTTCTTTGTATCCTATCATGTGAAAGGATGCACCACTATCCAAATACAACATTGATCCCATTACACATGACACCATGCATGCAATGAGAGAGAATTCAAGCTCAACTTGCAAGTCCAAAGCCTCACCAGCTACAGATCATGAAGCCTTCTTGTTCTTCTTATTTTGGGGAAAGTTAGTGGCATAATGCCCATGCTCGTGACAGTGAAAACACTTCACTCTAGACATGCCGCGCTTCTTTCCATATTTACCAGTCTCAAATTTGGAATGGAATTTATTTCCTTTCCCTTTCTTTGCGTTGGCATAAAAAGCACAATCTTCTTCATCTTCATTCTTAGATGAAGATCCATCTCTAGTATTCTGTCTAAACTCCTCTTGCACCAAATCCAACCAAAGTCAATCTCAATCTAGCAGCTTTTCCCTTCCATTGACATAGTCCTGATAACTATGCTAACTCTTGGGAAGTCCTAGAAGAGCCATGATCACCAAATAATCATCAGCGACAGTAATGCCAACGCTCCCCATCTCATCCTGACATTGGAAAAACTTTGTTAAATATTTTGGCATGTATTTGCCTTTCTCCATCTTGATCTTCCTAAGTTTATATTTCAGTGCCAATTTCCTATGGTCACTGCTACTCTGAAATAGATCTGTACGATATTTAAAAATTTCATATGGTGTGGATTTTCCATGGAGACTTGAGACAATTTGGTCTCGTACTCCCTCCAGTAAGATCCTCCTCGACTTTGCCACTTTCTTTTCCCATGCATCAATTTTTGCAGCATCTATCATAGCGGGTTTGGGAACATCATTGTCAATGAATTCTTCAAGCCATTGTCTTCGAGTACTACCTCCATCCTGTCTTTCCAAGCAATATAGTCAGAGATTTCTTCGAGTGAATAATCCAACCTCGATCCATTGAAAGCCATTTCGATCCTGAATCACCTATAGCACCAAGAAATTCTTCTACAAATTCAAATTTTATTCAGTCACAAACTCAAATCCTCCTCTACTATTGTGATTTCCTGTGCTCTGATACAATGTAGAAATTATGCAAACAATATGTATATCATGGATTCAATCTGAGCTAATGTTGTGAAACCAGCTCCGAAAAGAGAAGAAAACAGATATCAACGCCTTAGAAATAATCCACTTCGAGGGGGCAACCTTCAATACATTACATGAATGAACAATTCTTGGATGATTCAAATTAAAAAACATCCTTTCTGTATATAGGAGTCCATGGGGCCACAATTTAATCCTAATGGGGCCACAATGTAATTCTAGCCGACCTAAAAATAATAATTGAAGGGCACAATAATAACAATATGGGGGTTACAAGGGTAAAATCATAACAATAAGGGGGTTACACTAACAAAAATAAGGGACTATAATAGTAATATAGGGACCTAACATGCCCCTCTCCTTCAAAAAAGTGTTTTCCTCAACGCTTGAGTAGCTCTGGGTGCTTCTTTATAAAATTATCATCCTCCCATGTAGAATCTTCAGTGGGTAATTTCTTCCACTTGATGAGATGCTCTTAAATTGATCGATTCTGTAGATGTTGAGTTCTTGTTTCTGTGACCGCTTCAGGTTCCAATATGATTTTTCCTTCCTCATCAAGTTCTGGCAATATTGTTTGAACTGGAATATTTTCACCTGTAACCTTCTTTAAGCATGAAACATGGAAAATTGGATGCACTCGTGAAGAAGCACGAAGCTCCAATTTGTATGACATAGTACCAATCTTTTGCAACACCTTGTAAGGACCATAGTAATTTGGCAATAATTTATTATCCTTCTTAACTTGCTTGAGTGACATTTGTCTGTATGGTTGTAGCCGTAAAAATACCCAGTCTCCTATATCAAAACTTCTCTCGCTATGATGTTGATCTGCCTGTTGTTTCATTCGATTTTGTGCCAAATTCAGGTTGTCCTTTAAGAGTTGGAAAACTTCTTGTTGATGCTCAATGTGATCTTCCATTGCTTGAACCTTCAAATTTTCTCTTAAAGATGATGTGATGGATAGTGGATGATATCCATAAAGTGCCATAAATGGGGTCATTTTTTCTGCAGTATGGAAGGGAGTGTTATACCACCATTCAACTAGAGGTAACCACTTGAATCATTGTGTTTGTTTATTAGATATAAAACAACGAAGATATCCTTCCAAACATTTATTTACTATCTCAGTTTGACCATCGGATTGAGGATGATAAGATGAGCTACGAGCTAATTGAGTAACCAAACAAGAAAATAACTCCGTCCAAAAATTTCCAGTAAATCTCTGTCGCTCACAATAGCCCTTGGGTTTCCATGTAGCTTTTGAATTGTGTCCATAAATTTAGTAGCAACTTTACTTGCTTTAAATGGATGAGATAATGCACAAAAGTGTGCATAGTTGGTAAGCCTATCAACTACCACCATGATGACACTCTTTCCTTCAGACTTAGGTAAACCTGTGATAAAATCCATTGAAATCTCCCCCCAACGTTGACTTGGAATGGATAAAGGTTGTAGAAGACCTGAGGTCTTAATTGTGTCAACTTTATTATATTGGCAAACCAAAAATTCCGACACAAACCTTTGAATATAATATTTAAGGCCATCCCAAAAGAATTATTTCTTCACCCTGTGGTAAGATTTTAAAAATCCTGAGTGTCCTCCTAAAGGAGAAGTGTGCAATTCCAAAATAATATTTTGTTTTAGTTGGGAATTATTACAAAGATATAATTAATCTTTGTACCATAAGGAATCATTTCTCCAACTAAATGTATCATATGTACTAGGATCTTGCTGCAACTTTTGAGTGGGTGTCCACACTTCTTCATCCTTCTTCCATTCATCTCTTGCTTCGATTATCCAATCTGGTTGGATAATAGAAATGGCACAAAGCAATGCTTCCACCTCTTCATTCTTTCTTGAGAGTGAATTTGAAACAACATTTAGCTTCCCTTTTTTGTATATTATTTCAAAGTCATAACCCAACATCTTTGTGACCAATTTTGCTGCTCTTTTGAAGATAATCTTTGTTCCAAAAAGTGTTTAAGAATATCATGATCAATTTTTACCTTGAAGTGTCTTCCAGTTAGATAAGTTCTCCATTTATTTAGTGAATGCAGTATTGCTAACATTTCATTCTCATAAATAGGTTTTTTTAAATACTTTCCTTTGATTGGAAAACTTTCAAAAGAAATGAGTCTTCCTTCTTGCATTAAAATAGCACAAATTCCATTTCCTGAGGCATCACACTCCATAATAAAGGGTTTTGTGAAGTCTGGCGTAGCTAAGACTAGTGCTAGGCACATTACCTCTTTAAGATGTTCAAAGGCCTTAGTTGCTTCAGGAGTCCATGAAAATGCATCTTTCTTCAATAATGTTGTTATAGGTGCTGCTATTCTCCCATAATTCTTAACAAACTTTCGATAATACCTTGTTAACCCAATAAATCCTCGCAACTTCTTTATGGTTGTGGGGAATTTCCATTCCTTAATGGCTTTAATTTTTTTAGGGTCTACCTTAACACCCTCGTGAGATACAATATGACCCAGAGATTCCACCTCTTGTACTCCAAAGAAAAATTTGGATGTTCTTGCATATAATTGTTTCTCCTGCAATAGTTTGAGCACCCTGTCAACATGTTGAACATGATCCTTCCAAGAACTACTGTAGATTACTATATCATCAAAAAATACTAGCACAAATTTTCTAAGGAAGGGTTTGAAAATGGAATTCATCAACCCTTGAAATGTAGAAGGTGCATTGGTAAGGCCAAAAGGCATGACCAAAAATTCATAATGACCCTAACGAGTTTGAAATGTTGTTTTTGGAATATCTTCAGTCTTCATTCTAATTTTATGATACCCTGAACGAAGATCCAATTTGGTAAAATAAATTACTCCATGTAATTCATCCAATAATTCATCAATCACAGGAATGGGAAATTTATCTTTAATGGTGAGCTTATTGAGCTCCCTATAATCTAGACACATGCGCCATGATCCATCCTTCTTGTGTACCAATACTACAAGAGAAGAGAAATAAATTTGACTAGGTTGAATTATACCCACCTCTAACATTTCTGCAATCATATGTTCTATTTCGCTCTTTTGGACATAAGGATATCTATAAGGCTTGATGTCTGGAGGAAAATTTCCTGGAATCAAATGAATAGCATGATCATGATCACGAATAGGTGGGAGTCCTTTCGGAGTTTCAAAAACATTGGAATGATTGTCCAAGGCTTTTTGGAGATCTATTGAAATAGATGATTTTGATGTTGGAACTTCTAGTGAGCATAATTGTGCAATTATGCCTTGTTTTTCTTTCTTTAGAAGCTTTGTCATGACATTAGAGCTTATTATATTTCACAGCTTCCCTGCAATACCCCATAATTCGACTTCCTTTCCTTATGAAAAAAATTTCAAGAAAATTTCTTGAAAATTAAAAGCTATCGTCCCCAAAGATTGTAACCATTGTACTCCTAGTACAACATCAGCACCTCCCATAGGAATGGAAAGCATTGGAATATTCAATACATATTCCCCATGGTTAGCTTGATATTATGGCATTTTCCAGAGAAATTTATAGTTCCTCCATTTGCAACCATCACTTCACATTCTGGTGTTGCGTATAGGAAACAATTCAATTCCTTGGCTACCTTACAATGAATAAAATTATGGGTACTACCTGAATCAATCAACACTATTACCTTTTTCTTCTTGATATGTCCTTCTATCTTGAGAGTTTGAGGAGTGGTAATTCCTACCAATGCATTACACGATATGGTCGGACTCATTTCCTCCTCTTCTTGGGTTGGTTCCTAGTGTATATCCTCTTCTTGTTCATTTTCTTCTTCCTCTTCACAATCTATGTAAAATAATTTCTTCTCAGCACACTTATGACCTTTAGTGTATTTACTATCACAACTATAGCAAAGCCCTTTTGCTCTTTTTTCTTCCAATTGTTGTGGTGTCAACCTTGTAGGTTGTGGAAATCTAGGCGTAGCAACACTTCCTTCTTTATAGAATTGAGTGGTAGGCTTGCTTGTCGCCATAATTTTACATTCAACTTTTCTTGCCAACCTGAATGCCTTCTCCAATGAATCAGGTTCCAAAACGCGAACTTCATGTTGGATGTTATCCTTTAAAGTGCCTATGAAGAGATCAATCCTGTGTTCCTCTGGAATATCAGTTACCCTTATATTCAATTTTTGGAAGTCTTCAATGTGCTCCCCCACTAAGCCCTTTTGTTTGAGATTTATCAATTGGCTAAAGAAGGTGTTGCTCTTTGTATCCTCATAATGTGCTATCATTTCCTCCGTAAAAATTGGCCAAGTGACAATTTTTTTACGGGAGCAAAGCCATCGATACCATACAAATGTATTTTGTTCTAAATGTAAAGTTGCAATGCGTACCTTTTGTGTGTTTTTCACATTATGGAGATAAAAATATTGCTCCATCTGTAGTATCCATGTTACAGGATCCTTTCCATCAAACTTCCTCATATCCATTTTTGGAATATGGTGGTTCTTCCCGCCAACATTATATTTTATGAAATCATGATTAACATTTATTTTTTTCTCATCATGAGTTTCCTCTATCATCTTTTCACCATTAGGAAACATTTCTTGTATCAACTTTGTCAAACCTTCCATGTCTACTTTTAGATCATTCTTCATGGTTTCCATTTTCTCATCGATCTTAGCTTCCATGTCATCCATCTTAGATTCCATCTAGCTTCCATGCCATCTATCTTATATTCCATGCCATTCTTCAAATCATCCATCTTAGATTCCACGCCTTTCTTCAAACCATCCATCTTAGTTTCCACGCCTTTATTCAAAACTTCCATGTCATTTTTTGTTGCTCTTTGCGAGAGCGAAATTTGTTGCACTTGCTCTTGTAATTTTGATATGTCATGTTGTCGTTCTTCGTCTTCATGAGTCATAATAGATCTCTCTAAAGGCTTAATGGGTGTTGAATTCTTTTTAGGGGCCATTTTAGAATCCAATACTGATATATATTCTACAATATTCCCTTGGAATCAATTCAACTTGATTCTTCAAACAAGACTTATGCAATTTAGAAAAAAATACACACCTTTTACTTTCTTTTGAGGAGCTTGATATTGAAATTGAATTATCTCTATAATTGTGGATCCTCAATATCTAAAATTCAGCCCTGTAGTAGCCCTCTGAAGCTTATTTCAAATTCCACGGGTCTGACCTAATTTGGATTCTTCAAGGCAAAGTTATGTCCAATCTCCCACAATGACCCAATTTTGGACTGGTTCAGTAGAGCGAACTTGTACGACTTGCCACGTGTCATTGTTTCCTCCTTTGGCTCTGAAATTTATAGAAAGAAAACTACAATCTGTGTACTTGCGACCACTTTTTACAGCATTCCAATCCGATTCTCAGAGAGAGAGAGCTATGAATAATTAACCACGATCACCTCTTCGAGATGAAATTCAAAAGCCTCAAAAAGCCCTAACTTCCATAGATCATATCTCCGAAAATATTGCGAATCAATATCTGAAATTTTGCGACAATATTCCTCAGGATTGAGACTTCGCACTCTAAAAATTTCTGCTTTTGAACCTTCGTAGAAAACAATTTATTACGAAAATACCACGATGACGTGTTTAGGTTAAAATTAGGAGCCTGCAAAATGACCTAACTTGCACTGATCATATCTCCGAAAATGTCGCGAACCAAGCTCTGAAATTTTGCGACAATCTGCCTTAGGATTTTGGCTTCGCGCTCTGAAAATTTCAGATTTTGAACCTTTGTAGAATAAAATTTATAGAGAAAATGCCACGATGACCTGTTTGGAGCAGCGAAACCCTAAAATCTCAAAGCTCTGATACCAAATGTTGTGAAACTAGCTCCAAAAAGAGAAGAAAAGAGCTATCAATGCCTTATAAATAAGCCACTTCGAGGGGGAAACCTCCAATACATTACATGAATGAACAAATATTGGATGATTCAAATTAAAAAACATCCTTTCTATATATAGGATTCCATGGGGCCATAATGTAATCCTAGTGGGGCTAGAATGTAATTCTAGCAGCCCTAACAATAATAATTTAAGGGCACAATAATAGCAATATGGGGGTTACAAGGGTACAATAATAACAATAAGGGGGTTACACTAACAACAATAAGGGAATTTTTATTAATATAGGGACCTGACAGCTAACAATGTACTAAAGCTAGATACTGAATTGCTTCTATAAATCAATTGCAAAAATTAAACACAATCACCAATCACATGAAGCAAAGAAGAATCAATCAAACCACAACACAAATAATTTTCCAGGGAAACATTGCTACTCAAAACGCCACTATCTTCTATTGTATATTTAGCATGGATACATGAAACAATTACAATACAACTCTTCTCAGAAGAGCCTCTTGTACTCAACTAATTGTCTCACACTGTCCTGGACAAAAATGACCAACACTTAGCGAATTATCAGCCTCTAAACAGCCTACCTTGCTTGCGCAATTCCTGATGAATGAAATCCCTATTCTTTAGGAATTTTGGCCTTCCTAAACTATGCAAGGATCATGGGAAATCCAATGAGTATTTGGTTTCATGGGTGCAACCCAATAATCCTACAACTCATAGTTAACATCCCTTTCACCTACATCTCAACTAGGTCTCCACTAGAACTAACATGCATAAAGCTAATAATAGTAAATCATCAGTTTCATGTTAGATTACTGATTGTGAATTAAATAATATTTAATTCACTTGATCTCTCACTAGTGCAACAAACAATTACAACTAACACAACTCACTTTAACTTACTTAACTGAGTTAAACTGATTACACATGAATTAACTAATGCACCACTGCACTTCGAACTCTGTTGCAACTATAATTACTCTGCATGCCTCAAAAACTACCCTTAAATTGAAATTCATGAGATAAATATGTTTATCACACTCAGTTAAATATTACAAGTGATTTTGAGATAAGATATCATTTTATTGTCCATTTTAATTAAGGGAAAACTAAAAGAGACATGCACTAATTTTAGCTCACACCAGTCTAGGTGCTGTTAAGACCTATGTGTTACAGAAAATTTTTTCACCATTCCTGCATTCCCTATTCCGAATATGGGTGGACCATCATAGTGACCCCTATGTACTGTCACACATCATAATGAATGTCATTGCATCCCTTAACATGTCAGGAACACAATCTCCATTGACCATTCCTGTAGTAGACCCTTAAAAACATGAACTCTTCGGTCGGCATGGTGGTGTGGTTATGTCCTTGTGCTGATGGCCAGATTTGCACTAGGCCTCGAGCCATGCTAGCTCTATCTTTGAAGAGCCCCTGCACCGAGCTACTTTTAGAAGTTTTTTTAAATATGGAAATGAAGCTTCTAAGATCTAACAGCTTCGTGAGTGGAGTCAAGGATGTTTGTTCAACTCGATGTGGTTGAGTTTCTCTGTTTAACCTTCTAGTTCCTACAAAAGTGCAACTACCCAAAGAGATAAACCTTTCCTCCACCATATGTGGATCCCAAAGCTCTCCATCCACTCCTATAAATTACGCTTCATCCCATTGATTCTGCTAACTAGAATAGACCAAGGGCTGATAGTAGAGAATAGTCCATAGTTTTGAGAGAGAGTTTGAGCCTTTCACCTCTTTGAGCCAATTGACGAATGTATGCTTTGGAGACATGCTCGGCTGAACCCGTCAAAGGAGGTCTAAAGCGTCAAGGCGCAGGTTGTAAAAACCCTTTTATTTATTAATATTACATGATTTATTTCTAGTTCCATCTTTGTCTATGTTAATATTCGAAGTTTCTGACTCTCCTTGACAAGTTGTACAGTTGTAAAGGAATATGTATGATTTTATGATTTTAGTGTTTGCTTGATATTTGTGCAAGTGTGTAGACATCACTACAAATGGATGCAAAGGCTTGAAGGGTAGAGATCGAAGGATCACCATAGCGTACTACATCAAGAGCATTAGATTGAGGTAGGACATCTATTCCAATCTGCATTTCGTTTATGAACTAGGAATTTAGAAACCAGCATGTTCCCTTGTTGCTAGACCCACCCTAGGGCTAGATGGATCGCCTTTGTCCGCAAAGGGGATTTTCTTGCCAACAAGTTGGCGACTCCGCTAGGGAGTCTAACAAATATTGTCTCTTATTGTTCATTTTAAATTTTTGATTGTCTCTCCAAATGTGGACAAGTTGTCATTTCTCTACAGTTTTTGGCTTTTTTGACTAATTTTAGCTATTTATCATTTTCCTAGAGTGATAGGTCTAGTTTTACTCAGCAAGTCCTTTATTTTTTCCTTCTTCTCTAGCTCGGCACTGCTGATTGTATAACAGTCACGCCCATCAGCGCGATTTGTCTTTTACACAGGTGCAATTTTTCCTGCTCGGCGCCAAATACTACTGAACAACTGCATTGATTCCTATAGGACTGGATTTTGGGCCTTTTTCACTAAGCTTCCAGTGTGTCTTATCCTTTAGCTTGGTTTTTCTTCTTATATTTCTCCATATAGCTCTTGTTTCCTAACTTAGCTATCTCATTCGTTCAATTTCGTGTTGTCTCTCATTCGAACAATGTGGCTTATCCATCCTAGGGTTTCTAGGTGTTTCAAACCATTCGCTTGGTCGCATGTTCATTGGGTGCATGATCTGTTTATGAGTCATTTTGGTCGTTCATTTTCAACCTTTTGTGTGGTTGCTTGGTCTTTTCATTTTATTTTACATGAAGTATGCTTGTCAAGCTTTCATTTCGTGTCTATTTGATTCTCCCTCCATCGCCCCGAGCATATATCAAATTGCTCATTGAGTCGACTTAAAATTCATTTATTTTACATAAGGATATGCATGAGTAGTTTTGAGTGCATTTTTACATTTTCTTGAAGTTGTTCTCTTCATGTTTTCATGATATTTTTTGAAGCTACTCAAAGCTAGTATTTTTTTTTTTTAGTGTAGTATTGCATTGTTGCTTATCACTTATACAAAGAACAAAAAAATTGCATCCATCCTTCTCATTAAAAAATGAAAAGTTCTCTTTAGTGTTAGTAGGTTTCCATTTTTCAATGGAAAGTGATAGACAAAAGAAAAAATTTCATTTTACGTTGGCTACGTTAGTACAATAGAGGAGTGTGTCATTCTTGCATTTGTTTGGCTACTGCTCTGTTGCAAATCTCTATCCTTCACTTAGCTAAATTTTCATAAAAATGAAATGGTATTCTTTCTCTCATATAGTTGCATATTAGGGATTTGAGATAACATCTGGTAGGGCCTTGAAACTGGAATTTCTTTCAAGATAAAACATAAAATTGACTCAATCAACCTAAGGAAGAATTGAAACTTAACGCTCACATTTATAGGTCTAGGCTAGTGATGTGTTCCAACATCATTAAACCTAGCATTTTCCACTCGCAATCTTGCATTAGAAAGTGCTAGTATGGACTTGTGATCCCCGTACCATTGCATATATAAAGGGATACCCTTTTAGGTTGCAATCCTTTATCCATAGGAAGCCGATTTTTCCACCCTGTAACCATGATACACTGAACATAATAGTAAGCAAGACTGCCTACATGTATGTTAAGTCCTTAGTAATTTCATTTTCCAAGTTGTATATTGCAATTCACGGGAGCTTGGTACACCCTTTTGCATAGAGTTCCTGAGTAGTCATTTTTATCTTTTCACGACTCTTTAAATTTGAAAAGATCATCGAGCACTTATCCTTTCAATCTCGTTCAAATTGAAAGTGACTAGAGTCACATTTTGTCCTTTTCTTGGCTCTTAAAACATGAAAAGGTAGAGTCTTGTTTCAATGTTATAAAATTAAGTTCCCATGATTACATCACACACCCATTAAGCTATTTCTTGGCTGGATAGTGAGTAATTCCTTAAATATTGTTGTCAAAGCCTCGAATTAATCATCTCTTTTCTCTTCTTTGTCTAGGAAAAATTCACCATGGCGGAACCACATGTTCTATCCTCATCTTCATTACCTCGTGGTGAAGAGTCTCTCCCTAGATTATCTTCTGAGACACCCTCGTTTGTTGGGACCCAAGACCTTGAGTGTGCTGTTATCATGAGCATTCAGCCCTTTCCACTTTGTCTCCCCCTGAGGAGCTGTTTGATATCAACTAGCATCCCCCGAATCCTTTTTTACTTTTGAGAGAAGATCCCCCTCAACACTTGGACTCACCTGTAACAACATTGTCAGGTGTTTTTCTCTCCATCGCTCGCCAGCTTTTTCCTGACAGCATGACTTCATCCGAAATGGATTCCTTGAGTCCTATTAGTAGTTAAGAGACTCTCATATCTACTGGAGAATATCAATTCCCTCCCAAAATTTTCCTTATGAGACGACTCATCCTTCCTCTCAGTCACTCATGGCTGGTTACCGTACTTTGGGATAGTTGATTTCTGGTGCTTCATCTTTGTACCGAAACCCGTTAAGGTTAAGTACTATGACTTGTTCTTCAGGTTCATTTGTGTCGAGTCCATCTTCTTCGATTCCCATTATTTCGATAGTTGTCATGATTGTCCCAACCCAACCCAAAGTTTGTGTGGATTCCTCCGCACCATCGGTTAGTGTGGTTACATCATTTTCATCAATTAATAATGTTCGAGGAACACATCTCAATGCTTCCGCGATGTTTGTTGGACCCATGGTGAGTGGATCGCAACCTCAATTATTAGGAGTCAATCAACCTATTGGTAGTGTGCCTGTCTCTTTTAATCCTATTCCAGGAGGTTTTCCATACGACCAATATATGATGGTTTTTCAACATCAAAACTGCCTCCCTTAGGGTTCTCAACAGGTTCAGGCTCTGATCAATCCACCACATCTCTACAATGAGTTTGGGAATCACATATACTACCATGGGCATGTCCAACAAGGTCCATTGTATGTTCAAACAAATGAACCTCTAGTTTCTCAGAATCAGTTCACGTACCAACAAGGACAACCCTACCATCCATAGGGACAACCTTCGGCCCAACAGGGACAACCCTACGGTCCTCTAGGTCAACCCCATGTTCAGCAAGGAGTACCTCATGTGCCTCAGGGGAAAACCTATCCACCTCAGGGACAACCTTTTGTGCAGCAGAACTAGCCTTATGTTTAGCAAGGCCTACCTCTTGTACAACAAGGCCAACCCTCCGTTAATCGACAAGATCAACCTAGTCTTCAAGGGAAGCCTGGATCGTCTCAACCATCAGGCCAACCTAATATTCAAGGACATCCTTTTCAACCTCAGTACCTGGCCCAACCTGAACCCCAGGGGTATCCTGTTCAGCCTCAGGGCCAACCTTTAATTCCTCAAAGCCAACCGTTGGTTTCCCAAGGTCAACCTTTGATGGCACAAGGTCCACCCCAAGGCACTACTTTCATCCCACAATAGAATTTTGGAAATGTTGTCATTGATGGCAAAGTAGATGGAAAAGGAGGAGCACCTGAAACAAAGAGAGAAGTAGAGGCAAAAGAGAGGTGGCAGAGGCAGTAAAAGAGAGCAGCAGAGTTAGCAAAAGAATCAAAGATAGTATCAGTCTTTTTGAGCTCAAATGTTGTGTGACAATATAATGGGGGTTCTACATATAATTGAAGAAAACCCATATAAATGTTGATACAGGGTTGAATATTCATTTGTGTAAACATAGAAAGAGGCTATATGTTTTAAAACAGAGAAAGGAACCTTTATAAGGATTTTAAGTCAGAAATGAAAGAGAATTCTTTGTAAACAGAGTAAGAGGTCGAACACTCATTTGGGGTTTATGGTAATTGAGCTTATATGTATAAATGAGGAATTTGTTCTAAATTATGTATGAAAATTATATGCATTCTTAGTTGAACTCTGTGTGAGAAATAATCGAGTTCCTGTGGTAGTTGTGAAACTCTGTGTTTTGATGAAATGCACTGGAGCATAGGATTGCGGAGATCCTGTAATGAAATCGAACCAATTATCCAAGTGTGGGACTGAGAAGGTGCTATTGGCAAGAATACTCAATTTCGATGAGGATTGGCATGCCTGAAATCTAATAACATAGTAGAGAGCAAGAATTACTTGTGTTATATATTATGTAGGAACTAGATTAATTCTTTCTGCGTTCCAATGATGAAGCTCGATTTAGTATGTGATGCCTGTTACGAAGTTGCACACGGAAAAGTAATGATTCGACCCACTTGAATCGACATCAAATTAGTGTCAAGCCTCAATAAATAAAATGCTGGGTTAATATGTTGATGAAGAGAACAAGCAATGTCACAGTATATGATGGTTAGTTATAGTTACCTATGCATCGGACATACTATTTGAATGAAGTCACTACATTTTTGAATCAATACCGAGAGATCGGTCCACCGCACTAGCATACAGAAGTCGTGATGAAGAATTATGATATAAGGAAGTCTATTTACAGTGATCAAGCAGGGGAAGTGGAACCTTAAGAGAAGGAAAGGAACCATGAGGAGCTACAGTAATGGTGGCTTCAACCACGATACCGACGGTCTCGCATTATTTAAAAATGGTAAATTGTTTTTGGAAAAAGAACGCGATACTATAGATTGAGGGACGCGTGTCCTAAAGTGGTATTCGGTTACCACTTTTATCGTGCAATTTTGGATGAGTAACCTCCGAGCATTTTAAAAATGTGATATTCATTTGTATCCATACGATGAGGGTTTGGAGCGCGACGGAACCTGGGTCATCGGATCCGTTCGACGGTTAATGAAAAGGTGAATATGTGTGGATTATATGTTTGATGAGAGTTGATACATTATGTAATGCTGTGGGTTAAAACCATGGTCAAGGATTGACTTAGGCATTTATATATATGACAAGAAGGTCGGGCATCATAATTGACGAGGGTTATTTAACCAAGCAGTATGGTAAGACAATTGAAAAAGGTTTTTCGATTGTGAATAAGTTAGAAGGGAACTTGGCATATGGGTAAGAAATCTTCAATAGCGTTAATATATAGCGAGCGCATGAGGTCGTGATAATGAGGTTAATGCTTTAATGTTTGTTTAATCAAATTAGGATGTGTGGATTTGGATATCCATAAGTTGACTTTATCAAGGGTTGGGACCATCATGCTTTGGGGTTAATGTAAATCGAACGGTGGTTCGATATGTATGCGTGAGAGGGTTATACTATGGTTGAACCATATGATTAGAGGGCTTCCACAAATTAAAATAATTACCCAGATCTAAGATTTTAGATCTAGTGCAAGTTAAAAGTATATGGAATTTGATTGTTGGGTTCTGACCTTCGAGTTTAGAGCAAAGAGGGGTGGCTTCTAAGCATAAGTTGTATTGGTTGGGTTTTATAACAGAATTTAGGAAGTGAAGGGATCCTCCTTGAAGATTCACTATAGAAGCTTTCACATGTATTACTTAAAGACTCCAACTTTACATTAATTTAAATTGGCCCAGCCTAGAAAATAGAACATTGAAAATTGCCAGATAGAGATTATTTGGAGCACAAAATTGGAGATGCATTTTATATGCACACAGAGAGAGAAATTTGAAGTTGATAAGTAGGCATGCCATCATATTACATGCTGGTGTTTGGGTCAAAATCAAAGCCAGTGTTAATACATGCATTGGTGCGTAGTACGCACCAAAGTCAAAGATTGATAAGTTACACAAGCGAGGATTTTGTTTGATAATTGGGCTTGAACATTAATTGAAAGGGGTTTTATTCATAAATTTTAAATCAGAGATTTAAAATATTGCGCATCCAATTCAAAGGTGTATGAAAGGGTTTGTAACCAAAGTTTGAAATATTAATTTCAAACTCATAAAATGGATATTTGACCAGAGCGCATTAAAATGAAGAGCTACTTCCACATTAGAGTTGATGGGTTGAAATTGTGTTGATTATTTTTCACAATGCATTAAAGCTTTAGCATTAATTTAAACTACCAGATCTGAAGAAAAAGAAGCGGTACATGCATAGAAAGCTGGAAAGTATGCTAAATAGTTACAATGACAACAACAGATACACAATTGTAGTGAATAGCAAAGGTATGCAGAACTGTTACCCGACAACAGCAGAAAATACAAAACCAACAAGCCAAGTGCTGGAAAGAAAATTGAGTGAAGTTGATATGTGTAACTGAAAAAATGAATGTAAACATTTTAATTTATTTTATATTGTATGTGATGCATTGGCAAGTCTCCGGAGGAAAACAAAAATCCCACTATAATATTGAAATTAGTACATATTGTTATTATTTTTTCTGAATAAGCTGGTAAAAGAAATGAGAAGCCATAAGTCAAAGAGGCATGGTTGTCCATTTCAAATTCCCTAAGGAATGCTAACAGTCATAAGGAAATCTCTATATATGACATCACATTGATATGCATGGTGAGTTTTTTTATCTATAGAAATGAAGCAGTGCGGCAGAAAAGAAGGAGGAGCTGATAGAGAATCTAAGAAGATGCAGAGATGATACAAAGCATATATGAGGGATGGAGGACAGTAGTGAAGAAGGTACAGAAGAGAGCTGATATCGAAGGTAAATCAGCAAGTGTTTTTCTTTTGAGAAAGTGAGGAAGTTGGAGCATCCCTATCAAGTTGTAGCTTGATAGATGTCAGTTGTAGCTAACTGAGGTTGGAGCCTCCTCTAGGTTGGTGCTTGCAGAAAATTGATGGGAGTTGGAGCTTCCTTGCAAGTTGTAGCTTGCAGAATTGAGGTTGGAGCCTCCTGTAGGTTGGTGCCTACTTAAAATCAGTGGTGAGAGGGAGTTGGAGCTTGCCTTTGCATCACAACAATAATAATATGTGGTTTTTTCCCTTTATGGGTTTCCCCTTATATCTGGTGTCTCTTTGCATGATGTTTATGTGTTGATATGGTTTATCTAATCTGCTTAATACTTGTTTCTCTCATATTAAGTATGATGTTACATTATCTTAATACTTGTTGCTCACATTCTAAGATTACTCACATATTAAGTTGAACATGAAATGAAGGTGTAAATAGGTTTTAATGGAAAAGTTTTAAAAGTCCATAAATGTGTTAAATTGATTCACCCCCCCTCTCAGTTTCACTAAGGGTTCAAAAGTTGGTATCCGAACAGGTTACTTTGATGTAAGCTTAATAGCTTGAAGGAGATCTGGTTGAGTCATGGACTATCAAAATGTACCTGTGTTAAATACAACAAACTTTCCTAAATGGAGAGATAAAGTTAAAACAGGATTATTGGCTTATGAACCTGAGGTATGGAAGCTTGTATGTGATGGTTACTACACAGACTTTCCCACGATGCAAGAACAACAGAGGAATGCCAAGGAAAAATGTGTGATATACAACAATATTCATAACAAGGACCTTGAGTTATAATGGATTTAACCTCTGCAAAAGAAATTGTTGACCTAAAGACACAAATTGAAGAAGCAAGGAAGGTATAATACACTCTGCTACAACAAATGAGAGAGAAAAGTCTTGAATGTGAAAAATTGGAAGAAGAAGTTGTGTGCCTGAAAAAGAAATTAGAAAAAGCCCAAAGAGAAGTATTAATGAATACACCTAAAATGAAAAGCTCAGAACAGTTGGACAAGATACTAAATGCACAAAGACCACCTCTCATAAATGATAGGATATGATATGAAGGAGAAACCAGCAAGTCCAAGGTTGAAGATAACATGAATGTCATTTTTGTAAAATTTGTAAAGGACAATGAAGCAGCTTAGAAAATTCCTTCAAAAGTAGAAGCCAGCAAGAACATGATTTGTAAAGAAACAAATAGAAACAGGCAGCAACATGAAAGGACAAAAAATGAGAGAATGAAACATTCAGCTGCTAAAGGCTCATACGCTCCTGAGGATGCATTGAATAAATTTGGAAGATGTTAAACAAGGTTCTATCCTCCTATGGGAAGTATCACTTGTTTTTCCTGCCACAAACCTGGACATATTGCCGCATATTGTAAGACAAAGCAAATCTAGTCTAACTAGAAAAGGATGCAACAAATGAGAAGAACTCCTCAAGCAAGCAAATGGACAAGACAATATTTCACCAGGTACAAAAATCATTTCCATGGCTATTGTTATGCATGCAATAATTTTGGACATAAATCTGTTGATTGTAAATAGTGTTCAAAAAGGGGAATAAAATATTATACATCAGCTCAAACATACCTTGGCAAAGTAAGATGTTATGTATGCCTCAAGCTTGGTCACAAAGCAAAGGACTATAATCTACCATATACATTAAAGAACTCTAGACAGATGATGAAATCAAATCCAATCAAACAAAAATATGAATAAAAAAGGAGTGCAGACATTATGATGAACCCCAATAAATTATGGAGGGAAAAGAGAAAGGAGGAGCCTATTATCTCAATAACATAATGAATCTAGCATAGTCTTAGGGGGAGCTACTCTAGAAAACAAAGCAAATATCCAAATAGTGATAAATATGAAGCAACATCCCAAGGGGAGAGCAGTTCATAAATAGTCCCCATGAAAGTAATCTAAGAAGATCTCCATGAAATAGAACAGCTATGAGATCAGGAAGGGAAAGGAAATTCCTCTAATAGAGAACTATAGAGGAAGAAGATTATCTGAAGTATTTAATAGCTGACAGATTGATGGTAGAAGAGAAGATAGCAAGAAGCCTTGGTGGTAGAGAAAACATCAGCACATTAAGTGATGATCACATTGTGCATCATACTGCTAGAATTACCAATGAATCTCATTAAGAAGGATGAGGAAAAGAAGTGTCTATCATCATTATGTAATTACTTCATTCATTTATGAGAAGTCCTCTTGGCTGAATACAGTTAAGTGAGTGATAATTTTCTGAGTGATCTTCCCATGAAGAGTCCAAGAAAAGAAATTAAAGATGTCTTCCAGAAGATCATTATGTTAGAACAATTGATTTATATACAAAGAAGCAATGAATCTGGAGCAGTTCTAGAAAGGAAAATGCAGTGACATTCCTTTGAAAAAAATGACAGGAAAAGAAGAATGGTTAATGATGCCAAGATCAAATTCAGGATATTGATGACTATTGGTGTGAACATTGGAAAGCTCGATAGTAGAATTTATGAAGGATGGCTTAATTATGGGTTAATGTGCAAACTGAAGTGAAATCTCTACATGGTTTATCAAAGTAATATCAATTGGAATTTAGGTACAAGAAGCATGATTATCAATAGTATACCAAGTGGAACAAAAGTATGGTATAGGTCCTCAGGATCAAAGGATTATGACAAAAGTACATTAAGTTAGTATCCCAGAGTTATCTACATTATTCAAGCATGAAAACGTCACTTACAGAGCTAAAGGATCAGTATTTTGTTTTGAAACATTATATTGAGCATTGAAGTAGTATCTTTTTCTATATATTTTCATGCCTTCCTAAAGTCAGTACATATATATCAGGCCTCTCTCTTGAAATCATTCATAACACCATGTGAAGTTTGTTTACAGAGATATTAATTAAACATCTTGAATATGCTTTTTTTGTGAAAGATCACCATGACAGAATAGTTAAAGTATCTGAAGTTTGAAGGACTATTTGTGATTACCATTGAAGCCCAAAAGTTCTTTATTAATTCATCCAAATCCTACTTCAGCATAAAGGATTTTCTGATTCATTGATCACATCAGTAACAAGGACCTGCAGCTATTATGTGTAATATCATTATCAGCACTCTAGCTCATATCATCACCAATAGGAAAGAAAAGTGAACCACCGAAATAAAAGATATATTGGCTTCATCACAATTGAATAGATGTGTATTGTAGATGTGCATTGCAGAAAAAGACTTACTCCATCTACAATATTCCTCAATAGATATGCATCACAGATGAAGATTATAATATAGACTGAAGTATAGCTGAAGAAAGCTTGATATGTCACATGAATCATTCACAATCTTTAAGGTTTGATCCAATAATGCATTTATGATTAGATAAGGCTGGTACAATATGTTTGATGAAGTGTCATTATCTTCACTTTCAGCTTTATACTAGTGAAAGGAGACTGTGCTTTGGGATTGTATTAACTTACAGTGTCTATTCAAGTTCAATAATTTGCAAAAGTGTTCTCTCAACAACTTTTGTACACCAGTTTGGAGCAGGAGGGTACCAAGTTAGAAGAAGAAGGCATAAACACATCTCTAAGAGATGAAATGAAGAAATAAAAAGCACACTAGGAAATGTGCAACCCTTTTCCATTGATGTCAAAGGGGGAGGAAAAGCAAGAAAAAAGAGAGTATTGGTGGAGTATTGCCATCAATTCCAAAGGGAGATACTGTTGGAAATGTTATCATTGATGGAAAAGGAGATGGCAAAGCAGGAGCACCTGAAACAAAGAGAGAAGTAGAGGCAACAGAGAGGTGGCAAAGGCAGTAAAAGAGAGCAGCAGAGTTAGAAAAAGAAGCAGAGATAGTATCAGTATTGTTGAGCTCAAATGCTGTGTGACAACATAATGGAGGTTCTGCATATAATTGAAGAAAACCCATATAATTGCTGAGACATGGTTGAATATTCATTTGTGTAAACAAAGAAAGAGGTCGTATGTGTTAAAACAGAGAAAGGAACCTTTATAAAGCTTTTAAGTTAGAAATGAAAGATAAATTCTTTGTAAACAGAGTAAGAGGTTGAACACTCATTCAAGGTTTATGGTAATTGAGCTTATATGTATAAATGAGGAATTTTTTATAAATTCTGTATGAAACTTATATGCATTCTTGGTTGAACTCCGTGTGAGAAATAATTGAGTTCCTGTGGTAGTTGTGAAACTCTGTGTTTTGATGAAATGTACTGGAGCATAGGATTGCAGAGATCCTGTAATGAAATTGAACCAATTATTCAAGTGCAGGACTGAGAAGGCGCTATCGGCAAAAATACTCAATTTCGATGAGGATTGGCATGCTCGAACTCTAATAACATAGAAGAGAGCAGGAATTCCTTGTGTTATATATTATGGAGGAGTTAGATTAATTATTTACGTGTTCCTATGATGAAGCTAGATTTAGTATGTGATCCCTGTTATGAAGTTGCACACGTAAAAGTAATGATTCGACCCACTTGAATCGACATCGAATTGGTGTCAAGCCTCAATAAATAAAATGCTGGGTTAATCTGTTGATGAAGAGCGCAAGAAATTTCAAAGTATATGATGGTTAGGTATAGTTAATTATGCATCAGATATTTTGTTTGAATGAAGTCACTGCATTGTTGAATCGATACTGAGAGATTGGTCCACCGCACTAGCATACAGAAGTCTTCATGAAGAATTATGATACAAAGAAGTCGATTTACAGTGATCGAGCAAGGGAAGTGGAACCTTAAGCAAAGGAAAGGAACCATGAGGAGCTACAGTAACGGTGGTTTCAACCATGATACGAACGGTCTTGCATTATTTGAAAACGGTAAATTATTTTTGGGAAAAGAACGTGATACTATAGATTGAAGGACGCATGTCCTAAAGTGGTATTCAGCTACCACTTTTATCGCGCAATTGTGGATGAGTAACCTCTGAGCGTTTTAAAAACACGATATTCATTTGTATCCATTCGATGAGGGTTTGGAGCGTGACTGAACCTGGGTCATCGGATCTGTTCGACGGTTAATGAAAAGGTGAATATGTGCGGATTATATATTTGATGCACATTGATACATTATGTAATTCCGAGGGTTAAAACCATGGTTGAGGATTGACTTAGGCATTGATATATATGACAAGAAGGTCGGACATTCATAATTGACGAGGGTTATTTAACTAAGCAGTATGGTAAGACAATCAAAAAAGGTTTTTCAATTGTGAATAATTTAGAAGGGAACTTGGCATATGGGTAATAAATATTCAATAAATTTAATAAATAGCGAGCACATGTGGTCGTGATAATGAGGTTAATGCTTTAATTTTTGTTTAATCAAAGTAGCATGTGTGGATTTGGCTATCCATAAGTTGACTTTATTAAGGGTTGGGACCATCATGCTTTGGGGTTAATGTAAATCGAACGGTGGTTTTATATGTATGCATGAGAGGGTTATACTATGGTTGAATCATATGATTAGAGGGCTTCCACAAATTAAAATAATTACCCAAATCTGAGATTTTAGATCTAGTGCAAGTTAAAAGTATATGGAATTTGATTGTTGGGTTTTGACCTTCGAGTTTAGAGCAAAGAGGGGTGGCTTCTAAGCATAAGTTGTATTGGTTGGGTTTTATAACAGAAGTTAGGAAGTGAAGGGATCCTCCTTGAAGATTCACTATAGAAGCATCCGCATGTATTACTTAAATACTCCAGGTATACATTAATTTAAATTGGCCCAGCCTAGAAAATAGAACATTGAAAATTTCTAGATAGAGATTATTTGGAGCGCAAAATTGGAATGCATTTTATATGCACACAGAGAGAGAAAATGTGAAGTTGATAAGTAGGCATGCCATCATATTACATGCTGGTGTTTGGGTCAAAATCAAAGTCAATGTTAATACATGCGTGGGTACGTAGGACATGCCAAAGTCAAAGATTGTTAAGTTACACAAGCGGGGATTTTGTTTGATAATTGGGATTGAAAATTAATTGAAAGGGGTTTTATTCATAAAGTTTAAATCAGAGCTTAAAATATTGCACATCGAATTCAAAGGTGTATGAAAGGGTTTGTAGCCAAAGTTTGAAGTATTAATTTCAAACTTATAAAATGGATATTTGACCAGAGCGCATTAAAATGAAGAGCTACTTCCACATTAGAGTTGCTCGGTTGAAATTGTGTTGATTATTTTTCATAATGCATTAAAGCTTCAGCATTAATTTAAACTACCCGATTTGAAGAAAAAACAGGGGTACATGCATAGAAAGCTGAAGAGTATGCAGAATAGTTACTGTTGAGGAGGTAAATCCCCTCTACGGACAGAGGCGATCCCTACTAGCCCAGCAGGGGTCTAGCAACAATCAAACAATGCTACGATGTAAGTTCCTAGTTACGAATGAAAGACTAGAGATAGAAGCCTACCTGGATTCCAATGCTATGATTTGAAGAAGAAGCGTCCCCATTCCTCAGCCTCGGCAGATCACAATCCCTCCGCGATCTCCGCGGATGAACACCTGCACGTGGAAGAAACAAACAGATCCAAGCATAAAATCTGGCATACGTAACTAAACATCAGTCAGAAAGGATGTTACTCATATTAACATGATGGAAAACAGAGTGGAACCATAATCATAATCATCTATTAAATAACAAACGAAGAGAGATTACAACCAAGTTCTGACGTCGTGGTCTCCTTCGGATGGGTCTCCAGTCGTCCACGTCTCGCAAAGCTCGCCAAGAAAAGGGAAAACCTCTCCGGAGTCTCTCGACGATGGTCTCCTTACTTGAGTCGGCCTTAAGGGAAAAAGAGGGCTCTTTACAGCACAAAGGCTCTTGGGAATATGGAGATTCAAAGCTTAGGCACTTCAAGACTAGCTTGCCATGGAATTGAGCAGGCTTTTATAGATGGGGAAGGAGGGAGTTGGGATCCCTATTATTATGGGAATGGCCCTATCAACAAGGAAGGTTCCATGGGAGGTGGCAAAACCACTTCCCTTCCATAGAACTCCCGCAGCCAAACCTCCCAACTCAAGATAGGCAATGGTTTTTGAGTTTGTTGAAACTCAGCCATATTTATTTAACGGAGTCCCTAAATTGGGTGGCGCGAATATTTGCTCTATGACGAGCGCCGGTTGGCGCGACCTCTTTTCCCTCTTTGCGAGTTTTCCCCATTGGCGCGAGTCTTTGCTTGACCCCGCCTTCCGCGCTAATGCAAAAGGAGAGGATATTTTTTCATGATTTTTGCAAGGTGAGATGTCTCAGAGGCAAATCAAGCTCATGCTTAGAGGAATGCATTGATGATGTTTTCAAGGCATTACAATGTTCTGGTCACAAAATGGGTCCTCCATTGTGCGGGAAGGGGAATGGTAGGGACGGTGACAGGTGCGCGCGCGGTGCCCCCTAAAGCATGAGGCCGAGAGAGAGAGAGGGGTGAAATTCTTTACTAGAGAACATGTTCAGCGGAAGGCCGTAGTCGGAAAACTGCGCGGAAAGATACAGCGTGCTCTAAGTACACACATGTATACTCTTGGTATGGACGCCGACCATCGAAACAGAGTACACTATAATTCGGATCCAGGGTATGGGCGCAGCCATCCAGCAAGGATCAAATAAATAGACTCAGGTATGGTCGCAGCCATCCAATCAGTGAGTCATATACATAATGATAATAATCCACAATCGCAGCCTGGATTACAACAGACACAATCCAGGGTCTTGCGCTCCATCTCGACCCGACAGAGTACAAGTTCAAGCATGTGAATATGTGAGCTGAAGTCGAACATGCAAGAACATCGTCTGATTACCAGCCAATGATGAAAGCTGTTAACAGACGCGAGAGAAACCACCAATAATGACAATGGTCCTCAAGGTACTAAGGTACAATCTACGGCGTGCAAATAAATGAGTTGACGTCGAACACCCGCAGAATCACTCGATCGGAGGTCAATGATGTAAACCTCACGTCGAATGCGACGAACCTGCCATTAAGGCATGCAGGCTCCAAGGTACCATAAGGAGTCTCTAGACCAACTTCCTGGATAATGAGTTGAAGTCGACAGGAAGTGACCTTGATCGAAGGTGGGCCATAATGTTTCCCACATCATCGACATGAGACAGAGGAACATGATGTTTTGTTGTGAATCAAGATCGTATGAGAATCAGAGGAAGGTTGATATTCGCAGAGGCCAACTTCTCTTGAACATATAAACGGCACGACAGTGGACTTGGTAGTATTTGACATCAACGGATCAGAGGTCATGGTGACGAGGCAGTGAGTATATGAGAGGTCAAAAGGGATTACCCAAACCCACGGAGGCAAAGTGAAACAACGAGATGAGATGTCCCCAACCCGACACGAATGCAGACAAGTGCCATGTTCAAGAGTGACATACTGCCGACGACAATGACGATGGTTCCATTTTTCCCCCACCATTTCGGTGAGTACCTCTTTATTTTTACACAAGCTTGAAGAGGATACCATATGCTTGTCATATAAATCCGTCCTTCGGACGAATCCATCCTAGTGCATTTAACGAGTCCTAGGAAGGAGAAACTCGGAGAACGTCATTTCGACTGAATCCGATGTCATCAGGGTTTAACGAGTCTGACAAAGGAAGAACTCGGCGTCTTTTCATGTTTAGAGAGTTTGAAAAGACAGCAGAAAAGTAAACTCCACAGGTCCCTTTTCGTGAATAGTTCCTCAGATCCGAAAAGGTAGAAAACAATATCCGAGAAAACCTCCTAGTCGCAATAGGCTAGGGTATTCCTTTTTCGTAATCAATCCATCCCAGCCTGAAAAAGGGTTAAACGTATACTGGGTAGATGTCGATTCGTGTCCAATTTAACGAGATCGAAACGACAAGGGCCTCGGCAATCTTTTCATGTTTAGAGAGTCAGAAAAGAGCTGAAAGGTGACTCCTCCTGGAGGAACGAGTGGTATAAAGGGTAGCTACTGGTTCCGGTAACGGTGGAACTGCTCAGAACATGATAAAAGTCAAGAGGCTGGCTAACAAGACCACTCATCGCAGCGGTTCCTCGGGAATGGGTAAAACAACCAAGTGAAGGCATATGATCGGCCAAGCAGATAGTGACGATGGAGTGAGAAAACCAAGGCTCATCTGGCAAAAACAGGCTGATAAAATGGCAATCACAAGAGGCAAAATGGGAAAGGTTTCATTTTTACACAAGCTTGAAATCGGGAAACTCTGCTTGAAGTTGGTTTCATTTTTACACAAGCTTGAAACAAAGATAAAATATGCTTGAAACCGATTTCATTTTTACACAAGCTTGAAACGGAAACAAACTATGCTTGAAAAAGTAAGCATGCCCCCCAGCATGGTGACTCAATTCGAGGTACATGCCCCCCAAGCTTCAGTCCATATGAAAGGCAGATGGAGTGAAGGTTCAAGTTACAAGATCAAAAGAAAAGACTCGACTAGGATTTTACGAGATCTTATCAAAGACTCGAATTGAACAGGAACGTGTTTCATTATTTTAACGAGGTTGACACATTAAAAGAACTATCCTCGGGACACCTTGTTTCATGGTTTAAGGAGCTTGGCACAAGACAAGGAACTCTGCTCCGACAACCTTGTTTCATTTTTTAAGGAGCTTGACACAGGAAAAGAACCATGCTCCAACAACACAGTTTCATTTTTAAGGAGCTTGACACGGGAAAAAAGAACCAAGGAACTCTGCTCCGACAACCTTGTTTCATTTTTTAAGGAGCTTGACACAGGAAAAGAACCATGCTCCAACCGACCTCATCATAATAAACAAGAAGTCATCGCTTCCAAGAGTTCCACTCCCGATGGAAGGGGAACATCCTGGAAGTCGGGGCTAATGCCCCCTAGCACACGATGCACAATGGCACTATATTTGATCCCGAGGCAGGGTCGGGTGGCCACATGGATTGACTGCGGTGGCGGATACAACGGGTGGATAGAAACCAGGAGGGGGTGATGGCGGGCCAGATGCCACATTAGGACCAAAGAACGAAAGCTGATCAATGGTCACAATCCTTCCTTCATGCGGAAAACAGACCACACGAAAGAGGGAGGAGACGAGCGCTCCCATGGCATAGGTGTAATCGCGCCCCAAAAGCAGATTGAAATCCAAGGGGCCTGGAACGACCATCACGTCCATATGGACGGTTTTACCTCCCAAAGTAACTGGTAACCTTGGAAGGATCCCCAACGGTTGACTCGTTCTTCTATTGAATGTCAACAGATTCTGCGTAACGGGTGCAAGCGGCGGCGAACCGAAAGCTTGCCAGGTAGTTGAAGATAGAATACTAACAGAGGCACCTTCATATATAATGGTGCTGGGTACAACCAGACCAAGAGCCTGTACTGTGATCTCGAAAGGCACGTAAGATGGAAGGCGGAAACCTGCAAATCGACTCCAATCAAAGGAGGCGACCAAACTACTCGGAGGGGATACCATCGAACCGAGAAGGTCTTCCCCTGATGTTACGGAAGCAGAAGCCTCCTCCATGACCTCCATCTCGAAGGTGGGAGGAATATCCTCCGTAGCCTCCATCTTGGGAGGTGGAGGAGCAGTTTCTTGAAGTACAGGGACCGGAGAATCTTTCTCCAAGTCTGAAGAATCTGAAGAAATCAGAAGGACATGGGGGGTGTGAGATCCACTCTCGACAGAAAATACCTGGTGCACCGTGGACGGGGTCAGTTCAACCGATCCTACGACCAATGGTTGGTCAAGGACGGATTCATGAATTTGAATTTCTGGGGGAGTGGGATCGACCAAGGATGACTCTCGACCAATCGTAGGATCATCTGGTGGAGGACTCAAAGAAAGTCGATTATAAGCAGGTGGAAGGCGTGGTGTAGAACCGGTCGGGTTGTCAAAAACTCGCTTGGCTTCATCCATATAAGGACAAAGGTGAATGGCATGGTGCCCTTCACACAAATTACAGGGATTGGTGATCTTACCCTGCTTCTTAGGAGTCTTATCAGCACCGGCTGAAGGCGTGCCCCCAACCTGACTCTCGGAAGCCAAAGGCAACGGTGGGCGGACGTTGGACCATACTTTGAGCACCTTGGGGATGCCAGGGCAGTCTCGAAGAAGATGGTCTCCTGTGCACAACAGGCAAGGGAACTTGACTTTCCGTGGAGGGTTGGAAGGTTTATCAAGAGGAGATATTTTACAAACAGTGGCTGCACTTTTAGCCTCTCGCTTATCAGACTTCTTCTTCTTTGTCTTCTTCTTCTTCTTCTTAGCCGCCTGGTTACTCGAATCCAAACTTTCACCAGGCGAAGTAGAAGAGGAGGACGCAGAAACAGGTGAAGAAGGGGAGAGGTCCACCATGGAATCAACATGATGTTGTCCTGGTGGAGGAACTGATTGAACAGTAGTGGAGACATTCGGGACTACAGAGGTTGAGAACAACCAAACAGGCAATCCGACAGTTAACCCAAGAAGGGACAACGTCGCCATGTAAGGAGCACCAACATTTCCAAAAGGAGGAAAATGACCAGGATTCCCTTCTGAGGGGATTCCTTGGTTGGTAAACTCTGAAAAAGTTTCCATCAAACTCAAAACCACACACGGGCTGAAAATGAGTTAAGACACATGATCAAACGGTCAACAAGCAATTTCTAAACGGGTGTGTAATCGTGGGCGATTAATTTTACCACATTGGAAAGTAAGAAATTCTACCGTTTCATATTTTAAGAGTCGAGAAACGATAAAAAGGTGACTCTATCTCTTTCAGATTTGATGCAAGCGTGAAAGGACAAGCACTTGACGGTCTTTTCAAGTTTAGGGACTTAGAAAAGACCAAATGACTGCTCAGGAAATACTAGGCACAAAGGGTGTACCAAATATCCGTGAACTGCAATATACACCTTGGTTTCAAGAATGAAAGAGAAATCAACCAAGGACTTTCCGTACGTGCAGGTAGTCTCCCCGAATGCTGTGTTCGGTGTATCACGGGTATAGGGTGGCAGACTCGGCTTCCTGTGGATAAAGGATTGAAAACCTAGAGGGGTCTCCCTTTATATACGCGACGGTACGGGGAGCACAAGTCCGTGCTAGCGCTGTCTAAAGCCAATAGGCGAACGACAGCTGCTAGGTTTAACGACGTCGGAACACGTCTCTAGCCTAGACCTTCTAAAAATATTTCGTTAAGTTCCAATGTTGCCTTAGGTTAATTGAATAAATTTTACAGTTGATCTTCAATTAGGTTTCAATTTTCAGGCCCTATCGTATGTAGTGTCTTAAAAGACTCCTAAATGCAAAGCTATATGCCACAGTCCAACATTTCGTTCGATGAAAACTAGTTAGAGAAGAGTTGAGAGCTTTTACACAAACGAAATGAACGGAAGACAAACAATGAGACCTCTAATGCAACTAATGAAATTGAAAGCTTTTCATCTAAAACACTAATCACTAGCAATATGGAAAAGATCACAATTTGCACTAATTAACAAAAGAAAAAGAGAATTTTTTTTTTGATTTTCAATGTCTGATAGCTAATATGCACTAAACAAACTTGAAAAAAAATGGAACAACTTTGAGAAACGATATTCGAGAGAGTGAAACAAACAAATTTCACTCAACAACACAAGCAATTAGATCCCCAAATCGACCAAAGTCTCTCAAAACGAAGAAAAGACTCAAAAGCTTCCAATGGACCGTGTGATCTAGGTCCAAGGCAAGACCAAACGAATTTCGAATGAAGGAATGAACAATCACCCAAAAATCGCAACAAAACAATGAACAACTACTTAGAGGATGTGGAGAATCAATCAGACAGTTGACAGGACAATCAAAACACCAAAACTCCCAAGGAGGGCTCGATGCACCAAGCCACTAGATGTCCTAGGGCTTAAAACTTGAAATCGATAGATAAAAGAAAACAACCAAAGGACAGAGGTGAATTCCCAGTCAAACAGGACTCCAACACACTCAGGCAATCGGAAAATCAAGAAGAAAAAACACTGACCAAACCCAGAGAGCTCAAAAATGAGGAAACTCAAAAACCTTACAGGAGTGGCGCGACTGTAAGGATGAAACTGGCACCAGAAAGCAATTGGCGCGGGCTAAACAAAAGCAACATGCGCCAATTGGCGCGACTGTCGGGTTAAAAACCGCGCCAGTCGAGTTTCTCAGCCAAAATTAAAAAAAGCTACTCCAGAAGCAGATCAATGCAAACTAAGCAAACCAAGAAGCAAAAACAGTGAAAGAACCCAACCCAGAAGGTTCATCAAGCAAGGAAAAACATAAAATAATCAAAGCGAGACAACACAAACGAGACAGTGAAATTTGGACGATCCCCAGCGGAGTCGCCAAATTGTTGAGGAGGTAAATCCCCTCTGTGGACAGAGGCGATCCCTACTAGCCCAGCAGGGGTCTAGCAACAATCAAACAATGTTACGACGCAAGTTCCTAGTTACGAATGAAAAGACTAGAGATAGAAGCCTACCTGGATTCCAACGCTATGATTTGAAGAAGAAGCGTCCCCGTTCCTCAGCCTCGGCAGATCACAATCCTTCCACGATCTCCGCGGATGAACACCTGCACATGCAAGAAACAAACAGATACAAGCATAAAACCCGGCATACGTAACTAAATATCAGTCAGAAAGGATATTACTCATATTAACATGATGGAAAACAGAGTGGAACCATAATCGTAATCATCTATTAAATAACAAACAAAGAGAGATTACAACCAAGTTCTGACGTCGTGGTCTCCTTCGGATGGGTCTCCAGTCGTTCACGTCTCGCAAAGCTCGCCAAGGAAAGGGAAAACCTCTCCAGAGTCTCTCGACGATGGTCTCCTTACTTGAGTCGGCCTTAAGGGAAAAAGAGGGTTCTTTACAGCACAAAGGCTCTTGGGAATATGGAGATTCAAAGCCTAGGCACTTCAAGACTAGCTTTCCATAGAATTGAGCAGGCTTTTATAGATGGGGAAGGAGGGAGTTGGGATCCCTATTATTATGGGAATGGCCCTATCAACAAGGAAGGTTCCATGGGAGGTGGAAAAACCACTTCCCTTCCATAGAACTCCCGCAGCCAAACCTCCCAACTCAAGATAGGCAATGGTTTGTGAGTTTGTTGGAACTCAACTTCCGCCATCTTTATTTAAAAAACAGTCCCTAAATTGGGTGGCGCGACTACTGCTCTATGACAGAGCGCCAATTGGCGCGACCTCTTTGCAGGATTTTCCCCATTGGCGCGAGTGCTGAACTGCCTTCCCGCGCTAATGCAAAAAGGGATGTTTTTCATGATTTTTGCAAGGAGATGTCTCAAGGGCAAATGAAGCTCATGCTTAGAGGAATGCATTGATGATGTTTTCAAGGCATGACAATGTTCACAGGTCACAAAATGGGTCCTCCATTGTGCGGGACGGGGAATGGTAGGGACAGTGACAAATTACTGTGTAACAGTTACAATGACAACTACAGATACACAATTGCAGTGAATAGCAGAGGTATGCAGAACTGTTACCTGATAGCAGTAGAAAAGACAAAACCAGCAAGCCAAGTGCTGGAAAGAAGACTAAGTGAAATTGATATGTGTAACTGAAAAAATTAATGTAAATGTTTTAATTGATTTTATATTGTATGTGATGCATTAGCAAGTCTCCGGAGGAAAACAAAAATCCCACTGTAATATTGAAATTAGTACATATTGTTGTATTTTTTTACTGAGTAAGCTGGTAAAAGAAATGAGAAGCCAGAAGTCAAAGAGGCATGGCTCTCCATTTCAAATTCATTGAGGAATGCTAATAGTTATAAGGAAATCTCTATATATGATATCACATCGATATGCATGGTGAGTTTTTTTATATATAGAAATAAAGCAGTGAAGCAGAGAAGAAGAAGGAGCTGATAGATAATTTGAGAAGATGCGGAGATGATACACGGCAGATATGAGGGCTAGAGGACAGCAGTGACGAAGGTACAGAATAGAGCTAATATCCAGGGTAAATCAGCAAGTGTTTTTCTTTTGAGAAAGTGAGGAAGTTGGAGCTTCCCTATCAAGTTGTAGCTTGATAGATGTTAGTTGTAGATGACTGAGGTTGGAGCCTCCTGTAGGTTGGTGCCTGCAGAAAATCGATGGGAGTTGGAGCTTCCTTGCAAGTTGTAGCTTGCAGAATTGAGGTTGGAGCCTCTTGTAGGTTGGTGCCTACAGAAAATTAGTGGTGAGAGGGAGTTGGAGCTTGCCTTTGCATCACAACAATAATAAGATGTGGTTTTCTCCCTTTATGGGTTTCCACTTATATCTAGTGTCTCTGTCCATGATGTTTATGTGTTGATATGGTTTATCTAATCTGCTTAATACTTGCTGCTCTCATATTAAGTCTGTTGTTACATTATCTTAATACTTGCTGCTCAGATTCTAAGATTACTCACATATTAAGTTGAACATGAAATGAATATGTAAATAGGTTTTAATGGAAAAGTTTTAAAAGTCCATGAATGTGTTAAACTGATTCACCCCCCCCTCTCAGTTTAACTAAGGGTTCAACATAGAATCCATACATTTCTCAAGCTAGACCTCAGTGGTTCACTCAGAATCAATATTGTGGTCTCCAACCAGGATATGGGAAGCATTTCCAAAGTTATACCCACTTTGGACAAAATCCTTCGGGACAGAACATATGGGCCCAAAATTTCTCTCGACCTGGTTGGAACCCTAAAATTGGTCTTTATCAAAGGCATGTGATGCCTTTTAACCCACAATTTCCATTCCTTGCTACATTGGAACTACCTGATGTGTTGAAGTTAACAATGATCCTATTCTTCATAATCCATATTGGCCGCCAGCTCCCACCAAGATTCCTGGCGACTATCCCAAGTTCAAAGGCAAGTCTTGAGAAGACCCCCAGGTGCATGTTATGAAGTACCAATTATGGTGCTCCTCTAACTCTTGGATTGATGATTCTATTCGTTTATGTCTTTTCCAAAGGACCCTCACTAGTGCCGCTACAAAGTGGTACATTTAACTTTCTCATGGAATCTTTTAATATTTCAGTTCTCTTGCAATGGCATTTCTCACACACTTTCAATTTCCGATTCACTATAAAATGGTAATGTACCTCCTTACATCCTTGAAACAATATAGGGCCACACATATCTCCAATCACATTCATGAATGGAGACGACATTGTCATTTGATCAAGTTTGAAATCCCTGATCAACTTCTGGCTGACTGGTTCACTACCTCGTTTGTCGGTCCGATAGCTAAGGGCATTACTATGGGGGCTTGTGTTACCAAAGAGTAAGCCATTGCTCGTGCGCAGTACCTCAACCTAGTTTACTCCTAGTCTGGCATGCTTTATGATATCTTTCCTGATGCTCCACAACCTATAACTTCCAAAGCACCAACGACACCATCTATCAACGGTGTCATTGGTTCTGTTTCTTAGACTTCCCATAATTCTTCTCCTAATCCTCGGAAGCATAAATCTACCACCTCTACCAATATTGCTTCTTAGCCACCTTCCAATCCTAGTAAAACCATGGAAGTGAATTCCATCTAGTCTACCTCCACAGAAAAAGCTTCCAAGGTAAGAATAAGGGTAAAGGCAAGGCCAAAGACGATACCCTAGAACAATATTCTCCTAAAACCAATATTGATGATGGTTCAAAACATAAACCGAAATATCCTTGTCTGATATGTGATGATGAGCATTACACCAAGGATTGTCCATCATAGGCCAAAGTGATTCGATTGCTCAAAGGCACCCAAGGAACTCTAGTAGTTTTTAAGGAACCATTCTTGTCACAACAAACTCAAATGGTGGAGCAACCCCAGTCCTCCACCCCTTTTGGCCCTCAAGATTTCATGATGAATGGTGCTACACCCATATCTATTGCTACTAGATCAAAATATTATACAGAACTATGCCAAGCAGTGGGGAAATAAATTACAGATGCTCCTACTCCTTCTCCCCCGCCTGCTTCTGGCCCTCTTCATATTGAAAGACCTAGTTATGAGCCCATTGTAAAACCACATTCCAAAGGTGTGCTTCGTAATTCCTCCTATAACTTGAATGCTCGTGTCGCTCAGCATTATAGTATTGTTGAGGATTTGGATTAGGCACCATTAGCTATGTCCGTGCTAGAGGTACTTCAAAACTGTTTGTCACAACATAAGGCTTTGTTATCTGCTATTCGAGGAGTTGAACCTACCAATTTGAGCCTGATCACTTTTGATCTGGAAAATTTCCTCCTGCGTCTCCCTCACCAAATTAATTTGATTATCCAAGTTTGTATTAATTGAAAGAATATCCATCGAGTAGTCGTAGATGAAGGTTCATCTACTTTCATCATGTTTTTTTCCTATTGGAAATCCATCGGCTCTTCGACCCTTAACCAACCTCCAAACACTTTAGAGGCCTTCGACGGAAGGGAATCTCACCCTCTTGGTATCCTCACCAACTTACCTAACACGTTAGAAGGAAGAATGGTTAATGTCAAGGTTGAATTTGTTGATGCCAAACTCAACTATAATATTCTCCTCAATCACAGTTGTACTCACACCATGCTATGCATACCATCCACTCTCTTTCGTGTTATTCATTTCCTGCATGAAGGAAAGATAATCATTGTTGATCATTTATCATTTTTCACTTCCACTTCTTTAGAGAGAAATTTTCTATATGTAGACCACATTCCCACACCTTATGAAAGTGTGGGGCTAGGAATTTTCAAATATCCTACCCTTATGGTTCTTTTTTCTCTTCCTTTTCCCAACACTGATCAGGTCCATATGATATCCACTTCTTCTGATCCCTGGATCATACCTTCTCTTGATCAGGTTGATTCGTTTGGTGATAAAATGCTATTAAGCCCAATAGATATTGATTATTGTGAGCCCATCTCAGATTCGACTTCTCCTTCTGATCATACTTCTTCAAGTATGCCTCTCAACACATATTCTCAATCCCATTGGCTCAGTGCTTCATATTCTCCAGATCCCTTGAACGAGATGTTTCCCATTGATGAAGCCATCGTGGAAACCATGTCTCTCGAGGATCCTCCTTGGGATGATATTCATCAACTTTCCTTCTTTTTACCTATTCTTGGAGAAATTTTTACCTGTCTTGAGAAATTTTCGTCCCAAGCTCCTTCCCCGCTGCTTAAAACACATATTTTGACACATGAAGTATTTGTGGATGGCAACATGGGAAATATCACTTAGATGATCCCTATTGACATCTCTGTTAAACCGGGGGTTTTCGAGAACATCCATTTTGGGTTACATGTTCCCTTGATGAGATTGAGGTCTATACTAGTCTCTTTTGTGAATTTTGAGAAGTTTTCTCTTGGTCCTATGAGGAAATGGCAGGCATTAATCCCAATATAATTGTGCACGAGATACCCACTTACCCTGATGTGAAACCTCTTCACCAATGCCTTCATCCCATGCACCCTAGAAAGGCAACTGCCATAAAGGGAGAAGTTGGAAAACTTCTCAAAGCAGGTTTCATTTATCCAATCCCATTGACAGATTGGGTCTCTAACATTGTCCCTGTGGACAAAAAGCAAGGCACTATTCGATTTTTTGTAGATTACCATGATATCAATATTTCTTGTCCCAAGGATAACTATCCCACTCCCTTCATTGACCAAATTATTGACAAATGTGCTGGGAGTGAGATTTTCTCCCTTATGGACGAGTACTCTAGTCACAACCAGATTAATATACTACCGGCTGATCAACATAAAACCGCCTTCATCTATCTATGGGGCACTTTCGCGTATAAAAAGCTCCCTTTTGGCCTGAAATATGTTGGTGCCACATTCCAACAGGAAATATCATATGCTTTCCATGATATTAAGCACATTTTTCAACCTTACCTAGATCACCTTCTAGCTCATTCCGCTAAGCATCAGAACCACCCAAAAAAACTCCATAAAATTTTTCTTCACTGTAGACATTACAATATTAGGCTTAATCCACACAAATGTGTCTTCTACATTGTTTCCAACAGACTCCTTGGGTTTGTTTTTTCCAAAGACAGTATTTGTTAGGTCCCTATATTACTAGTATAGTTCCTTATTATTGTTAGTGTAACCCCATTATTATTATTGTTATTTTACCCCTGTAACCCCCATATTGTTATTATTTTTCCCTTAAATTATTATTTTTAGGTCGGCTATGATTACATTGTGGCCCCACTAAGATTACATTGTGGCCCCATGGACTCTTATATATAGAAAGGAGGTTTTGTAATTTGTAGCATCCAAGGATTGTTTATTTATGTAATGTATTGGAGGTTTCCCCCTTGAAGTGGTTGATTTCTAAGGCATTGATCTCTCTTTTATTCTATTTTTGGAGCTAGTTTCACAACATTTGGTATCAGAGCTTTGGATTCTAGGGTTTTGACTGCTCCAAACTGGTCATCGTGGAATTTTCACTATAAATTTTTTTCTACGAAGGTTCAGAAGCTGAAATTCTTAGAGTGTGAAGCCGAAATCCTGAGGAACATCTTTGCACAATTTCAGAGCTTGGTTTGCAATATTGTCAAAGATATGATCTGTGGAAGTTAGGGTTTTTTGTAGGCTCCTGAATTTAACCTAAACATGTCATCACAAAATTTCCGCTATAACTTGTTTTCTACAAATTTTCAAAAGCTGAAATTTTAAGGGAATGACGCCAAAATCCCAGGAAACATCGTCAAAAAATTTCAGAGCTTGGTTCGCAATATTTTTGAAGATATGATCTATGGAAGTTAGGTCTTTTTCAGGCTCCTAAATTTCATCTCAAAGAGGTTATTGTGGGAAAATCTTCAAAACTCTCTCTCTGAGCATTGGATTGGAATTCTGTAAAACGTAACCGCAATTACACGGACCTTAGTTTATTTTTTATCTATCTTAGAGCCAAAGGAGGAAATAGTGACATGTGGCAAGTCATACAAGTTCTCTCTACTGAACCAGTACATAATTGGGTCATTGTGGGAGATTGGACATAACTTTGCCTTGAAGAATCCAAATCAGGTCAGACCTATGACATTTGAATGAAGCTTCAGAGGGCTACTACAAGGCCAAATTTCAGATATTAAGGATATGCAATTACAGAGATAATTCAATTTCAATATAGAGCTCCTCAAAATCAAGTAAAAGGTGTGTATTTTTTTTCCCGAATTGCATAAGTCTTGTTTGAATAATCAAGTTGAATTGATTCCAAGGGCATATTGTAGAATATATATCAGTATTGGATTCTAAAATGGACCCTAAAAATAATTCAAAACCCATTAAGCCTTTAGAAGGCTCTACTATGACTCATGAAGATGAAGAATGGCAACATGACATATCAAATTTACAAGAGCAAGTGCAACAAATTTCGCTCTCACAAAGAGCAACAAAAAATGACATGGATTTTTTTAGGAAATAGGTGGAAACTAAGATGGATGGTTTGAAGAAAGGTGTGGAATATAAGATGGATGGTTGGAAGAATGGCATGGAAGCTAAGATAGATGGCATGGAAGTTGGCATGGAATCTAAGATGGATTACATGGAAGCTAAGATCAATGAAAAAATGGAAAACATGAAGAATGATCTAAAAGAAAACATGGAAGGTTTGAAAAAGTTGATACAACAAATGTTTCCTAATGGTGAAAATATAGTAGAGGAAACTCATGACGAGAACAAAATAAATGTTAATCATGATTTCATAAACTCTAATGTTGGCAGGAAGAACCACCATATTCCAAAAATGGATATGAGGAAGTTTGATGGAAAGGATCCTGTAACATGGATACTACAAATAGAGCAATATTTTGATCTCAATAATGTGCAAAAGACACAAAAGGTACACATTGCAACATTACATTTAGAAAAAAGTACATTTGTATGGTATCGATGGCTTTTCTCCCATAAAAAAATTGTCGCTTGGTCAATTTTTATGGAGGAAATGATAGCACATTATGAGGATACAAAGAGAAACACCTTCTTTATCCAATTGATAAATCTCAAACAAAAGGGTTTAGTGAGGGAGCACATTGAGGACTTCCAAAAATTGAATATAAGGGTAACTGATATTCCAGAGGAACACAGGATTGATCTCTTCATAGGTACTTTAAAGGATAACATCCAACATGAAGTTCGCGTTTTGGAACCCGATTCATTGGAGAAGGCATTCAAGTTGGCAAGAAAAATTGAATGTAAAATTATGGCGACAAGGAAGCCTACCACTCACTTCTATAAAGAGGGAAGTGTTGCTACTCCTACATTTCCACAACCTACAAGGTTGACACCACAAAAACTAGAAGAAAAAAAAGAAAAAGGGCTTTGCTATAGTTGTGATAGAAAATACATTAAAGGTTATAAGTGTGCTGAGAAGAAATTATTTTACATATATTGTGAAGAGGAAGAAGAAAATGAAGAGGAAGAAATGAGTCCAACCATACCATGTAATGAATTGGTAGGAATTACCACTCCTTAAACTCTCAATATAGAAGGACATATCAAGAAGAAAAAGGTAATAGTGTTGATTGATTCAGGTAGTACCCATAATTTTATTCATTGTAAGGTAGCCAAGGAATTGAATTGTTTCCTATACCTAGCACCAGAATGTCAGGTGATGGCTTCAAATGGAGGAACTATAAATTGCTCTAGAAAATGCCACAATATTAAGCTAACCATGGGGGAATATGTTTGGAATAGTCCAATGCTTTCCATTGCTATGGGCAGCGCTAATATTGTACTAGAAGTACAATGGTTACAATATTTAGGGACGGTAGCTTTTAATTTTGAAAAACTTTTCTTGAAATTGTTTTCAAAAGGAAATGAGGTCGAATTACAGGGTATTGCAGGGAGGCTGGGAAAGATAATAAGCTCTAATGTCATGAAAAAACTTCTAAAGAAAGAACAACAAGGCGTAATTGCACAATTATGCTCACTAGAAGCTCCAACATCAAAATCATCTATTTCTGTAGATCTCCAAAAAGTCTTGGACAATCATTCCAAGGTTTTTGAAACTCCCAAAGGACTCCCACCTATTCGTGATCATGATCATGCTATTCATTTGATTCCAAGAAGTGATCCTGCAAACATCAGGCCTTATAGATATCCTTATGTCCAAAAGAGTGAAATTGAACGTATGATTGTAGAAATGTTAGAGGCTGGTATAATTCAACCTAGTCAAAGTTCTTTCTCTGCTCCTGTAGTATTGGTACACAAGAAGGATAGATCATGGTGCATGTGTCCAGATTATAGGTTCTCCATAAGCTCACCATTAAAGCTAAGTTTCCCATTCCTGTGATTGATGAATTATTGGATGAATTACATGGAGTAATTTATTTTACCAAGTTGAATATTCGTTCAGGATATCATCAAATTAGAATGAAGACTGAAGATATTCTGAAAACAACATTTCGAACTCATGAGGGTCATTATGAATTTTTGGTCATGCCTTTTGGACATACCAATGCACCTTCTACATTTCAAGGCTTGATGAATTCCATTTTCAAACCCTTCCTTAGAAAATTTGTGCTAGTATTTTTTGATGATATAATAATCTACAACAAGTCTTGGAAGGATCATGTTCAACATGTTGACAGGGTGCTCAAACTATTGCAAGAGAAAAAATTATATGCAAAAACATCCAAATGTTTCTTTGAAGTACACGAGGTGGAATATATGGGTCATATTGTATCTCGCGAGGGTGTTAAGGTAGATCCTAACAAAATTAAAGCCATTAAATAATGGAAAGTCCCCACAACAATAAAGCAGTTATGAGGATTTCGTAGGTTAACATGGTATTATCGCAATTTTGTTAAGGATTATGGGAGAATAGCAGCACCTCTAACAACATTATTGAAGAAATATGCATTTTCATGGACTACTGAAGCAACTAAGGCCTTTGAACATCTTAAAGAGTCAATGTGCATAGCACCAGTCTTAGCAACACCATACTTCACAAAAACCTTTATTATGGAATGTGATGCCTCAGGAAATGGAATTGGTGTTGTTTTAATGCAAGAAGGAAGACCCATTTCTTTTTAAAGTCATCAAATCAAAGGAAAGTATTTACAGAAAGCTATTTATGAGAAAGAAATGTTAGCAATATTGCATGCACTAAAGAAATGGCGAACTTACCTAATGGGAAGACACTTCAAGGTAAAAGCTAATCATGATAGTCTTAAACACTTTTTGGAACAAAGAATATCTTTAGAAGAGCAACAAAAATGGGTTACAAAGATTTTGGGTTATGACTTTGAAATAATATACAAAAAAGGGAAGCTAAATGTTGTTGCAGATGCACCCTCAAGAAAGAATGAAGTGGAAGCATTGCTTTATGCCATTTCTATTATCCAACTAGATTGGATAAACGAAGAAAGGGATGAATGGAAGAAGAATGAAGAAGTGTGGACACTCATTCAAAAGTTGCAGCAAGATCCTAGTACATCTAATACATTTAGTTGGAAAAATGATTCCTTATGGTACAAAGATATATTATATCTTTGTAATAATTCCAATCTAAAACAAAATATTCTTTTGGGATTGCACACTTCTCCTTTAGGAGGACACTCAAGATGTTTAAAAACTTACCATAGGGTGAAGAAAGAATTTTTTTGGGATGGCCTTAAATCTGATATTCAAAATTTTGTGTTGGAATGTTTGATTTTCCAGCAGAATAAAGTTGAGACAACTAAGACCCTAGGTCTTCTACAACCTTTATCCATTCCAAGTCAACGTTGGGAGGAGATTTCAATGGATTTTATCACAGGTTTACCTAAGTCCGAAGGAAAGAGTGTCATCATGGTGGTAGTTGATAAACTTACCAAGTATGCACACTTGTGCATTATCTTATCATTTTAAAGAAAGTACAGTTTCTACTACATTTATGGACACAATTCAAAAGCTACATGGAAACCCAAGGGTTATTGTGAGTGACAGAGATCCCATTTTTACTGGAAATTTTTGGACGGAGTTTTTTTCTTGTTTGGGTACTCAATTAGCTCATAGCTCATCTTATCATCCTCAATCCGATGGTCAAATTGAGATAGTAAATAAATGTTTTGAAGGATATCTTCATTGTTTTGCATCTGATAAAAAAGCACAATGGGTCAAGTGGTTACCTCTCACTGAATGGTGGTATAACACTTCCTTCCATACTGTAGAAAAAATGACCCCATTGATGGCACTTTATGGATATCATCCACCGTCCATCACATCATCTTTAAGAGAAAAATCAAAGGTTCAAGCAGTGGAAGATCACATCGAGCATCAACAAGAAGTTCTCCAGCTCTTAAAGGATAACCTGAATTTGGCACAAAATCGAATGAAATAACAAGTAGATCAACATCGCAGCGAGAGAAGTTTTGATGTAGGAGATTGGGTATTTTTACGGCTACAACCATACAAACAAATGTCCCTCAAGCAAGCTAAGAAGGATAATAAATTATCGCCAAAGTACTATGGTCCTTACAAGGTGTTGCAAAATATTGGTACTATGGCATACAAATTGGAGCTTCTTGGCGTGAGTGCATCAAGTTTTCCATGTTTCATGCTTAAAGAAGGTTATAGGTGAAAATATTCCAGTTCAAACAATATTGCCAGAACTTGAGGAGGAAGGAAAAATCATATTGGAACCTGAAATGGTCACAGAAACAAGAACTCGACAGCTATGAAATCGATCAATTTCATAGTATCTCATCAAGTGGAAGAACTTACCCACTGAAGATTCTACATGGGAGGATGAGAATTTTATACAGAAGAACCCAAAGCTACTCAAGTGTTGAGGACAACACTTTTTTGAAAGAGAGGGGAATGTTAGGTCCCTATATTACTAGTATAGTCCCTTATTGTGGTTAGTGTAACCCCCTTATTGTTATTATTTTATCCCTGTAACCCTCATATTGTTATTATTGTGCCCTTAGATTATTATTGTTAGGTCAACTAGGATTTCATTGTGGCCCCACTAATATTACATTGTGGCCCCATGTACTCCTATATATAGAAAGGAGGTTTTGTAATTTGTAGCATCCAAGAATTGTTCATTTATGTAATGTATTGGAGGTTGCCCCCTCGAAGTGGCTGATTTCTAAGGTGTTGATCTCCCTTTTCTTCTATTTTTGGAGCTGGTTTCATAACAGTATTCGTCTCAATCCTCTTAAAGTTGAAGCTATCATTAATCTCCCCTCCCATTCCTCTTTACACCAGTTGCACAGTTTGCAAGGGAAAGCTAATTTCTTGCGTCGTTTCATACCAAACTATGTTGAGGTAGCCAAAGGTTTTATGAAAATGCTTAAGAAACACGTCCTATCCCTATGGGATGAGATTGCCCAAAAATATTTCAATGCGTCCCCCAAATTATAATTGTGATTATTTACTCTATTTGGTTGCCACTTTTAGCACTATCTCCATGGTTCTAATATAGGACGATGACGATGGTAATGAGAATGTTATTTATTATCTTAGCCAAAATATTCTCAACACTGAAACACGTTATGCTTGTGTCGAAAAATTGTTGTTGGAAACTATTCAAGCCATCCAATGTTTCTGCCATTCTATTTTACCCTGCACTATGACTGTGATTTCTAATTGCAACCCCATGACATATATTTTAACTCGCCATTTGCTGAGGGGCAAGTAATCTAAGTCGATAGTTATCCTCCAAGAGTTCGATTTTAAGTTCAATGCCACCAAATAAAAGATATCGTTGGTTTTTTCTGAGTTGATATCCTCTTTACCCCTTGCCTCTACTCCTTCCGGTTATGAGGAATGCATTCCAGACGATACTCTTTTTCTGATTAGAACCCTCGATCTATGGTATGGTGATACCATCATTTATCTCCAGACTTCTACTTTATGGTCTGATTTGACGAAAGATGCCCGTCTACATATTCTTCATCATTTGAAACCCTATCGCATAGTCGGAGATACTTTATACCACATCAGAGTTAATTCTATTCTTTGTCGGTGTCTAACCCTCGAGGAAGAGGAAAAAGTTCTTAATGATTGCCATTTTGGCACATATGGCGGTCACATGTCTAGTATGCTACCTCTCAAAAAATTCTTCATGCCAGGTATTTTTGGCATACCATTTTCAAATATTGTATACTCATTTTCCATAAATGTTACAAGTGCCAAATCTACCAACGCAAGATGCGTGCGCCACCCACTCACTGCCATCCCGTCATTACCATTGGTCCTTTTGCGAAGTGGAGTATCGAATTTATGATGTTTAACCCTCGCTCAGTCGGGAGGCATGATTATATTATTGTAGCTATAGAATACTTCACCAAATGGGCTGAAGTAATGCCTACGCACACAACTGATGGTAAGACAACCGCCCAATTTCTCTTCCATCAAGTGATTACCAGATTTGGAGTCCCTCAAGCCATTTTCACTGACCATGGCTCCCATTTTTTCCATTATATGATGGCTGAGCTAACCACTCGGTTAGGTCTACGTCACGAAAGCTCAACACTGTACTACCCCCAGGGCAATGGCGAGGTTGAAGCCATGAACAAATTTTTAGTCACTATGCTTCAGCATACTATTGGGATGCACAACTGTAATTGGCATATCATGTTGCTCTCATCTCTCTCAGCTTACTAAACCTCGATAAAGGATGCAACCGGATTCACACCATTTCATCTTGTTTATGATCTAGAAGCTACCCTTCCGATTGAATGTGAAATTCCTTCACTCAAGCTAGCTATTGAATTATTTCTGAATACTTCACTAGAGGAAGAACGTCTACTGTATTTGGAGAGGCTTTATTAAACTCGTTGCTTCGCTACACTAGTCATAAAAGCACAAAAAAAGCGGGTCAAATCTCACTTTGACCAGACAGTTTCCCCTCGTACCTTCATAGAAAGAGACTTAATCCTCTTGTATGACCAAGCCCATGATAAACTAGGGATAGGTAAATTCAAACCCATGTGGCATGGGCCCTACATCGTTAAACATGTATTGCAAAATGGGGGCCTATGAGCTTATTGATTATGAAGGTTATCCACTAGATCAGCCCCGAAATGGGCTCTATCTCAAAAAATATTATGCATGAGTTTCTCATGCATTTATTTTGTACATAAGTGTGTTTTTCATTTTTGTACATTTTTGGCTTGGTACACTTTTTCATCATTTTTTCCTACTTATTATGCCTTTTCTTACTGTGCAGATGTTTGTCACTCCTTATGTCAATTTCGTTGATGGTGCCTCCCGTAGTACCTAGAACCTATCTTCCATGGTTTGGGTAATTTATGTTCCTAACGGTGAGTTAGTAGACCTTCAAGGCATTTTTCTAGGACGTGCAACTAACAATGTTGTTGAATACAATGCAGTCATCAAACTTCTAACTGAAGCTATTGCCCTCAACATTATTTAATTAATTGTAAACCTAGAATCTCAGCTTGTTGTTCTCCAGCTCAATGGGTATTGTTCTGTCAGAAACCCTCATATTTTAAGGATGTATTTATGTGTTCATTTTTTAGAAAGGAATTTTGATTATATTACATATCATCGTATTCCCAGAAGGTTAAATACGTTAACTGATGCAGTAGCTAATATTGTATTTGATAGACATTTGTGGAATTTATAAAAGCAATTATCATCACATAGTAAGATTTAGATAGGAAGATAAGAACACACAAACACACACACACATATATATATATATATATATATATATATATATATATATATATATATATATATTTGTTTGTTTCAGCTACATCCTAAGGCGCCATGTCTCTCAAAAAATGCAGAAATTAAACCTAGGGTCTAATCAGCATGGTGCTCATGATAGAACATCACTACCCATAAGACATGTCTTAACAGTCGATGGATGCAGTTGGAAACCCCTGGAGTGTGTTGTTGCTAAGCATGAGGAATGTCCTCAAATTTCACATACATTGGGATCCCACTTGTGAGTCCCTCCAAGTTACGAGTGATTTCTTCCTTATCACTTCTGTTTAGTTCTAATTGATGATGTCAATCAGAGTTCAATTTAATGTCAACCCAGGAAGGTAAAATTAGAAGTACTTATCTAAAATATATAGATCTAGAAAGATTTCTAATTTGTCCGAGATCTTAAAGTTCCCTTACAAGAACATATTCATCAATATCTCTTTCAACAACTAATCAAACCCAGATCTAACAATTGTCAAGAACACCTGAATTTTAGGATCTCCTCCAATATTAGAACATTTAAAAAAAACTTAAAAGCTGAAATGAAACAAACTTAAATCTAATAATTGTTTGAGATCTTACGGTTCTCTTACAAAAACACTTTCAAATAATACTCTTCCAATATTAGAACATCTAACAAAACTTAAACGCTGAAATGAAATAAAATCATAAATTAAATTATACCTAAAATAAGTATGCAAGTGAGGCCATGGGGGGCCTCCATAACTCCACAAGCACACCACTTCAAAAGAGACTCAGATGAGGAAAAATGAAAGTATGATTATTTATTTCAAAATCTCCATTACAAAGCAACTCTAAGATTACAACTCTAAGCTTCTAAGATTACATGCTCCAAAATTCTAAGATTACAAAAACTTACCAATGGAGGAGATTGTACTCCTATTTATACAATGGGATTAGTAACAAACTCATAATGATGATCCACTAATCTCTCTTTAGTTCCATACATCTCTCAACCATGTAGACACATAACCCCCTTTTGTCCTTGATCTTCTCCATGAGGTTTATCTTATCAAATTCGAATTTTATCATTCAAGGCCACATAAAGGTGTCTTGGAAGCTTCCTTGGCACCTACACATGTCACAAAAACAATCCACTTTCCATATATGAAGTAAAATATATTATTTTCTAATATTTAATCAATAATTTCTCTTAAAAATGCTTAAAAATAAACAATATTTAGAAGATATAAATGAGACCTATTAATAGTGAACAATAGGGAAAATGAAGTGACATGGTGGTGAATAATGAGTGATATAATGGAATCATAGGTGAAAAATGTATGGTAATGAGTGATATTTGTATGACATTTTGAAGCCCAAACATACTCCCCAACTGAAGCTCTTGCATGTCCTCATGCAAGCTACTACAATGACTTATTTGATTTGATTCTTAGATGAGCTTCCTTTTACAAGATGTTTGGTTCTTGTGTAACAACCATCTTTCAATCATGGACTTCCTTTTAACTTTGCACATCTTTTGATAACTTTTATTTTTGCAAAGCATTTACATCTTTGAATGATTGGTTCTTGTGTTACAATCATTATTTACTTTGTTGAGATCTCTTTTTAATGATTGGTTCTTGTGTTTACAATCATTATTTACTTTGTTGAGATCAATCATTTTAAGAAGTCATTTAATATGCTCATCATTTTTAAGAAGTCATTTAATATGCTCATCATTTTGTAGTAGTTTTTATTGTGGGAAGACTATGTGGGTTAAGATGTAATATGAATGAGAGAAAAAATGAAGTGTGAAATTCCCCCCTCCCCAACTGATGGTTTTTGGCAATTTTTAATGAGAAAGGGAATGGTGAAATAGTGGAATATTTTCCAAATATCATCATTTTAGCATCTAAAAAGAATTTCAAGATTAAAGGTTAGAAAACATCATACCTTACTTACCTATAGAAGTGGATGAATCATGCATGTTTAGTTGCTACAATTTTGATCTGAAGCTTCTTCTGCAAGTTGTGGATGAAAGATGGATCTGTATTGTCGTATCTGCTACTGGATAGTCTGATGAATCTGATGAGTCTGCTGAATATGGCTGAAAATCTATAAGGCTTGGAAGGTATACAAAATATAAAAGTTACATTTTCCTCCCCCCGACCTTATTTATTGACTTGTCCTCAAGTCATGACAAGCTGAAAAACAAATGAAAGGAAATCTGCTTCATCTGCTACAAAATATGGGTCTTCAAGTCTTCAACGGTCGATGGCACAAATCTCACTATGTGATTAAATGTGTTGGTGTCGAACATAGCAAGAATCTTTTGGCTTAGTGGCCATTAATGAATGCCACTAACCAACACGAGAGCTCCCACCATTGATTCCAATGGGAGTCAAGATGCCTAACACATCTTTGTAGGTACGAATAAGTTTATCGTGGTCGAGTCACCTACAAGATCCAACAAACAAGGGATATTAATGTACTCCCCTTGTTCATTGGCAAGAGTACTTGCCATCAAGGCATGCAAGCCTCTAGGTGTTTTTAAAAAGATAATTAGACTCTGGACTTTGACTCAATGATATACATAGAAGCAGGGTTTTATTGGCGGAAATGAAAAATGGTAGGAAATGGAAATGGAAAATGGCAAGAATTTTGTAAGTAATTTTTTTTGCTTTTATTGGTGGGTTAGGAATGGATGAAATGAAATGCATGGTGAATGAATAAGAACTCTTGCTGTGAAAAATGGATATGGAAATTTCATGCTTTATGGATTTACAACTGGTGGAATTCAAAATCTTTTTCAAAAAAGGAGGTGCAAGGTAGTGGTTGTGGACATGGATTTGTCTTTAGAATTTTTCATGAATTTACTCTTTGGAAGACCAATTGTCGTCACAATGTAATCTCCTTAACGATCACTTGATTATCCTGTAACCTGTAAGAAAAACTTGGCAGAAAGAAACATAACTGTGTTTAAGAAGGAATGCGCATTTCATTCATGATTCTTACGCAAAAATTTCATACCAAATAAAATAGATTTAAGAAAAATCAAAGTGTTGAAATTAACTCAATTCATGATATTAGTATCAATCCAAAAAAATAACCATGAAAAGTAATGCTCCCTGTTTGTGTCAGATAACTCATGAAATGTGCTCGGCAAAAAAATTGGCATTAGAAAGATCTGTTGTGTTCTGCATATTAGTATGTCACATAAAAGCATTCAACAGAAAGATGTTATGAGTTTAATGCCAACTTGAAGCTATCGAAATAAGATAATCATCATTTATAGAATCCTCCAAATGTTTGATAAATCGATCCTCGAAATTTGTTTCCAAGTGTACCATTATTTATTTTCAAACCTGCATGAATTTTGTGGAAAGTGTTTTGTTTTTTTTTTTTTTTTTAATTTTTTAATTTTTAATTTTTATTTTTTTGCACTTGTACCAACTCTTGCAGTTTCAACCAGTTCCTTTAATTCTCATGATTTTCTCAATTGTCAATATCCTTCACATGCCAATATTCACCCTTTAAATCCTTCAAAATAATAAGTGTCACAAAACACATAACAATTTTTTTTTTTTTTTTAATGATAACAAACATAACATAACATAACAATCATATCTAATATAAAACAATATATTAATACAATGATATAACATAACAAATATAATAACAAATTACAAAAAATACATAACAAACATAACAACAATTATATACAACAAATTATAATTAAATATAACAAATAGCAAGAAATTATAACTATATTAATTAATGCAATTATAATAACATATTAATATATTAATACAATTAATATATTAATATAATTATAACAACAAACAAATTATTACTAAAAATATATAATCAAAACAAATTAAAACTAAATATATAACAAAAATTAATACAAAAAATAAATACAAAACAAATGCAAAACAGAACGCGAAAAATATGTGAAATAGCGGCATATGGAGGTTTTTCGTAGGATAGGAACGATTTTGCTGGAAGAAGGACCAGTGATCTGTGGAATACCTGCAATTTTCCATTTTGAGTTTTTCATCAGCATAGAAAAACTGAACTGCATTATAGGGATAGAAACTTGAACTGATTCCGGGTTGGGAAGATGGGGTCGGAGAGCAAGAGAAAGCTTAGCCTGTTTGATGTGGTGGACGAAGATTGCATTGCCAAGAAGATCAACCTTAATGGAGTGCTCAGCATCAATCGCTAGAATGGGCATTTGGTTTAAGGAAGAAGAAAAGGGACTCACATTCATTATGCTTTGCACGCAGTGATTGTGCCCTGTCCTGCCCAAGGTCATGTTAATGCTCTCATGAATTTGGCACAGTGCTTGCTATAAACATTGGGGCTTATGATGCTCCTCCTCGTGGGTGCCAGAATCCATAAAGAGCAGCGTCAAGGGAGGGTGGTGATTCTCCATAGAGAGTGATGTCAGTAGGGCCTTTGTGACCTTTGCTGCCGGCGGATAGAATGGGATTTATAAAAGTGATTATTTATAAGCTCAAGCCGTCTGATATCAAGCAACCAAATGCAAAATAGTGCTTTGTATAGACTGAATAAATCTTCATCCTGGCTTCCTCCTCACTTCCGACGACCTGAGCAAGGGTCTTAATATAGCTATCAATGATTTCATCTCTGGTAGGATTGTCCTCTGGGGACTTCATGATAATGCGCCAGTGCTCAAAATCCATACCAAGCAGTTGAATTATCAGGCGATGATTTCTCGAGTTGGGTGAAGGATCCATCATCGATGAAGTGGTTGGATTGGCTGCAAAAGACCTCGTATTGTGTAGGACTAGGGCCTTAGGTCGGGAGATGGAAACCGCTCCCAAAAACCTCCCGCTGCGAAACACCATGCTCGAGACTCTGCCATTGAAGGCACTCTGAAATGTGGCCCTTGTTGTAAAGAATGCAACTCCTCTTATTTCTGTGTGTTCTTGTATCATCTATGATGCATCCCTCTCATTGTTCAATGTACTTTTTTTTAATGGACATCTTCCTTAGTATAGTGGCTCATCCTAGTTTGTACAAGAATCCATGTACGAGTGTGTGCCAACTACTTTGATGGAAACAACTTTTTTCTTCTCTTTAGGTTTTCTTTCTTGGGGTTTTCCATTATCTAAAAACTCTGCAATTTATTCCAATACCTTGGCAGCTCTCTTTACTATAAACAAATGTGTATTGGCCAATTCAAATAAGATCGAAATGCAGATTCTTCATTTCACACAGTTCAAGTGTTGTTGTTGTTGTTGTTGTTTTTTTTCTTTTAAATCTAAAATCAAATAAAATGGAATCCTAAAAAGAAAATGGCTAGTTTTCAAAAAGAATATATATATATATATATATATATATATATATTAATAATAATATATGATATATATATTATTATTATTTTGTGGGAATTTTTTTTTTTAGTATTTTTTTTTTAAAACTAAAAGTAAAATAAAACTAAATTTTATCGAATTTTTTTTTAAGATGATCTTTAGCTTATTCACAAAATTCTTTATTGCAAATCAATTTTCCAGCGAGAGTATTTTTATTTGGAATAAATTGATAGATTTTCTAATCTTCCTGATCGCATGAAGCACAGGAAGAGAGCATACTAATCTCTTGATTTGTTTTTATTTATGCAAGTTAGCGTGTATGGATAATAAAAACAATTAAGATCTGCAATCAAAACTCACATTTTCTATACTCTTTCTGCAATGTCACGGGGGTGTTTAGACTCTCGAAACACAAAGATTTCCGATAATCAAGCTCTTGGCTCACCTGTGATACAGAAACAAGACATAGAAATGCAAAGATGAAGCAGATCTTTTTATTCATGATGATATTCTAAAAAAACATGACTAAAAGAAAATTCTACAAGGAAATTCTACGAGATCTCATTTTATTTTATTTATTTTTAATCTGTTTTACATTAACTTTAAAGATGTTTTATTTTCTACGTAAAAGAATGCTTCCAGTGAAGCCATCTACAGATTAAAAGTTTGAACATGCTCGCATCAAGATTTAAAAATTTTACGCTATGTTTTACAAGTATGTGAGAATCCTGTCTTAGAGTTGGCCAAAGGTGATTGTCCTTGCTCTCTAATAATTACCTATTCAACATTGCCAAATTCCTCATCCGTAGATGGATTAGTGAGAAATGGGGGGTTTAAAATAAAAACTGAATTTAAATTAACTATGTGCGAAAATAATGCTCAAACTTTGAACTTCCTTTTTGAACCTGCTGTCACCAAGTTCCACAAATTAGTCCATAAAAATAAATGCATAAAATAATTACTAAATCCTTCTAGTTGCACTTCCCTGGAAACGACTTCAAAATGTTTAGTTCTAATTGATGATGTCAATCAGAGTTCAATTTAATGTCAACCCGGGAAGGTAAACTTAGAAGTACTTATCTAAAATATATAGATCTAGAAAGATTTTTAATTTGTCTGGGATCTTAAAGTTCCCTTACAAGAACATATTCATCAAGATCTCTTTCAAAAACTAATCAAACCTAAATCTAACAATTGTCAAGATCCTAAGGTTCTCTTACAAGAACACCTAAATTTTAGGATCTCTTCCAATATTAGAACATTTAACAAAAACTTAAAAGTTGAAATGAAACAAACTTAAATATAATAATTGTTTGAGATCTTACGGTTCTCTTACAAAAACACTTTCAAATAATACTCTTCCAATATTAGAACATCTAACAAAACTTAAACGCTGAAATGAAATAAAAACATAAATTAAATTACACCTAAAATAAGTATGCAAGTGAGTCCATGGGGGCCCTCCATAACTCCACAAGCACACCACTTCAGAAGAGACTCAGATGAGGCAAAATAAAAGTATGATTCTTTATTTCAAAATCTCCATTACAAACCAACTCTAAGATTACAACCCTAAGCTTCTAAGATTACATGCTCCAAAATTCTAAGATTACAAAAAATTACCAATGGAGGAGATTGTACTCCTATTTATACAATGGGATGAGTAAAAAACTCATAATGATGATCCACTAATCTCTCTTTAGTTCCATACATTTCTCAACCATCTAGACACATAACCCCCTTTTGTCCTTGATCTTCTCCATGAGATCATGATCTTCTCCATGAGGTTTATCTTATAAAATTCGAATTTGAGCATTCAAGGCCACATAAAGGTGTCTTGGAAGCTTCCTTGGCACCTACACATGTCACAAAAACAACCACTTTCCATATATGAAGTAAAATATATTATTTTCTAATATTTAATCAAGAATTTCTCTTAAAAATGCTTAAAAATAAATAATATTTGGAAGATATAAATGAGACCCATTAATGGTGAACAATAGGGAAAATGAAGCGACATTGTGGTGAATAATGAGTGATATAATGGAAGCATAGGTGAAAAAAGTATGGTAATGGGTGATATTTGTATGACATTTTGAAGCCCAAACAACTTCCCTCTCCATGAGGGGCCACATTGAAATATCTTGGGACCCTCCGAGCTATTTGAGACATCCCCCTGGGTCTCTCTGGTCCAACATCTATAACACATGAGAAAACATCATAACACATATATGTGTAAAACCAAAAAAAATGTAATAATCACAAAAATCAAAAAAATGAGATTTTACCTCTCTCCTCATCCCAGTTGTCCCCTTACGGAAGTGGAAGATCTGGATCACCCCTAAAATCGGTACCAGTGTATGGCCAGTCCTCCACCATGATGATTTTTTGGCTCAACCAATCAAAGAACTCTGGTCTCCATGACATGTGCTACCCACCTCCTGATCGGGGCATCAACTCAGCCCAATGGACCATTTGTGGCTCTCGTGCTGGTGACATAGGTACCATCACCTCCTGACACTGGAATGTCGATAACCGTTCTAGGATGAATGGTATCAAAATCTACCCATACCCGAACTGCTTCATCTTACCGTTTTTGCACTTGGTCAGTTAACGTTTTATGTTGATTTTCATCGTTTTTGCCCAATTGAATATTTTCGGGGACTTGAAATCTGCGACTAATTGGATCTAAGTCTTTGTGGCTTCATGAGGAGCCTGAGATCCAATGGCCCAAGTAATGGTATGTAACACTACTATCAAAGGTAAGTTAGGCACTGTCTAGATGTCTAGTTTTCCACTCTTATGTGCTTTCCTTGCTCCAGGAAAAACCCTATCTATCAACATTCCCATGCTCTCTCCGAGGACCTGAGTACCTATCATTAGTGGTCACTCTCCCCTCCGTGACAATCCAGTTATGAAGTAGATATCAGAGACTTCTATCTTCAATTCCTAGTCATGGATGATGAATTTCTCTTGGTCAATTTTCCATAAACTGATTAAGTATTGTAGTAGCTCTAGCTGAGCTCTCAGACACGGGGTCAAGAAAAACTTGAGGAGCCCATAGTTCCTCAAAGTATCTAAGCATGCATCATTTTATTAGGCGTGTGCATCCTTTGTCCCATGCTCCCACTCTTTCTATTCAATTTCCATTTCAAACTTGATGACTTTTTCTGCAAAACAACAATACAGAGATTCTATGAGCCATTGCTAAAAAATAAATCCATTTGGTCAAGAATTTTTTGAGAAAACTTTAAAACCTTTTTGGGTGTGGTGTTCGGCGTCGTTTTCTTTCAAACAGTATTGCCGAGTGGCACTTTCCCTGTTCAAAAACCGTGAAGGTTGACATTACTCCATGCCCAAAATCAGCATCAACTGCCGTGGACTTGAATTTTTAAGACTCTCCCACAAAATGCATCAAAAATAAAAATACATAAAAAAAATGGATGAAATTATAGAGAAATTTCATGGCTCTTACCTAGAAGAAGAAAATTTATCGATGGCCTCTTGGATTTTCTACGGTCAGCTCCCCAAGTTCATAGTGAAAACCAGTAAAAATGATCACAAGAAGGTGAAAAGATAAAAGTAAATTGTTTTTACTATTTGAGTTATTTTATAACCTTTTCTAACCATAATTATGTTTTTGGACACATTTTAGATTATTTTTTATTATTTTTCCTTGAAAATGGATTTTACGTTTGTTTCTTGTGCAACAACAGGTCCTAAACCTGGCAACAATGAGGAAATGAGTTGTATTTTATTACTCTCTTAGACTCGGTAAAAACACAAAATAGTCACCCCCTGGAGTCATCTTTCAGCTCTTTTCTGACTCTCAAAAATTGAAAAGATTTCTGAGACTCTTGTAGTTTTGAACTTGCTAAAGGTTTCAAAACGTCATCTTCCTAGTATATGTTTACCCATTTTAGGGATGGGACAGATTATTTACGAAAAAGGAATACCTTAGTTGAACATGGTTAAGAGGTTCTATCAGATATTGTTATCTACCTTTTCGGATCTGAGAGACAACCTACGAAAAGGGACCTTCTGAAGTTTTCTTTTCTACTTATTTTCAAACTCCCTAAACATGAAAAGACACTAAGTTTTCCCTTTGTCAGACTCATTAAATCTAAATGACATTTGAAGTCGTCGTCATGACGTTACCGAGTTCCTCCTTCCCAGGGCTCATAGAATGTACTAGGATGGATTTCTCTGAAGGAAAAACTTACATGACAAGCATATGCTATCCCCTTCAAGATTGTTTCCAAAAATAATTGGGGTACTCACTAGAAATGGTGGGGGGAAGTGGAACTAGTTGTCAGTCGTGTTAGCAGTATGTCCCTCTTGAACATGACACTTGTCTGCAGTTCTTGTCGGGTAGGGAATATCTCACATTCGTCATTTTTCCTCCATGGATTTGGGTTATTCGTTTTGACCTCTCATCTGCTCTTTTCCTTTTCACCATGAATTCAGATCCCTTGATGTCAAATACTGCCATATTTCATAATTGTGTCTTCCATATGTTCAAGAGAATTCCCTTCTATAGTTTTCAACCCATGATCCTTTGTTCAGTCTTAATTCACTATCATCTTATTCCTCTGTCTTGTGTCGATGATGAGGGAAACATTATGGCCTTCCTTTCACTGATCACTTCATGTCGACTTCAAATCATTATCCATGAAGCTGATCTAGAGACTCCCTTATGGTAACTTAGAGCTTGCATGCCTCAATGGAGATTTCTTCGCATTCGACGACATGTTCTCATCATTGGCCTTCGATTGGGAAATTTTGCAGATGTTCAAATCCAGTTCATTGTTAAAATTCTTTGAATTTTACTAGTAGTACCTTGAGAACCATTTTCATTATTAGTGGTTTCTCTTGCGCCTATTAATAGCTTCCATCATCAGCTAGTAATCAGGAGACTTTCTTACATGCTCGACTTCAGCTCATTCATTCACATGCCTGAATTTGTACTTGTTTGGGTCAAGACAAAGCACAAGACCCTAGGTTTTTCCTGATGAAATCCAAGATACGGGACGATTTGGTTTGTCGTGACTGTATACATGACTATTCTGATAGGATGGTTGCGCCCATACCTGAGTCTATTTTATGATCCTTTTCACTAGATGGTTGTGTCCATACCTTGGATCTTATTACATGCACTACAAGGAAAATACCCTCTAGCAGAGGTTATAAAGGAGGTTTTTAGTGTTATAAAATTGGCCAAAATTGTCAAAAAAACATTTGCTACAACATCCGTTTATGGTTATGGAGGTTTTGGCAGAGATTTTAATGGAAATTCAACACAACTAAAAAAAATTGGGTGGCCAGAGGTTATTACGGATGTTTTTTCATCGGTGCGCTACTCTGGATATAACACACCGATGAGTACATGAAGACGGCACCCCGGGGCTATCGCAGTTGAACGAACACACTGAGACGTTTAGGAGTAAAACCGCACCAGGCGTATTGTTGGTCATACAACGCACGGGCCATTCTAATTGGTCTTGGGATTTGTGCGGTGCCCATAGGTTGTATCAACGCACTGGTTCATATACCTCTATGATGCACTAGTGCGTTGTATCACAGAAAGGCACCAAAATTTATAATTGGTATTGGTATTCATGTGGTGCACATTGATCATAAAAATGCATCGGTGCTTATAGATACATAAATTCCACGGTATGCAGTATCACACAAACGCACCGATATTTATAACTGGTATCAGTATTTCTGTGGTGCCCATGGATCGTACAATGGCACCAGTGTGTATAGACACATAAACGCACCGGTTGAAAGTTACTGACACACACCAGTTTTCATTTTGTCTTTTTTAGAAACATCGACCTGTGACGGTGCAATTATTGTGATTGTTTTAAATTCATTATTCATCAAAAGTCGACACATATATATCTTATAACAATATTCATATGAATTAAATTTTTATTAGTGCATTTGAGAAGGACAATGGAGAATGCAATAGAATAATTAAAACATATTTTATGATTATATATATATATATATATATATATATATATATATAAGATAGTATTTATCATAAAAAATGGGACAGTTATTCGTATCCCTTTGTCTTTCAATTAGGACACTATCCATTACATTAAACAAAATGTCTGATTTCACAGAAATATTTCAAAAAATAAAATGCCTTGCTTTGATATCCAAACATAGTGATCATCATTCTTCGCTTGAACTGATGTCACTGCTAGAGCTACTTCCATGACTTGGGTTATTTTCAGGAATGTTTTGTTCACAACATTGATTATTTTATTCTTCTTCACCTTCCATCTACAAACATAAAAATAAATTGAAATGAGTGTATATACATTGTTGAGAATAAAGAAAATTTCAATATTAAATAATATACATCAATGTAATTTATTTTCTTACGAATTTTATTCGATGGCTCTGCGAAGTGGTGTTTTTTTCTTTGGACTAGGGTTTCAGGGTTTTTTTGTCACCGACTGGCTCAGAGACGCACTGGGGCATAGATCTCGGCCTTCACTGGAAAAAAATGGAAGAAAAGTAATGTTGGAGATGGTCGAAGACCCATTGCAGGGCGAAGCTCTGGAGCTATGCGATGTGGAGGTAGGGGTTGAGGCACTGAACAACACTTCTTTCACTATCTGCTCATATTTGCAAATTTTTTCTGGTTTTTACTCTTCCCTGGTGGATGACCATGGAGGATGCTTTTGGAGGGCTTTCAGGGATGAAGGAAAACTCCTTTCTTTCCGGTATCGAAGGTGGCATAGTCAATGCCTTACTCCCTCTGTTTGGGGCAAAGTATGGTCCTGTTGATGGGATTTCCCCCATGCAGAGTGTTTTCATATGGATGAATTACCTCAAAATATTCGATGGCGGCACCTAGCCATTGATTCCATTACGGCTTTCGCATTGGCCCTGTTCATCCATGCCACCGTTGCAGACTACATGGCATTCCCAGAAGACTCTACATTCTACATCGCCGCAACTCCTTGCCGTCTTCCTATTTTGACTCCTTTCTAGCTACTGGTTTCTCCTCTCTAAGCTGCCGCTGCCTCTGCCCAGGAGGTCAGACTTGGGGTCCCTTCAATCTGGAGCTGCCTTGCAAAGGAAAACAGGAAACTTGCCATAGATGGGCTTCTGCGAGGTGCCATCGCTGAAGTAAAAACGAAGGAGGCTCTACCTCTCCAACTGCCCTTTAGCTGTTGGGCAGATCTAGTGCTGAAAAATTACCCTGCCTCATTTCATATCCAAATTTTGCAACTCTCAGGTAAAAAATTATTGCAATGGGTTTGTTCTTCAGATCTGGTGCAGAATTTGAAGCTAAATTTGGAACATCAGATTGGGATACGCTCAGGACTCTAGAGACTTCTTTACCAAGGTAAACAACTTGAGGACCTTCTTCCCCTCTCAATTTACGGCATTAACAAAAATGATTCTATTGTGTTCACCCTTTGTTTGAGGGGCGACATAGCTGGACAATCATCTTCAGCCCCTACTTTCTCATACAAAGATGCTATTCATTCTCAGAATCCCAAACCCCCTAAAGCCCCCAAGCCCCAACCTTTTCTAGTTGACAAGTTGGAAGATGTTCCCTCTGTTGAGATTTCCCATCCAAATCTCGTAGAAGATATTAAAAAATTTGCAGAAAAATCCATCATTTGAATATTTAATGGACTTTGGCTGCGTACGAAGGAAATCTATGAATGGATCCACACTAACTGGACTAACAAGTGTAAGGTTAGCTTCTATTCAAAAGGATTCTTTATTATTCTGTTCAATCACTCCAAGCATTATGAATAGGCCTTAGAGGAAGGTCCCTAGTTTTTGGGAACCACGGGGCTCTTCTTAACCCCTTGGTTCCCAGACTTTGACCCAGCTACAGCTATCATCACCAGGACACCTGTCTGGGTCAGGCTTCCCAACCTACCAGTCCATCTATGGCATCTAGCAGTCTATAGAAGCATAGGTAACGCCTTGGGCCACTTTGTAAAGGAAGATTTTGGGAGGGAAATTTAGGGTCTCTACACATATGCCAAAATATGTATGGAATTACACATTAGCAAAGGCCTGCCCAACCAAATCATTATCAAGGTTGGTGACTTTGTATGGACTCAGATCCTAGATTACGAGAACACGGCATTCTGTTGCCGCCATTGTCTCCAAACAAGGCATCTGCAGAACTCTTGCCCCACATTCCCTGGAAAAAAGAAAAAGCAAAATAGCACAAAGTCCAAATCCAAAATATGGACTCCTTGTAACCAGCCGCCAACTATAGACTCTAAAATCTTGAGTTCATAAGATGAAGGGAATGACGCAGAGATGACACATGCTCCTTAGATGAAAAACTTGTGCACTGCTGCTCCTGAGCATCCTCTTGATACTACAGTCACTCAGAAACACGTTCATTAGTCCACCTCCTCAGACTCAGATAAGGAGTTCCCACATTTGGAGAACTCCAGTCTTCAAATCGTCCTTGCAAACACCCACCAGGATGGTTGGGTTAAAGTCAACAAAAACAAAGGGAAAAAATTTCATGTGGAGGCCTCTACCCATGCTGGGTAGAAGTATTTTTTTTTCCAGTCCTCTAGTCTTTTGTTGTAGCTCCTTACTAGTCTCTTCTTCTCTCACCGAGACCGAGGTTGATAGTTTATCATTTCTGGTTGGCCAGTTTCTTGTTTCTCATGATTGTATCATCATGATGTACCATATTTTCGCTTAATAGAATAGTCCAATTCAGAAGAAAAAAAAATATACATCAATGTAAATCAAAAAGAAAAATGGCGTACCATAGCAACAATTGACTCATAAAATATACACATTCTTTCAAAACCATGTACCATGCCATCTTTCAAAATTTCACCTGTTGGCGCAGTTCCATACTTTGTTTCCTGCAAATTTTATACCACATAACAAATCATATATTTAATATAAAAGATGTTTTTTTTCTATTAATTATAGACAGAGCTAAGTAAAACAAGATCAATAGATGCTTAAAAATTTCACAATTAAATTCTGATATGCCAACATATACTCACAACCCATATTTAACCCAATCTCAATCAATTCGTCTGATGGTTCTTCTTTGCATGTTAGCACCTGTTTGAATACATTCAATGATGATTTTTGTAAAACAACTTAAAAGATACAAAAATGAAATCTAGTTAAGTTGTTATAAGGAAGTAACAATTACTCACAAACTTAGAGATCAAACCTTTTCTTCCTTGTCGTCCTATTTTATGTGCTAAATGGGTTCCATTTTCTTTTCTTTTCTGCAAGAAAATTCTTGAAAATTAATATTTAATGCTAAATTTTTTATTTATTGTACCTAATGATAAAAAAAATCAATGATTACATATTACATTTGAAGCATTTTGTTGTTGAGATGGCTCCTCTTGTGATGCAATTTTGTCCATTTCTTTGACCATTTCCTTCTACACCTTTTTGGACATTCCTACTAGCATATTTTTGATATCAGCTCGTTCATCTTTTGAAATTTTCATAATCTTCCTGAAAATGTAACATGACAGTAAAATATTTAATTTTTATATTGATATATAAAAAGTAAATATAAATAAAGTGATATTTATAAATAATTCTAGAAAAGCATTTAAAGGAATATTACTTTTTCATTCTTTATTTTTTGTTGTTGTACGTTTTTTCTATTAAAAGTATGACATTTCTCATTGACCAATTCTCTAGAAACTCTTCCTATAGTTTAGATAAAATTTAGTTCTTGGAATCATTGGATTGATTTTTGTATTGTAAGTGGAAAGAGTGTCTATACATTTGTTCCACTAGATCCCTCAAACTTTTTTAAAAGTTTTTCCCCCTTTCATTAACTTCCAACACCACTCCAAATGAGCTAAGGAGCAATTCATTTTCATTTGCATGTTCTATTTTTTTTCTTTTCTTAGAACAACATTCCTTTTATGAGTTTTTGGTCCCTATAGAACATTAAACATATGTGAATTAGTAGACTATTTGACACATTTTATCTTGTAATTTTAAGTATATTATTAATGATAATTAAAAAAAGAAACTTATATTGGATCGATAGTATTTTTTCATTCACCTAATTCATCCTCTTGCAATTTTTCCATTAAACTTTTACACTCTTCTGGTCCTAGATAAAAAATAATCATATCGAGCTATGTCATTTTGTGGCTCTGCATGATACACAGTAAACAATACATATTAGTTAAACTTACATATATTTCAAAAATAATATTTTTTATAAAGAATTTACAAAGAACTTTCCTTTTTTGCTTTTCTTGATGTGTTAACAATATTTTTGTTACTTGATCTCTTGTCAGTCATTTATTTATCAATCTGAAACCTATACCATATCATTCATTCATATATTTATAAATAAATTCTCAACTTTTCAGGTAGAAAATAAATCTCAAGTCACCGGTGCACCTTTCATGAGGTACGCACTGCATCTGGTGTGTGGGAATATTAAAAACGCACCACAAAACATTATAATAGACCGTACCATGCATTGGGTATTATAAACGTACCACATAAACAGTGTACTAGACCTTACATTGCATGGGGTATTATAAACGCATAGCAAAAACGGTGTAATACACCATACGGTGCTATCCTCGTTAAATGGAGCACCGATGCTCTATTTCAGATATGGTGCATGGATTTAGAAAAAAATATTTTCAATTTTTTTACTACATAGTACTTGCATGGTGCGCTGTATAATACAATGCATTGGACCTGGGGTAGTGTACGCAGGGCGCACTAATAAAGAAAAATCCAGTTTTTCAAAAAAATCATGCAATGACCGAATGGATTGGGTTCCGACTATGCAATTCATCTCGTGGGTTGGATGTCAATATATAATGAAAAACCCTGATTCTGAAATCAAAGAAACAGGGAGAAGAAAGGGCAAAAACAAAAAATTGAAGGGTTTAGGGTAAAAATGGAGAAAATTGCCGAAAAAAGTAAAAAAACTAAAGAAAAAAGTAAAAAAAATAATCAAATTTAATCACGAGATGGTTTGAAATTCTATGATACAGGGTTTGAATCACCAAATGTTTTGTTTTTTATTGTCTGAATACTTTTGTTCAAACGTATTTCGCTGTTCCATAATGCCCTCGTGCTCTTTTGCTCCAAGTCTGTCTCCTACAAATATCTGGCTGAAAATTTTAGCAAAAATAGTTAAATAATGAAAAATGTTTAGTATTTAAAGAATTATTTTATGTAATTAGATTTTCGAAAATATTTTACCACCCATTTTTCAAATTTCCGCCTTTTTTTCACTTAAAGAAAATAGAGTTGCATATGATGTACTGGTGCGTGTTATGATGATGAGCGCACCGAACTGTATAAAGTTCTTTTTTTTGTATGTAAGATCATAATAAAATAATGATAATTCTAAAGTACATGAATTTATTTTCATTATTTTATAACTTTATTATGTTACAAAAATTCGTATTATTCTAGATTTGTTATTTTACAATTATTTGCAAATTTACAAATTTAAATATTTTAATAAAATCATTTCACATTAATATAATTAAAATTTTCACATTAATAGAATTAAAATTTTACAAATATTTTACATACAATTACAATTACAATTAGAATTACAATTACAATTACAATTTTACATTAATTTCGCATACATGAATTAGAATTAGAATTAGAATTAGAATTTTAATTTTACATACAATTACATTTACAATTTTACATAGAATTACATTTACAATCACAATTACAATTTTACAAATATTTTACATACAGTTCAATTACAAATACAATTACAATTTTAGAATTTTACATACAATTACATTTACAATTTTACATAGAATTACATTTACAATTACAATTTTACAAATATTTTACATACAATTCAATTAAAATTACAATTACAAATACAATTACAATTTTACATTTTTTCATATATACAATTGCAATCATTTCACAATAAATTAAATATTACAATTACAATTAAAATTTTATATTAATAAATATTTTACATACAATTACAGTTAAAATTACAATTAGTACAGATACAAATACAATTTTACAATTTTACTTACAATTAAAATTTAAATTTGAATTACAATCGCAACATAATATTTAATAAATATGATGGTCATTTAATATTAAATCAATTAATAAACATCATCACGATCATGATAACTATCGTACAAACATCATATTCGACTAAAAAACACATTAAAACATCAAATTAACATTATATATTAACATCATCACAACACAAACATCAAATATACATCTCATGTCAAATAACTTGTGCTATCATATATACACATATATCTGCAAGCTAAACATTAAATGAACATATCTAACATGACCTAACAATATGCACCACATCATGATGATCACCAACATGTAAATTAAGTACAACTGCAACATAAACATAAAATACATGGACCATATATATATATATATATATATATATAATTTTAAAAATATACAACTGTAATATAAATGTCATGGATCAGCTGGTGGTAGTATAACAACATCAATAGCAGTACAAGTGGAGGCCTGCTCAGTAAAGGCTGCAACCTCGACGGTCAATGGTCGAGCTTGCTCATGATCATGATCACTAGTACTGATGGATGAATTGACAGTTGGTGGCAGTACAACATCAATATAAGAAGTAGTAGTGGAGGCCTGCTCAGTCAATAATGCAGCCTCAACAGTCGATGGTCCAAGCACCTGCTCATGATCATGACTAGTACTGATGGATGTTGCAGTAGGTTGTTGACTGAACGTGGCTAATGGTCTGGCCTCATCTCCATGATGACTACTACTAGATGTTGCTAGTGGAGCCCCATGCTCATCAGGCGCGACGTGAGGTGAATGATCATGAGATGCATGTGAGTCATTTCTCGTGAAGTTTCCATCATGTGTTGCAGCTCGACTACTCCTATAGCTATGGATAGTCCTCCTCAGTCATGTAACAGTTGTCATAGCTCCTATGACATGCTGCATCAGGCCGTACATGTCACACGGCATGCCTCTCCACATCCATAGCAGCCTATCATCGACCTGTATGTCTCGGTAATGAGTGGGCCTGATGCCCACATCAATAATCAATGCACAGATTTGGTTTCCCAACTCCATCCTATATCTAGTCTCAGGTCGACCACGCCTAGCAAAAGGTAGTACCGGTGCACAATGAGCAAGAGCATGTCTCTCTGCTGCACTGGCCTCATCCTGATCATGATCATCCTTGGCATCGGCCATGTCCTAGTCGTCATCATGATCCACACTTGGATCATGTGGTGGATCCGGCATGTCCTCTCCATCAAAAGAGCCAATGTCTACAAAATATATACAAGTACAAAACAATAATTAGACAATTTCATTACACAATTTAATAAAAAAAAGTTAAAAATCATGTTAGAATAAATATAAATAAAACAGTAATATTACTTCCATCATCTGGCGGCTCATCATCTATAAAGAGGATGTTGGGAGACCTTCGCCAATCTAATCCAGCATAAGGACATGGGACCATAATGAATGGATGCAGCCCGTCAACACTGGCTAGTAAGTCCAGTGCATCATGCGATATCCTGGCTGGAAACATAATGTCTCCCCTCTTGGGCATCATCTGCCCCCACATGTGCATCCGAGCCTCAAACATTAGCCTACGAGGCTGTCGAAAAAAAATAGGTCTCATATCTGGAAAGCTCTCAAAAAATAAACAAAATAGCTCTGAAGCAAAAGGGAAGTTGACCCTCCCATGTGCATGAGCACGACATCTATCTAAGGCCATACAAAACTGCTGCAAAAAAATGGCAGACCACCTGGCAAGTCGTGGTTGTTGTACTAAAGAATCAACATAATTATAAAGCGAGCAACTAATGCATTGCTCATCACTGGTGTTGTGTGAAATGGTTGAAATGATAAGTGAGAGGCACTGCACGTCTTGTCTACCAAATGCACCTATATGTAACTGACCTCCAGGTACCTGAAACTCTGAAGGAGACAACACATGTGCTCCAATGTATCTCTGGGAGTAAACTAACTGACTCCCTACTACACAACCAGCTGGCACGTCTAGGAATGAGGAAAAATTTACCCCTTTCCTCGATAGTCCTGTAATAAAATAAATATCCTCCTCAGTGGGTGTGTACCACTGGTCAAGACCAACCTGGAAAGCCTATCGGTGGACATTCCACCTGTGAATAAGATATCTCAAAAACACACTATGGGGCTTTAGGGAAGTAGGCTCCTCATAGAACTTGAGGAGGCCTGCCTGCCTAAGGATCCCTTGTGTATCTACTGTAATAGGGTGAGGGTATGCATATCTCTCCCTCTCTCGGGCCTCCCATTGGCGAATCATGTCATACTGTTTAGCCTGTTGTTGTTGCTGTTCCTCCTCTTCTCTCTACATAATTGACATATTAAATATTTTTTTTTTTAAACAGACATGTATTTAGGAATATACATATACATATTTTTTTTGGAAAAAAAAAACAAACCAGTCAGTGCGCCACAAAAATAGTCACACACCAGTGGCGATGCAGCTTAATTTTGTAGCGCATTGGTGCCGGTGCCCTAATGAAATACAATGCACCAGCCTCGGTGCAGTTGTCTATTTTTCGAGCACCGTTTACTATATCTAAGTTCAGAATAGCGGTGCGCTGACTAAAATATATGCCCCAGAGCGTATAGTCATGTCAGTGCACCAAATTCATGACAATTACATAGTCGATGGTGTGGTATTTTACCCAGCCACACTGTTGACCCTCTCAAAATGTAGAATGTGGTGCACTGGCATACACCGCGGTGGATAATTCCATCAACACACTGCACTAGGATTCCCATGGTCAACAGTGAGCCTAGCTAAATGAGCGCACCGCATTTTATTTTTTTTAATTTAAAATTATGAGGGTCATCTTTTGGAACTGCCCCGTAAACATTGCAGATACCATTAGCACCGACGGCGGTGTGGCCTGTAAATTTTCCAGGTAGCACCGCTATCCAATGCAAGCTGAACAACTCAGGCGCACTGTGCGACAATTTTCTTTTTCTTTTTTAATGGTTATTTTTAAGGTAATTTCAAATTCTAATCCACTAAAATGCTTAATTATGGAAAAAATAGAAAAATACCTATACATTTCACCGTCGAGGAGGCATATTGGCTGTAAAATTTGCAAAAGAAAATTTGACCACCGTTTTTCAAAATGCAAGCTGGAGATTGGTGGCCAATGAAGAGTAGTAATGTGTGCAATGGGTGCAATGAGAGCACCGATGTCAGGGTGGTTCAGAGAAGGGGAAATGGCACCAGTGCTTGAGAGCTCTTGAGCATTGAGGAAAGTGAAAAATGCAGTTTTTTGGCCATATTTTTTTTTTTAACCATGTTCCAGTGCGCGGGGTTTTATAGGCACACTGGTATACTTTCTTAAAACCGCCCTCGGCGGTCTCAGATTTTGCGCGTTGTTCATAATGCACCGGGGCGGTTCCCTAACACCACACCAAGATGTTTTAATTTTGGCGCGATTTTTTGATGATGCACCGGGGCAGAATATTCGTAACGCACTGGTGCGCAATAGTCTTAAAGCACCGGTTTTTTGGCCCTAATTTTTTTTTATTTAACACTATTCTGGTGCATGAATTTTATAGGCGCATCGGTACTCTTGGATAAGAACGCACTAGCACGTTTCTATTTTGGCGTGGTGTTTTATGATGCACCGGCACAAAAGAGTACTAAATCACCGGTGCGTGACTGTAATAGGACGCCCCAAGTGGGTGTGTACATCGCACACGCTATCTGGTGTGCCAATGTTTTTTTCACACCAGAGCGTTCTATGGTAGAGCACGCACTGGCAATTGAGAGCTCATGAGCACTGGAAAATAAAAAATCTGAGTTTTTGGCTATAATTATTTTTTTAATTTAACCCTTTACCGGTGCACATGGTTTATAGGCGCACCGATTCTTTCTCTTACAAACACACCGTTCGGTTTTTGTTTTGGCGCATTGTCTTATGATGCACCGGTGCGGTTTTTTTCTACTGCACCGGGTAGTTTCGGTTTTGGCACGGTGTTTAATAATGCACCAACACGGAAGATTTGAGACGCACCGTGTTATATAATAATACCACGCATCGGGCAAGTGTGTACGGAGTGCACGGTGTTTGGTGTGCCAATTTTTTTGTGCACACCGTCACTTTTGGTATGGCAAAGCACTAGGGCGACGTTTAATGATAAGCGCACCAAGCAGAAAACATCCTCAAAACCCTCCGCCCGCCAACCTCCTCTAGTAACCTCTGCTAGAAACAGATGTATGGTTTATTTTTCTGTGGGGTTCCTCAAAAATATCCACTACAAGGTCTTTTCCTTGTAGTGATGTTCTCTATTATGTATGGTTGCACAAATACCTTGTATTCATGTATCAGATATATCAGTCATACTTGATCTTGCAGGTCCTCCGTCTATGTCGTTTTGATTTGGGCATATTCTCATAAAGAATTTAACCCCCCCCTCTCTCTCAGAATTCATCCTTTAGGGGGAATCTGCTACACAACATTTTTTCACTGTCCATACATTCCCTATTCCAAATACAGGAGGACCATCATACTGACCACTGTGTAGTGTCACAAATCATAATTAATTTCATTGCATCCCTTAACATGTCAAGAAAAAAATCTATGTTGACCATTTCTGCAGTAGACCCTTAAAAACATGTACTTTTCGTTCATCACGGTGGTGTGGTTATGTCCTCGCGTCGAAGGCCATACTTTCACTAGGCCTCGTGCCATGGTTTCTCTGTCTATGAAGAGCCCCCGCGCCGAGCTACTTTTGGATGGTTTCTTAAAAATGGAAACGAAGCTTCTAAGATATAACAGCTTCATGAGCGAAGTCATGGATGTTTGTTCAATTGGATGTGGTCGAGTTTATCTCTTTGGCCTTTTAGTTCCTACAAAAGTGCAACTTCCCAAAGCAATAGACCTTTCCTCCACCATATGTGGATCCCAAAGCTCTCCCTCCACTCCTATAAATTCCTCTTCATCCCATTGATTCTGCTAGCTAAAATAGACCAAGCCTGGCTGATAGCAGAGAATAGTCCATTGTTGTGAGAGAGATTTTGAGCCTTTTGCCTCTTTGAGAAAATCGACAAATGGATGCTTTGGAGACATGACTAACTGAACTTGTCAAAGGAGGTCTATAGTGTTAAGGCACAGGTTGTAAACTCCCTTTTATTCATTAATATTACATGACTTATTTCTAGTTCCCTCTTTGTCTATGTTAATCTTCAAAGTTTCTCACTCTCCTTGACTAGTTGGATAGTTGTAAATGAATATGTACGCTTGTATTCTTTTAGTGTTTGCTTGATCTTTGTGCAAGTGTGTATAAATATCTACAAATGAAGTTCAAGGCTTGAAGGGAAAAGATCGAGGAATCACCGCAACGTACTACATCAATAACATTGGATTGAGGTAGGACATCTATTCCAATCCGCATTTCGTTTATAAACTAGGAATTTAGAAACCAGCATGTTCCCTTGTTGCTAGACCCACCCTAGGGCTAGAGGGATCACCTCTGTCCACAGAGGGGATTTTCCTGCCCAACACTGTGGTCCCACACTAGTGTAGGTGCTGCAACTTCTTGTTGGACTTCAACATAAGATAACTATAATCTTACTACATACACTATATGAAATTTTCATAAGAAAAATGGTCAAGTATATGTATATTTCCAATGTAGCAATCTCATTAGTTTTGTCCCTGCAACCAAAGATATAGCATGTATTAGTAAAGGTAGTAGAATAAAAATATAAGAAACAAAAACACAACTACGTACATCTAACCTTAAGCAGTTAAAAGAAAACAAATTATGTATATCAACCTGCACTTGAAATTATGTTTCTAAGAAAAATTCAAAAGGATCATAGAAGTAAGAGTGAATACATGATACCTCTTGAATATCATTCCAAGGAGAAGAAACCGACAACCTTAGTTTAGAATCTATACCTTTATATGTTGCAGTCTGTTGAAATGTTGTAGTAGTATATACTTGATTATCTAATATATTGTTATCAAAATCACAAGGAGAACTCTAAGACCTAGCACTATGAAGACAAGGGATTTCATGGAGACAAGCTTCCAAAGGATTATGAATATGCATACTATTGGAAACCTCATGATGAAAAGATACAATGTTTTGTTTATCTGCAAGAGACAATGAAATTGTAGAAAATGAATCTATGGACAAATATATATCATGGTTTCTTTGTGACGAAGGTATTTTAACAATCTCATCATTGAAATATTTGTCATATATGGCCTCCCTTTCCTAAAATTGAAATAATTGGTTTGATTTAGAAGAATAAACTAAAGGAGAGAAAGGTACTTGAAAATAATCAAGGATAGATAAAGAATCATTCTCACAAGAAATATGTCCCTCAAAGAAAATTGAATCTCTTGAAGGAAGGTTTTCGTCAAAAATATCTATTATATCATTATGGTGTGTACTCTTATCTCTAAAAAGTTCCGAATATAAGAAATAATGAACTCCAAAGTATATCATATTATGCACATCCATATAATTTTCCTCATAATGGATATGTTGATCAATGTCGATTGAAGGTATATCTTTTGTTGGAATTGAGTCCGATTTTAAAGGAAGATCATCACATTGTTCATAATTTAGTCCTTGAGGTGTGATAGTTCCTGTTGAAATTGGTTGAAATTGATTAGAATGTTCAACAGTATTAAGAAGGAAATCAAGAACATCTTGTTCTTCTTCATGTGTTCTTTTAGAATTACTAGAATAGGAAACAAGGAACTAAAAACATTGTAATAAATCATCTTGATAAGGGAGATCTATGAGGGGAAATCTAAAACAAAGAGATGTATATCAATTATAAAATTCATCAATTAATTCATTCTCTTGCATCATAATAGTTCCTATGTCAAAGCACAACTTGCCATATTCATAAAATTGATGTGCTGAAAGAAAAGTGTCAAAAAAGTGCTCCAAGGAATGTATAGATTTGTTATGGAGTGTAATATACCATCCTTGAATCTGACCTTTAAAAGTGAGAGTGACTAACATGCATAGCTCATTTTCATTAGTGATATTAAAAGAATTGCATTTAACCAAAAAGTGTGAAAAGTGATCTACAATAGTAATTCCACTCTCTCCATCATATGCTAGTCTAATCGAGGATAGGATAGGCTTCTTGAGAAAGTTTCTTGTAGGTTTAGGTGTACTAAATGCATGACCCAAAGGATTAGCCATGATTAACAAGATAAATTTCTCACAAATAGAAATAGGTTGCTCTCCTTCTAGCACCAAAAATGTTGATTCCTAGAAATTTCCTAGCTCAACACATGAGAAATTTCTTGGTTAGAGTGCTAATTAGACTCTTTTTAGTTGTGATGGCAATCATGACTGGTTCAAATGGGTTTCGAGTTACCAATGTCTTAGAACTAGCTTAAGTTAACCTAGCCTAACTAGTATGTACAATATGTATAAGGACACTCTTCACTTTGTTTATGAGTGATGGTTATCAAGGTTAACAAAATAAAGGAACAAAAGGAATCATATGTATGATATTATTTAAGTTAAATGATCCTTTACGACTTGATTGAAACTAGGGCTTAATATATCCAATGTGAAGCTTGCTCCTTCACAACGAGTCTTGAAAAATAAAAGAAACAAATGAAATTAGTTTTATGATGCAAATGAAAAAGAAATGAAATATGGCTTGAATAAGCATAGTGTTCCTTAGTCAAGAGCTAAAAGTTTTCTAATTAGAAGAGATAATAATTGCATTTGATCTTAGGATGAAGATTCATTGGCAAATACCAAAAAAATTTAAATATCTATGAATGTGAATGTCTTTAGAACAAATACAATTAACGTGACATTGCTAGAAAACTTCCAAAATAACCTTATTGACATACCTAAAATCAAATATATAATAAGTTCATTATAATCCTTTCTACCAATAAAACTAATAATCTCCTCAACTCAATATAAAATATAAAACAAGGGCGGCTGCAAGGCAGTTAGTCCCTGCCTTGAGCCTAAGGAGCCAGGAGGCAAACACATTCAGAAATCAGAGCTTGAGCCAAGAGGAAAACACATTTAGAAATCTCAGTAACAATAGCTTGGCTTCTGACTGTGAGCTTGTGTCCTAGTTCCAGCAGAATGTTGAACTGAATGAATAGATGTTGTGTTCCTTTGTTGAAGGCAACAGGAAATCTGACAATTGTGAATAGAGATGAACTGAATTAAATATATATACAATAAATATTGCATCATATATTTCTTATCACTGGTCAGGCAGGGCAAACATTCAAAAATCAACCAGGAGCTTGTCTCCCAGTTCTAGCAGAATGTTGAAATGAACGGATAGATGTTGCGCTCCTTTGTTGAAGGCAGTAGGAAATCTGACAATTGTGCACTGAGGTGAACCCAATTAAATAGATATACAATAAATATTGCATCGTATACTTCTTATCATTGGTTAGGTAGGGCATGATATTTTGAGATACATGTATGTCAATTCAAACAGGTCAGTTCTTTAGTCGACTAGGGTTTTGGAGTACTCGAGGAATCCCATATTTTTACATGGTCGATTGCTTTAGCATCCTGCAATTTGTGCAAATAAACAACTAAATTAGTCACGAAATTTTAGGTTATGGAAATATTATTAATCATCTTTTTAGGGTTTTGGGATTTACCTCTTGCTCCCAATCACAGTGATATGTGATGATTGCTAAAACAAGTGTTTGAACCGATGTCTCACTTATCATTCTAGCCCATATCCCTTGCAAAAGCCCAATGAAACAGTTATTGGTCTTTTGAATCCTATTTTCATATATGTATGTATGTTTCAATGGTCATGCCACTTACCTTGACTCCAAAATTAAACAAATGAAAGTTTGATAAATCCCCAATTGAACCGAGAATCTACAAGGTGGTTTACAGCGGGTCTGGTGGAAATCCATTAATATGAGGACTAAAATGTGATCTACATGGACACCAGAATGTACCCTATGGCAGTGAGAAAGGCGAGCGGTATCATCACCTCAACTCCATTAATATTCATGCTATAAGAAAAATAGTGAACAGTATTAGAACAAACTTGGTAATCTTAGTTAAAATTCTGATTACAATACTGAAGCAGACAAAAACTCGCTAAATTATTCAAAAATAAAATGCAATTTAGAAACTTTTATATGCTTGTTATTATTATTACATTGATGTTGCTCAACGTAATTTCACCATAAATTGGGACTGATATGCCGCTAAAATGACATCAATTTTATCTAGCAAGCTACGATTCCACCTTCGCATCATTCCAATGGACCATGAGCAAAGAAGAAAATCATAACAAAAAAGGAAGTAATATAAAGAATTTATTTCCATTCTAGTGGCACGAGATCTAAGGGAATTGAAAGAACAAATTTTCACCAAAACTGAGATGTGGCACTCAATAATTGAATTGAAAAATCATAGATGAATTAAATAGAATGCAGTTGAATGAACAAAGTCTGGGATGTATTCATTTTGTTCTAAAATATCGGGAGAGCAGGAGGGAAAAAAGGATTCTTAAAGCATTATGAGAAAAATAAATCTCTTTGTTCACCTAGGGGTGTTACGGATCCACTCTACCAGGGGTATTCTCTGCGGAATTCGTTTTTGAATTTGCATCATCATAATGTACATCGGCTTTATTGTAGAGGGATGAAGTATTTAACTCTAAAAATAAAATCGTTGTGCACTATTGTAAGCTAATTATACGATATTATATAATTAAAAAATATAAAAATAAATAAAACGATACAAAGTTGTGGGTCTTCATGGCATGATTGCATGCAATCCATGTTCCGGAGTAGGCCATGGATTTTGTTGGAAATTAATTCCAACTTCCCACATAACTCAGTAGACGGCATAATTAATTGAGAAGGGAATGAAGAGACAGCAAAACGACAGAGTTAAGACTAATAGCAAGTTGAAGGCGGTTGAAGAGCTCCATCCTATCTGCAGCAACAACCACATTAAAAACCCACCAAACATATTTAATACAGCAGAGTTGAGGCGGCAAGCCTTTCCGCGGGGGTTAGAAAATCCCAAGGAGCTAGAGGAGTGGAGACCCGCGGAAGCTTGCTGATGTCACATGCAGCTGGTCTCACCACTTCACCAAGCTAAAGGATTTCGGAGGAGTATGAGATCTCACATGAAAGTGTTTCACGAAGCCCCCGGAATACATAAATAAAAAAATGAAAGAGAAATAATGTTTTAACATTATGTTATAGTTTTTTGACTTTAATTGTTTTATTCACAATAATGCTTGTATTAACTTTTAACGTGTGTTAATTTTATTTACAACAATTTACGTTTAAGTTTTTACTTTGGTTAAATATATATTATAAATATATGATATTTATAATATATATATTATGTAATGTTTCATATAAAAGGGAATTCCGTGAGCATTAAAAAAAAGAGCCGTGTAATGTTTTATTATTGCCCAAAGGTTGAAAATAGTGAAACAGAGAGACAAAGTGTTTTGTGTTTTGCACAACAGTGTGAAATATTTTGTATACATAGCAATGTATGTTTTAGAGAGACAGAGTGTTGTTTTTTGAATGACAGAGTGATAGTTTTGCACTGTGTTTGCAACAGTCAAACTACTTTTTTTGTAAGCCCTTTGTTGAGGAAAAATTTGTAACAATTTTTTTTATGGAATAGAAGTTTGTTTTCAAGTGGAAAATTTGTCACTGTGAGTGAAATTTTAATACTGTCTCTGTGTTAAAGAGGGGAGTTTTATTCTCCATTTTTTTTTTTGGAATTTTCAAATATCCCAACAGATTTTATTCAACAAGTGGTGTGCTTAGCCCCAAGTTCCACGATTTCCTCCCACTCACCGTTTTTGTTTTTGTGTGCTTCACAGCCAGCATCTTAACCAGATTTAGAAGCAGAGATGAGAGTATTTAAAGATGCATTTCCTCCCATGCACCATTTTTGTTTCTGTGTCCTTGAAAGCCAACATCTTAACCAGATTTAGAAGCAGAGATGAGAGTAGTTAAAGATGAATTTCCTCCCACGCACTGTTTTTGTTTCTGTTTTTGTTTCTGTGTGATTCACAACAAGCATCTTAACCAGATTTTCACAGCCCATAAAATGGCTTACATTCAGAACCTGCAAAAGAAAATCAGGATCTTACATACGCAAATGGACAAAGCAATAATCATAGCCGATGCAATGGCTTACATTATGGCTTACATTCAGAGCCTGCAAAAGAAAATCAAGGAGACAGAGACTTCCATGCTGATGTTTGTAGAGTTGATTGCAGGTGCCGCAGTGCAGGTAAGAGTGGTCCCTCCATAGAACTAGCATAGCACGATTTATGCACTCACCTCATGAATATCAATGGTATTATTGAATATGCAGTGTAGATATCTAGGTTCAATGTTGAGTCCTTGTCTATTGTTAATCCCTTTCGCAAATAAAAAAATATCCCTCTCTGTGGGCAAGCTGTCGTATACAATATAATCCCATTTGATGGGGCTGGAATGATCGAAGTAACCCAATTTTCCTGTGATGATCTTTGGTAAATCTGAGCTATAATTAGTTGTGCCCACTAGGGCAACTAATGTTGCAGATAAGTGGGTAACCTATGGAGGAGCCTGGCATCTGATTGCAGCTCGTGGTTGGGTAGAAGATGTTTCAGACCAGTGGGTAACTGGTGGAGGAGCCTGGCATCTGACTGCAGCTCGTGGTTTGGTAGAATATCCAAATTGAGTGCAGGGTTCCATATTGGAATAAAGAAACATTATTTGACCATGTCTCCATCTTAACCCTGTATAATTTAACCGCAGAGCCAGAACAAAGAAACTATCAGCTACAAAATCCATTCTGCTATTCAAATTTTTACGAACAGCTATACATCAATAATTTATGCCCAGAAAATGGGGCTTTGCAAAAACTTTGTAAAAATGAGGGTAATAACTTAATAAGTTGTTTCTAGCTGTCTACATCAGCATATGCAGCTTAAGAAATCCACCAAAATTCATATTTTACTTTTTTAGCATTCGACTGTATAGATCGGCCTTCAAGAAGATAGTAATTATATACCTTGGAAGATGATATCAGAGATGGTTGAGCCTGCAATGAAGAAAACCAGAAAAACAAGGAGAAGAAGATGGAACCCAGAATTTCTATTGCCAATTCTCACCAAAATAGATCCATTCGATGCCCAACAAGACGCAGAACCTAAAAAACTTCGAGCAACCATCCTCCTGTTCAAGTGCTATAGTGTATAGCCCTGGCATCCCAAGTCTTCAACTAGCATTGCTACTTTAGTAAATATGAGTATCACAACATGTCCATAAGACTCACCGACCCCGGATATTACTTGACATTAAACCAATAATTAGACACAACGGTAGGTGCTGTTCCTGAAGCTATAAACATGATATTTGTAGCCACCGGAAAAGTTCTTATCAACCTTTGTAGTTTAATAATTCTGAGCGAATATTGTGATCTCAGAGGAAGCAGAGATGACAACCGTTGGAGTGGAGATTAATGGAGGTAGAATCTTGAATAGAGATGCAGATGATTCATTATATACGAACTCCGGTAGAGATTTCAAGACGCGTAATGGTCTCCATGTCAGTATAAATCATCTTGATGCTTTTCTTCTTTTTAACCATCCCGATATTTTTTCTTAGATTTTGTTTTGCATCTACCAAGTTCGAGAACCAGAGTAAAGGCTAGGCTTCACTCTACGTTTCTCAATGATGAAACCCAAGCATGGTATATATAAAAAAAAACATCTACAGGATGTCTAAGTGGGAAACACAAGGTGAACATGTTACAGTCACGAAAATTACCTTATATAAATGACCTGAAATCATTGATTGCAGAATTACAATGCATTCGTTTTCTCCACAGTGCGAGACATTGCAGAATTACAATGCATTCGTTTTCTCCACAGTGCGAGACATTGCAAAATTACAATGCATTCGTTTTCTCCACAGTGCAAGACATTAGTAAAGGGCCTGGGCCTTGTGTTCAGTTGCTTGCAGGATTGTCGATTTCAAAGGGTCTTGTGTTCAGTTGTGTTCAGTTGATTGTAGGGTTGTCGCCGCAACGCACCTAGTGTGTGGTACCAGAACCTATTCTTCCGCAGAGACAACATGGCCAACAAAGATATGCAAGAGGGGAGGAGGTAGCAGTTCAAGGGATAGAGACTAGCCGATTAACAAGCTAAGTTAAGCTAAGTTCCAAACGCCGCAACATGGGAATGGCAGTTAGCACAGGTGGCAATAGTGCCATTTCCTCTGGACACCACAACAAATTCTTAGTTCATACAATAAGGCAGTAGTGTACATACATGTTATCATGTTATCGATAAACAGGCAATAGTGCCATTTCCTCTGGACACTGCAACAAATTCTTAGTTCATACAATAAGGCAGTAGTGTACATACATGTTATCATGCTATCGATAAACATTTAATGCTAATTAGTAATGCTAGCATTACTAGAAACACTGATTTTATTCCGGAAACATTCAAAGAAATAAGACTTTAAACTAAGACACAAGTATGAGATGCGTGGAAAAGAAGTTAAATAAAATCTTCAAATTTCTTATTGGACAGAAATATTTGTGTACATTTGTGATAGGGTATTTAATAAGTGGAAAAAAATGTAATAAAACATATGCATAAGAACTTTAATTTCATGCAATTAAATTGTCTTAATTTCTATGCAAAAGTTAATACATAAGAACCAAACCAATTACTATACCAATTACTATAGTCCCTGCAGCCCCTTTGGCAGGGACTAATAATACTCTATTTTCTTATATAACACATTCCATTGAACTCACTTAAAAATAATAATAAAACTATCAAATCTGTTCATTTCTTTTGTATAAAAAAAAACTATTTTACACACGTGTAATGCCATATAATAACATATTAATATACTCTTATTAAAAAAAAATACCATTTCAAATGTGTATGAGAGCGGATATATCTTACATAAATATTGATGTATATTAATATAATATTTATATTATAAGTTGATCATAACATGTTAAAATGTAAAAACAGACCTGGCATTTACATGAAACATATATGAAATTATAGTAATATTCTTGTCAAATATACAAAACGCATACAGATATGCAGCACAGATACGAAAACCATGCTAAAACATGATCATGCATAGATAAAGGCATTCCATTGAATACAGTTCACATGCCCCGAGCAAGTCAATTCAATCTTCGGCAAGAAGATTAAAACCACGGGAAGATGATTTGGAATATCATCTCACTGCTTCTGCCTCCTCATGCTACGCTCTGCTCGGCACTGCGTCTCAACGCTGCCTTCCTCACAACTCAAAACGCAGCTCTGCGTCATTTTTTTTTAATAGGTTGAGAACGCTGTATATTAATGTCTTTAGTAATGATTAATGCTATGTAATTCATTTTATTAGTTTTAATCATATTTCGTCATTTTGTGAGAAATAAATAAATTAAAACTATTTCTAAAACAATAAAACAATATCTAATAAATTCATTAAAACTCCCAATACTTAAATATATTAAATTTGATAAATTAATTAATTAACATCACATTATTGAATTTGCTCAATATTCTTTGGCGTTGTATGAGTCATCGTGGAAAATAAAACATGGAGACCTCCATTAAGTTAATAATACTCCTTTCATCTTTCCATAAAATTCGTTTTGAATGTTTTTTGTTTTCCATAAAATCATTTTCGTTTCGAATGTTTTTTTGTTTGGAGATCATACAACTTTTGAATCTTTGCCTTATAATTTATAAAAATTTGATGAAGTTATTTTAAAGAGACATAAAAGTGACGACATATTTAAAAGGTATTTTATTTTTAAAAAATATTTGGCTTTTTATTTCTTTTGGTTGTTGTTTTTCTTTCTTAATTGTAATTTCATATTTATATACAATTTTATATTCTCTAATTTTATTTTATGACGTTTTATTTAATATAAATTGTGTTGTATTTTCAATTATATATATATTTAATATTACAATATTAATATTTAAAAGATATTAATATTAATTTACAATATTAATTTTTAACATTTAAATATAATTATTTATACTATATGTATTTACATTGAAATTAATGAGTCATTACTTTTATATATTTTCAAGCTAATGAGAAGCCATGTGAGATGAATATTGGACCAAATACTCATCAAGAAAATTTAATGAGGGATTCATTGCAATAAGGCGTCATTAAAATAATCAAATTTTCAAAGAAATGTGCCTAGATTTTAGGTGTCAAATAAAACACCGAGATCATTCACTATCATGAACTAGGTGACAATAGGCGATGATAAAGGTGAAGCCAATTGAGATGATGTGAATGAAATGCAAAATATGAGGCAACATGGAAAAACGAGACTAGTAATGCAAGTGTCAATTTGAGGAGAGGAATAATAACATGTGGTGACACAAGTGTCGTTATGCGTTAAACTGGTCATAAAGCAGAAATGACACTTTACGCAAACAAAATCAAGACAAAAATAAAACTTCTAAGAAATTAGAATTTTTTTTACATTAAGGGTCCCCATATCTTATTAACGAAAATATTGGGGTGTTGTGGCTACAATAATATGCTAAACTAAATAACGATCTTTGGACTCTAGACACCAAGAGTTCCAATCTCCAAATATTTAGTAGTTTGCTAACATAGGCTCCATTAATCAACATTTTTGCAATGGAAACAACCATTTATGAGTCCCTATCACTCTGAATATTTTTGAAGCCCACTTATAATGCAGTTTGTAGACCTCTCCCAAAAGCTAGGAACTCAACCATGTTGTTACTAGTTGAATGCAACTACCTGCATAAACTTTTAATTCCCTTCAAGTAAATTATATGAATACATCTCCAAAAACATGAGGGTATGGGTTCCCTTTACAGGCCCATGAAAATTTAACTTGATGAAGCCCCATGGAGGGAGTGAAAAATGGCTTGGGGATGAAGTTAAAGGATTGATAGCTCAAGCAGACTCTGGAGGTAGCATGGATGATGTGATTTCTAGAATTTTGGTTTCATGAGGTGTTACTTTCCAATCATCAAGATCCCAAGATTCACTAAGATCTCCTCAATTTTTTGTATGATAATTTTCCAAATTGAGGCAGTGGATTCCCACTTTCTTAGAAAAGTTTCTAGTTACATTCCTTCCAAACTGTCCAGAGGACAAATCCTAATGATATGGACTATGCTATACTTACCACTGGGTTAAGGAAGAGGGATAAACACCAGTTATCTAAATTTTCATATCTACCATATATTAGTTAATACAAATGTCCATATAACAACAGTATCCTTAGCCAAATATCTTTTACAAAAGGAAAGGTGTTTATGATATGTTCCATTGTTCCCTTGTATTGTGTACATAATGGGGACATAGAAGGTCCCCAAAATTATTTCCTACAAATATGGTCCCATGTAAGGATTTTCCTTCTACCAATGAGACAAAAGAATTGGGCTATTTTTGGCCACCAACTGAGCATCCATATTTAACACCATATCGATTCCCTAGGGAAATTTTGATGACCAACTAGAATATAATAAGCTTCCTTGAGAGTAAAATTACCGTGAGATTTATACCCCCATCGTAATTTATTTAGACACTGAGCCACTTGTAATTTACTATTTTTTAGTTCTCAGTCTAGTATATGCCATGAGTTCATTACTAGGCTATCTGTTCAATTTGTCTTAGTTTTCCACTTATCCCATTTGGTAGTGCCATGGTTTTCTTTCTAATAATTTTTCACAATTATATCCCCATGTGCCTTCATGTACTCATTTAGATCTATATGTTCTTCCTAGTTTCATAAAGTTGGGAGTTGTTTCCATGCTTCTCCCAAATTACGCTTGTTCTTACATTTCAAATTTCCCAAAAAACATGATATTGTATCATATTATTGTTAGCCTCGATTAATTTCTAATTCAATGATCCTATTGAGTATAGCCTGGCTTAAAATTTCTTTACCTGTGAATTTTTCTGACTATATTTTTTTTCTTGTATTTCTTTCCATGTTTCTTGTTCCCCTTGTATCCATGGCCACCACAACTTTTCTCCCACTACCGTATTATGATTTCAAGGTCTCTAACTCCCAAATTTCCATCTAATTTAGGTAAGTTAATTTTCTCGCATTCTAACAAAGCCCATTTATTTATCTCCATTTTTTTCCATGAAAATAATTGTTTCATTGTGATAGCCTTATATATGACCTTTGGAGAGAGAAGGACTAATATTTCATGGATTGAAAGAGCCCATATGATGTATTTAACAAAAACTACTCTCCCAATCGGGTTCAATAATGAGAAGGTCTAACTTTCTAGTGTATCCGCAATCTTTCGGAGTAGGAGTTTCTAGTAGGAAGTACTTAGAGAATTGGCTATCAATGAAACACCCATATAACTTCTAGGAATAATCCCAATATTGAAATTTAAAGTCCTGACAAGATTCCTTTGAACTAGACTTTTGGTGTTGAATAAATAAACATTTATTTATTCCAATATCCAAATATTTAGTATTTTCTTGATACAGGCTTCATTGATCATATTTTTTGAAATGGAAGAAACCATTTGTGAGTCATTATCACTCTGAATAGCTTTGAATACCATTTCTAATAAAATTTGTAGACCTCTCTCAAAGGCTAGGAACTCAACCATGTTGTTACTAGCTGAATGCAACTACTTACATAAAATTTTAATCCCCTTTAAGTACAATCTATGAATCCATTGCCAAAAACATCGGGGTATGGGTTGCTTTTAGAGGCCGCATCAAAATTTAGGTTGATGAAGCCCTGTTGAGGGAGTTAAAAATGGCTTGGGGAGGAAGTTAAAGGATTGATAGCTCAAGCAGTGTCTGTAAGTAGCATGGATGATGTGATTTCTAGCATGTTGGTTTCATGATGTGTTAGTTTCTAATCGTCAAGATCTCAAGGTTCACTAAGAATTATCTCCTTGAGTTTTTTTTTTATAATTTTCCAAACTGACACAGTGGATGCCCACATTCTCAGAAACGTTTCTAGTTACATTCATTCCAAAATGTCTAGACTACAAATCCTAAGGATATTGACTATGCTCTACTTACCACTAGGTTAATGAAGAGGGATAAACACTAGTTCTTTAAATTCTTGTCTATAGTATATATTAATTAGTACAAATTTCCAAATAACAACATTATCCTTAGCCAAATATCTTCTATAAAATGAAATTTTTTTAGGAGATGCTCCATTTTTCCCTCTTATTATGTACATAATTGGGACATATAAGGTCCTTCAAATCCTTTCATGCGAATGTGGTCGCATGTGAAGATTTTCCTTCTACGAATGAGACATAGGAATTGGGTTATTTTTGGCCACCAACTCAGTATCCATTTTGACACCATATGGATTCCTTAGGGAAATTTTGATTACCGAATAGAATGGAATAAGATTCCTTGAGAGTAAAATTCCCATGAAATTTATACCCACGTCATAGTTTATCTGGATATTGAGCCACTTGCAATTTCGTTTGTTCTAGCTCCAGGTCTAGTATATGCCATGAGTTCATTACTTGGCTATCTAGCCATGAAGTTTTCTGCTCATGTCATTTAGTAGTGGAATAGTTGTCTTTCTAATAAATTTTTACAATTATATCCCCCGTGCCTTTATGTACTCATGTAGATATCTAAGTGCTTCCTACTTTCATAAAGTTGGGAGTTTTTTCCTTTCTTATCCCAAAGTAAGGTTATTCTTCCCTTTCGAATTTACCAAAATTCATGATATTGTATCATGTTATTGTTATTTTGGGCTATGTTCCTAATCAACAATCCTATTGAGTATAACCTAGCTCAAAATTTATTTACTTGTGAAGTGTAACGATTATATTTTTAGTTATGTATTTCTTTCCATGTTTCTTGTCCCCCTTGTATCCATTACCACCATAGCTTTACTCCCACTACCCCATGATGATTTCCAAGTCTCTAACTCCCAGATTTACATATAATTAAGGTAAGCTAAGTTTATTCCATGATATAATGGTCCATTTATTTATCTCCATCATTATTCTCCATGAAAAAATTATTGTTTCATTGTGATAGCCTTACATATGAGATTTGGAGTAAGGAAGACTAATATTTCATGGATGGCCAGAGCCCATATGACATATTTAATCAAAACTACACCCCCATCTAGGTTCAATAATGAGAAGGTCCAAATTTATAGCATATCTGCAATATTTTAGAGAATGTGTTTATAGTAGGAGGTGCTTAGAGAATTGGCTACCAATGGAACCCCCAGATAATGTCTAGGAAGACTCCTCGTATGGAAATTCAGGGTCTTTATAAGATTCCTCTGAACTAGCTTTTTGGTGTTGAAGAAATAAATATTATGTTTCTCATCATTAATCAAGATCCTTGATCCCTTCGTAAAATTAGCAATGGTGTCTTTGAGTGCTCAGGCTTCATGCAAGGTAGGTATCCCAAAAAGCATGATGTCGTCAATAAATTACTAGGGCATGATCATCACATCAAGGCCAAATATTAGATTACTTTTAGGGATCCTTGAGACATAATAGCTTTGATGTATCTACCAAGTCATTCAACAACTAGGATAAATAAGTAAGGGGAGAGCGGGTTACCCTACCTTAGCCTCGTGAGGACTAGAAAGTCCTATAAAGAAAACCATTTATCATAATAGTGAAAAAGGGGTGCACATGAGGGATTTAATCCATGTAATATAGGGAGGGTAGAAGCCAAAAGTTGAAAGTACGTAGAGGAGGTAATCCCATTTGGGTTGGTCATTAGCCTTAGAAAGGTTGAGTTTGATAAGAAATAATTCCTTTTTATTTTTATTAAGAGTATTTATAACCTAGTTGGATGTGACTTCCCCGTATAATATTTGTTGGCCCTCTACAAAATCAGTTTGTTCTGTAAAAGTAAATTAGTTTAGGAGGGGTTTGATACATTTAACAATCACCATAGAGAGAATCCTATCGACTATTTTACATAGTGAAATTGGCCTAAAACCACTAAGTTCTTCACATTTTTTATTATTTGGAATAAGCATAAGGAATGTGGCATTAATTTAAGACCATACCTGATTTAGTTATTGATATTCCTATAAAAGAGCGTGAGTCTCATCACTAAGAAAATACTAGTAAGCCTTGAAGAATTTTGTAGTGAAGCCATCCAACCTTGGAGGCTTTTTTTTGGGAAAATATCACTATCTCTTCTACCCTTTCCATCAAGATGTCCTGTATTAGGGCTCCATACTGCTCAGGGGTAATGAGTCTTGGAATGTGATATGTGATCTGATTTATTGTTGGGCATCATTTTGTGTTAGATTGTATGAGCATCCTTTGGTAAAATGATATCACCACTTCTTCTATCTCCATGTTATATTGTAGACATTGACCTCTTGTTGATTGCATTGAAAATATGTAGTTATGATGGTGATGTTGAATCATTTATTTCTGAAAAAACTTAGTATCATGTTCTGGTTTTGAAACCATTATATTATGGATTTATGGCTCCATAAATTTTCTTCCTTCATGTTTCTCTGTCCCCACCTATGTATTAGTTGACCCTCCTCGAAGATTAAGCCCTCATAGAACCATTATTGAATGATCCTTTGTTTAATTTGTTTTATATTATTTTCTAACTCTTTCTTATCTATCAGGATATTATTGAACTCTTTTTTATTCCATTCCTTGATTTTTTTTTGTTTTAACTCCATTACTTTCATCTGGAAGGTGTGTCATGGGGGCTTCATTGAGGGGGAAATATCATACAATGTGGGTTCATATTTGGGGATATATATTGAAGGAAAATTTTCATAATATATTTGGGAATATATAGGGGTTAAGGGATTCTATTTTGGTAGGTATAAAAAATGGAGGTCAAAGTTAATGAAAAAATATAAAGGGGTATAAAAAATGTTAATTAAAAAATGGATACCTAAAATATATAGTGGAAGTGGCAGTTGTTTAAATTAGGAAGGTGTATTGGGTTCATATTGGTAGGGGGTTAAATAATGTGATTTTTAGATGTATTCTAGCATATATTTGTTGGAGCAGGGTCCCCTGGGTAAAGCAATTTTTGATAAATTTTGGTTAATTTTTTGATGTAAGCATTATGCACAGATATCAAGGGGATTTGGGGTGGGTCAAAGTCCCTTAATTATAGTAATGGGTAAAAAGGAAAACCACATCTCAAACCATGGTTTGATACCATGGTATGTGTGCATTTAGAAATATATAAATATTTAAGAATTGAGTGAAGAAAGATATAGATGATGTGATAGATAGATGAATAGATCGATAGATGCTTATGTTTTGAACTGAGTTTTGGGTCGGTCTCGGTAGAAAGACTCTTTTTGGTTATGTGCATGGAGACCTAGTCCCCAGTTGTGGGCACAGACTCTGCTGTTGTGCGTGCATAATGGAAATATTGTATTGATCTCCTAATAAACAAGGAAATTTTGGTGAACTATAACTTTATGTGATTCTTATAGTTACTTTCTTAGAAGTGTTATGCGCATTATCTATTGCTTATTATAGAGATGGATCTATTCTGCTGAATCCACTTGTGTTCCATAATTAATAGTCACATTAGTACATTAAAATTATGCACGAGTATTGTTCTACTTAAATGTTAGATCTAAAGTACAATAATCTTTTTGCGTAAGGGTTTATTTTGTAACAATCTAAGAATACACAAGGGATAAGTCTATTTATCACTATATAGGCATGCGCAACTACTTTACTATTTATCTGTAATTATATTTGGTTATGTGAAGTTGCGCACAAGGCAGTAGGTATTAGATCTATTGGACTCACATCAAAATCTCTCTCAGAGTTTGGAAACCTAGTTCCAACACCCCCGTATATTGCTTCCGGTGAGACTTTGGTCTATGCAAGTAGATCACTGCCAAAAGGGCCAGTATTTGGAGGGTTTTTTTGGTTGCACGATTAATCTGAACCTGAGTTAAGACCCCTCAAGCAAAAAAATGGTTCCATCATCGGGACTGGGATCATTTTGAGGGAGAGTTTATGTGGCACCCGATAAAGAATGAACTACATGGTTGGATTGACAAGAAGGTGTGTGAATTTGCGATCCAAGTAAACAAAAGCCCTAGATTGTCTGCAAATATTGGGCACAAAGGTGTATATACACTGAGGTCCACGAAATTTTCATTTCTTCCTTTGCAAAATATTTGTAAGAGTGGTTATCTCACCTTGTTGAACTCCATACATGCACAAAGGACGACACAATCGCCAAGTGAACCCTAGAGTTGGTACAACAATTGGAGAAATCTAGCAACAAGATTTCCCACATGGTAGATAACTGGATCGATGGTGTTCTAGGAGGATTGGCGACTGAATTCGCTATTGATACATTTTAATCATATTTTGAAAGAGAAAGGAGGTTTTTCAAGGGCCCTAGAGGTAAGTTCCCGCGCTCACTCAAACTGTGGATTAAAATGATATTGTGTGAAAAGTGTACTTTTTGCATCCATACAAAGTGAATGTCCTATAGAGGCCCAACTACGTGTCGTGGAAGAACTTGCAAAGTAGATCTAGAAGAAGGTTTTGTTTATATCCCTCTCAAATTTAAATTTGACAGTGACGAGGAGTCTGAAATTAGTAGCTCTGGTGAATATGCGCACTCATAATAAGAGGAATTGCAAGATCCGAATATTATTGGGTCTTTGGCCATATTTTTTATCCCATCCACTCCATTTCCAAACTCATCTAACTCTAATAACCATCTACTCCACCTCCATCACCAGATGTTGATATGGCTGCTTCCATGAATTTATCTAATTTTTTTGGTATTGGGAACAAATACGTGGACAAATTTTGGTTTGTTACAGACATTGTAATGACAACACAACATATCAATAATGATAATGTTAAGAAAGTGCAACTGGCTACTGCATTTAGAGAATGAGCGCTAGAGTGGTACATAAGGTATGAAGCGACAAACCCTAATGCAAAAATTGAGAATCTAAAGGCTGCATTGAAGGAAAAATTACAAAAAGCTAAAATCATATGCTTAATGTGTGACTAAGTTAAAGGAAATCCGCCAAGAAGAGAATGAATCCATATGGGAGGCAGATCAATGGCTGAAGTGGACCATTAGAGATGGAGGTTTTACTATTAATGATATGCAACACAAGGAATGGTTCATTTCCATTTTGCTACCGCATCTGTGCCAACCATTAAATCACCAAACTATCATGACGCAGGATGAAGCTATGGAGATTGCAATGAAATTATAAGCCTTACCTATCCCAACTCCGTAGGCTGGGGCTCAGCAAATTCAAAACCAACTAGCCGCACTACACTTAGAGATACAAAGCCCATGCCAGGAGAAGGGGAAGGATGTATGCGCCAGTGTATGGTGTATATGGTGTAAAGTTGAAGGGAATCATAAATATCAATGTCTTGTATACAATTACCATCTAACAGTTGTAGGACCAAGCCCGATTAAGAGTGCGATAGGACCAAGTGGCACCCCCACATTATGGTGCATGGATTTTCAAGAAACGGGTATGCACACAACACACGTTTTCCCTAAGATTGGTAAATATATCCCCGAGATTAAGGAACTGTTCTGCAAATTTTTTCAATTGGCAGGACATGATGAGTAGAACTGTCGCAGCTTTGATTTGATTATTGACCAAGCTGGCTAATATAGGGCACAGTCAGAAGGAAGGGAACCAAAGTCACCTACATCTCCATTTGGACGTGGTGGATTCCCAGGGAGAGGCCGCAGAAGAGGAGGGGTTGGTCGAGGAAGGAGGCAGCTCATCCACTATAACTGTGGGGATGTTGGTCATTACACACGCAATTTTCCCAACCTAGCAGAACAATCCTGCAAGTATTGTAGACAATTTGACCATGTTATTGAAGATTTCCCTGTATTAATGGTGAGAATGCAAGAAGAGAAACCACAGAATCCCACTCAAAATATTCACATGGTCTGAGCTAAGATGCATGAAGAAGAATCAAGTGTGAATATTATTACTAGGATTGGCGAAGCAACAGGTGAAGAAAAAGGAAAAAATCCCGATAATGATCTTTGGATCCGAAAAACACCTAAAAATAAGGAAGGATTAAACTTACAAAGGGAAAAGGAAACCTTTGTCGGAGCGAAAAACGATTTCTTAGAAACATGCGCGTTGACATCTAAAGCATAAAGCAAGCCTGTGGACATGGTTAAAGGAAATACAGAGCTAAATCCCTTCCTGCAGGCTTTTATTAAATTGTTGCACAATAAGAAGGAATTCAAGAACCTCTGAGCATTGATAGACCACTACGCAGAGAAGGAACAACCCCTGATAGAGAAAAAAAAATTCAATAAGATTTATATAAATAAAATAAGAACTAGATGAGAAATGTGCTTAACTGCTTAGATTGGTGCATACGAAATTGATCAAGTTATCTTGGATTTAGGGTCTGATGCGAATGTGTTACCAAAGCAGACTTGGAAGGGAATGGAAGAACCAAAGTTGGAGTGGTCCACTACTCAGCTACACATGGAGAATCAACAAAATATTATCCCATTAGGAAGACTCTTACACGTACTCATGGATATTGAAGGAGTCTAAGTGCTAGTAGACTTTGAATTTATCCATATTTTTGATGATATCAACCCATATCCTATGTTGTTGTGTCTGGATTGGGATATTGATATGGATGGAATAATTAACCTCAAGCACAGAAGTATGGTATTTGAAATTCATGGAACCCAAGTTGTGGTCCCTCTAGACCCTACATAAGGCGAAAGATACACTGAGCTGGTGTGGGCATGATTTTGACCATATTTATAAGTCAACTGCCCGGGATGAAGACTGGATCAACCCAACATCATATGGTCGACTTAATTGGGAGAAGTATAGTTCATGATTTTCAGATTCAGATGAGGAGATGGAAAACTGGAAAAAATGTTTGCAAAAAGTATCTATGTTGTGTTGCAATTGGATGACAAAAAATCTTCAGTGCATATCCTCAGAGGTATGATATTTTCCTTATTATGATGGTCTAAGTAATGTTAATCTATTTTCAGAAGAACTTGCAAAAAGTGTTCTAGAAGCACAACGATTTCGTGCACGTTATATAGCTTTTTGCTCGACCCCAACACGTTGGTGGGAGATGCACAAAGGTTACTTGGCTAACTGGGGAGGATGTGCCCACATGATGCATCAACGATTTGAGAATCTGAATACTAGAAAAGGAGATATGTCTATTCTGAACAAGGTGATCTACGTAAACATCTGGCTAGATGGACTGAAGCTTGGGGTGAAGAGTCAAAGCCATAATGGGTGCATATATTCATCCACACTTTAGGGAAGGTGCCTACAGACTGGTACATCAAAACTGAGTTGCAATGAGGAAATACTGAATGGAATCTGTTAACATAAATTTTTATCCTGGCCTTTAGTTTTGAAAGTGGGTTTGAATTCCTTGATGAGGCACTGCATGATATTCAAGAAGTCATATTTGACACCACAAATCCATCGGTGCAACGCGCCTTGCTAGCATGGGACACGTGGATGAGGGACATTGTGGACTATCGAAATTTGTCACTCGAAGATAACGAAGAAGACCCAAGAAACATTACTATTCCTAAATCTAAAGTATAGCATGCAGTTGTTGGGCCTATGGTTGAGTTATCTAATCTAAATAAGCCTCTGAAGATTAGACAAGTCAATATTGGCTCAAAGGAACAACAAAAATTAGCAAAGATAGGGGACTACTAGGATGACGATACTGTAGGAAAGGTCCTCGAGCTATTAACTGAATATCAGGAGCTGTTTCCTACGAAATTTTATGAAATGAAGGGGATTATAGGAGACCTCAGAGTAATCAAGATCACCTTGACACCAGATGCCTGACCCGTGAAGCAGCGCCTATATAGGTTGAATCCAAAATACTAGAAGAAGTTCAAAGAGCACTTGGAGAAAATGGTGGTTGTAGGGATTATTGAAATAGTAGAAGAGTCTGATTGGGTAAGCCCTATGGTGTTTCAAGACAAGAATACAAGGGAGAAATAAGGATTTGTGTAGATCTGCGCAAATTGAATGATTCTTTCATGCATGACCCATTCCCAACTCCATTTTCTGATGAAATACTAGACAATGTGGGTGGGAAGGAGGCCTACTCATTCACGAATGGATTCTCTAGATACCATCAGATAAGGATCGCACTAGAGGATAAAAGCAAGACAACCTTTGTGACAGAGTGGGGATCCTTTCAATATGTAATCACATCATTCGGTCTAAAGAAAGCACCATCTATCTTTTCATGTGTAGTAGTAGCTGCGTTCAAGGAATACATCCACAAATTCTTAGAAGTATACTTTAATGGTTGGAGTGTATTTGGATTATCAAAGAAGCACGTGTTGAGCCTACACCTGATGTTGGATACTTGTGAGAAATATCAGATCTCATTCAACTTAAAGAAGCGTATATTTTGTGTCCCTTTCAAGATCTTGCTAAATCATATTGTTTGTCAACAAGGATTGATGGTGGATCCAACAAAGATTTTTGTTATTTTAACCTAGAGTTTCCTGCAAAAGTAAAACAACTACAATCAATTTTTGGGCACACACAATACTACAAGAATTTTATTCAAGGTTAACTGATGATCACTGCACCAACGGAAATTTTTTTGAAGAAAGATACCTCATTTTACTAGGACGTGGAATGCGAGAAGAGATTTGAATTTCTTAAGGAGAAGATGGGTATTGTGCCGATATTGGTTTTTCCAGATTGGAAAAAGGAATTCCATGTACACGTCGATGCATCCTGCATCGCGTTAGGAGCTATCTTAGCACAACCTAGAGCAGGGGTTGTTGACCACCCTATTGCATTTGCGAGTAGGAAATACTCAGAGGTAGAGTGCAACTACTCAACCACAGAGAGGGAAGGACTAGCTAGGTCTACACATTGCAGAAATTATGCCACTATCTATTGGGGGTTCATTTTAGTATGTTTACTGATCCCTCTCATTTGAAGTACCTAGTCAACAAATCTACGTTGGGGGGTAGATCTACAGATGGTTGTTACTATTTCAAGAGTATGAATTTGAAGTAATTGTGACACCATGGAGGCTAAATGTTGGGCCAGACCACCTGTCGCACATTGAAAACGGAGAGGATCTTACCAACTTGGATGAAGGACTACCCAACACGCAACTATTTTCCATTAAGGTAGTAGATTATCACTTTGTTGATATCATTCATTTCTTAACCACTGTAAGTGCACCCACAAAGTATATGATGAAATAGAAGAAAGAGTTGGTCGTGTGCACAACTGATTTTACCTTGATTTCTAGGCAGCTATAGAAGTTGGGGGCGCATGAAATATTCAGGAGATATGTGTTGGAATTCAAAAGACATGATATATTAGCAGAAGCCCATGGAGGGATTGCAGGAGGTCATTATGCAGGGAAAGAAACCACGCATAAGGCCTTACGATATGGGTTGTAGTGGCCCACCACTCACAATGACTCACATGCATATTTCCACACTTGTGACGTATGTCAGCGGACAGGGAAACTGTCACGCATGGATGAAATTCCCATGACCCCACAAATGACTTTGCAAGATTTTGGAAAATGGGTCATTAACTTCTTCAGACCCATCAACCCTCCAGGAAAGAAGACAGGTGCACACCATATAATCACTACGAAGAACTATGTGACCCAATGGGCCAAGGCTTTGCCTATAAAATACTGAAGCACAGAAAAAACTGTGCACTTAATCTTCAAAAATATCTTGACATGATTTGGGTGTCCTAAGATCTTGATGTGTTACCAAGGAACCAAATTTGTGAATGAAACAGATTAAGCTTTGACCAAAGAATTCAAGGTACACCATCAGAAGAGTACACCATATCACCCTCTGGAAAGTGGTGCAGTGGAATATTTTAATAAGATATTAGAGAACATGTTCAATAAGATTTACAATGCTAACTGAAATGATTGGGATGCGTGCGTGCTTGTGGTTCTATGGGCATACAGGACCACATGCAATAAGTTAACAGGGAAGACACCTTTCAAAATGGTGTATGAATAGGAATTTTTTATGCCAATGGAGTATATTGTCCCAATTTTGTGCATTGCAACAACCACTAGCATGGCTAAGAAGGATATTATGGAAGAATGATTGTCATAGTTGGTCACACTAGAAGAGGACCGATTCATTATAGGTTTCATCAGTAGGTAAAGGCATGCGAAAATGCTTGCCATGATAGGCACGTTAGACAAAATATTTTTAAGGAAGATGATTTGGTTTTGTTATATTACAGGAAGTTTGTGCACCACCCAGGGAAGATAAAAATGCATTGGCTCAAACCCTATGTAGATAAGGACATTATAGGGGGAGGTGCGGTCCATATGGCCACTTTAGAAGGTAACAACCTTCCTAGGTATGTGAATGGAATTCTAATGAAACCTTACAGGGATATCCCTATCCCTGCACGTGCCAAATGAACATACCGTTGGTGGAGTGTCTTAGCGGCCCAGATATATGTGAGAGGGCACAAGACCATAAAAATATTTGTCAAGAATTGGGGAAGTTGGTTTGTGCAACGAAGATGAAAGATGCACAGACAGGTGTGAAAGTCCCACAAACACCACGCTATGAGGGTGAACAAGTCACAAAGGTGCCAAAAACTAGTCGTTGGAACAATAAATATGGATAGGACAAATTTATTACCATTTTTAGAGTCAACTAAACTACATTTAATGAGGATATTATGCCATATTTGGAGTCATTTTAGCATTTATGGGTCTACATTAATGAACATCATACCATTTAGGCCATGCCAACGCTATAAATATAATAGGAAGGGTCGCATTAGTTCCCTTTTCTTTCCATGTAACTTGTGCTCTTTGCCATATGTGAGTTGCATGAAGCTTATGTATGGGATTAACTCATTATTCTATGAAGATCTATGCAACCGAGGGTTTGGATACTTAATTCCACCAAGTATGACTGCTACTGAGCCCACCCTCTCTGTGACACCACCCGAAGACATCCCTACACAGGTTGTTGAAACAACTACGTCAGTTGCTAAAAACAATACGCTTGTACCCCAGCTGTATAAATCTAAGAAGGGCAGTCCTTTAAGTCCTGAAAGTCTCCATGCCAGAAGACCTTGAAGCCTCAGTCAACCACTGCTGAGCACCAAAAGAGACACGTGGATGACATGCCTGAAACAATTATGGAAGAAGGTGAGATCATGGAGGTAGATCTAATATCATGGCTGCCAAAGTATATGAAATCACGCAAATTTTCTGTAAAAATTTTGAAGGACATGGAAAAGGTTCAGTCATACATCAACTCCCCCCTACGCTCTAAAGATGTGCCTTTCGAGGGAGATTTGTTTGTGAATGTCCCCCTATTGAAGATGGAAGACTAAGACCTGGCCGACCAGGAGAAGTTCCCTAAGCTCGCACCCTCAATATACTTGGATTCGGCCACCTATGATGAGGACATTATCAAGGTCGAGCCAAAGCCCTATTCTTTGGGTTTGGAGAAGTTAGGTTTGTTGAATTTATTGAACATCTTGCACTTTCGATGTAATGCGGTTAATGATGTGTGTGCCAACTGATCAAACTGGTGCACGACGAATGTTTGTGGCTCAGAGGGCACATTCCTATTGATATCAATATGATACATTAGATCACCAATGTTCCCAATTAGGGGGGGCACCCTATGGTGAACTTTGGAGGAAAAGGCCAAGAGAAGAAAGTGGTGGAAAAATTCAAGAAGGATTACAAGGTATCGAGCAACACCCAGGGATTCCTTATCAGTGAAATCAATGATCCTGTAGTGAAATTTGGCACAATAATCCTGGCCTACAAGCTGATGAGGAAGTGCTAGCCAAAGGAAGTCCTAGCCCACATAATTGCTTTAGGTGGGCAGTGTGAGAAAGGAGTGTAGTATAACTAGGCTCAATACCTGTCCACAGAGTTCCTAGAGAATGTGTGTAAGGCACAGGAGGAGGGGAAACCTTTCAATTACAGATGGTTGAAACTATTTATTGTGCTCCTTGGGTGGAAGAAACCAGCTGAGGCTCAATTCCCACATATCAAGTTGGATCTGTGAAAACCTTTGCGCTATGAAGTAGTGTGGAACTCCAAGGTTTCTTCTCGTATCACAGATAACAAATATTCTGGGGTCTTGTTTGATTCCAAGTAATTTCAAGCAATACAATCCAATCCGTGCTTATCATCAACATTGTATGAGCAATACAAAAATATAGTTGATTTCAAAGCCACTTTTCACAACATCCACATGCACGCAAAAGGGGATGTTGAGGGGGTTTGGTATGAATTATGCTACATGGTCACAGTGGATGATCTTGAGTGTGTGAAAATTAATTGGCCTGCCTTATGGATAGAGGTGTGGCAAACTGTCGGGAAATCCTCTTCAGCACTCTTCAAAACTACGAAAAAGTTGTGCACAACGAAGAATAAGGGTAAGGAGATGCAAAAATATCTACAGGAGAAGGATGCAGGGACAGAACTAGAACCAACCATGATGGGTGAAACTATTGATCTGGAGAATGAGGCAGAGGATAAATATGGTGATGGTATTAGGGCACCTGCGACACAAACAACAAAATAAAATAAGAGAGGATCTAAGGCCTCCCCACGCCCACACAAAAAAGATGAAGGGATCCAAGCAGACAGGGACGGAGGCCCTGACTCTCACAGAATATGACTTCAATGAGATTGAAAATATAGTGAAGAATGAAACTGAGGACCTCTAGAATTATTTATAAGCACAGTACAAATCGGTCCTCACAAATCTATAGTTGGGTCTTTAGGAGCTGAAGGTACAAGCAAGCGTGATTAAAGAGAGCATGAAGCAAGCGAGCCTACAACAAGTGAGCATGCCGACACCAAGCATTGTACAAGCGAGTGTACAATCCATCAGCGCTGTTATTCCTTCCCATATAGATAGTCAGGTGTTTTAGATTCCTGGACCTGTATTCACAATATAGAAGCCTCATTTGTGTGCTAATGTGCAAGCCTGCACAGAGGTTGGCTTCAACTTGGTGATGCTTCCTGAAGGAAAACTTCACACCATACACACAATGATCAAAGTAGCTAAAGAGTCTCAACAACTAGTGCGGACAATGCAAAAGGAGAAAAAGAATGGAGAAGAGGCGCGTCGAGCGACCGAGGATCAATGCACGGTATAAGAATAAATGATCGACCGACATTGTGATGATCTGCTAGAGGTCACATTCCCTTGCACAGTTGCGCCGATATTAAAGCTCGAAATCCTGGTAGTTGCACTCAAGGCATCGTGCTCTAAGAGCACAACCGTCCGTGCATAAATGTAGCAGAATATTGTCAATCTCCATATGAATCTGTAGTGAGAAACACCGCGAGAAGTATGTGCATAGCACACGAAAATAGTACAAGAATCGACTGCTAGCATTAGTGTTGTCGTGAATGCTGAAGCCATTTGCTTGAAGAAGCCATTGGTCTTTGGACTTCCATCCGAAATGACCCCGTCATCTAGCAGGACAAGGTGGAGCTAAGGACCAAAGAACAATAACTTTATGAAATTTGGGTTGGGGCACCGACCCTTGTGCCAACCTAAAAAATAGCCCAGTTGTAGGAGAGCTACACTATCCTAGAATAAATTGAGATATTGCGTCGACGTGAGCATATACTGGAGGAAAGAATGAAGCCATGCGAGAATGAGACCATGCACCTCTCACAGTCCATTGATACAACCCTCAAGAACCTACAGCAGACAAAGCGAAGCATCAGCCTGGCTGTCGAAGGTCCAATTACATAGAAATTGGTCGAAGAAGCGCAGAGCATTGCATCACAAAACGTAGGAGTCATTCTTCCATTTCAGAGCTGGGTACACATGCTCAAATATAATATGCAGGAAGTCGAACTAGAGTGACTCGTGACTCGTGACTAGATTGTGTTGGGGGCATGTTGGAGCAGGGTCCCCTGGTAAATAAATTTTGGAAAAATTTTGGCTAAGTTTTTTATGTAAGCATTGCACGTAGATATCAAGGGGCTTTGGGGTAGGTCAAAGTCCCTTGACTATTATAATGGGTAAAATGGAAAACCATGAGTTTCAGATCATGGTTTAAGACCATGGTATGTGCGCATTTAGAAAGATATAAATATGCAAGAGTCGAGTGAAGAAAGATATAGATGATATATATATCTGAATAGATCGATAGATGCTTATGTTCTTATCTAAGTTTTGGGTTGGTCTGGGTAGAAAGGCTCATGATGGCTTTGTGCACAGGGACCTAGTCTTGAGCTATGTGCACGGACTGTGCTGTTGTGTGCGTAGAAGGGAAATATTGTATTGATGGAATATCTCTTAATAAATAAGGAAATTTTGGCAAAATTTGACTTTATGTGATTCTTATAGCTATTTCCTTAGATTTTTTATGCCCATTATCAGTTGCTTATTATAGATCTGGATTTGTTCCAGTTGATCCATATGTGTTCCATAATTAATTGCCACATTTCTAAATTTCGATTATGCGCGAGTATTGTTCTACTCAAATGTTAGATTTTAAGTACAATAATATGTTTGCGTAATTGTTTATTCTGTAAAAATTTGAGAATACACAAGGGATACGTTTGTTTATCACTATCTAGGCATGCGCAACTTCTTAAATTTTTGTCTATAACTAGATATGGTTCTGTGAATTTGCGCACAAGGTAGTAGGTATTAGATATGTTGGATCCACGTCAAAAGCTCCCTCAGGGTGTGGAAACCTAGTTCCAACACCCCACCATACTGCTTCGGATGAGACTTTGTTCTATGCAAGCAGATCACTGCCAAAAGGGCTAGTAGTTGAAGGGACCCCTCAAACCAATAGTATTCAAATTCAGGGTATTTTTTTAATGTGCCACAAACACATGTGATGTCATAGGTTGATTGAGTGAAGCCCCCGTGAGGTGTGCATTTTACTACGACCTTCGTCAAAACAATTCCTTGTGGGTTCCAAATTATGGTCAACACTTTATTGCTTCCTTTGGAACTTAGAGCCATCGAGTTTCTTCCTTGCCAACATTGATTTGTAATTTCTCTACTTCCCTTCGTTATTGAGGCCTGGAATATTCCAGGTAAAGATTTTCATGGATGAGAGGGTTGAGAGAGGGGTTAATAATCCTCTAGCAGAATCACTTTCCCTGAGCCAATGAGCAATTTCCCTACATTTTGGATTACCTAACTCATCATTTTAATTCCCTTCTTTGCATGTTCTTCCATAGTCTAGTTTTTCCTTTTGGGCATTTGTGATCATCCTTCAACCTCTCATTTCTTTCGATGTCTTTTAAATTGGATATATAATTAGTAAAACCTATTCTTCTACTCCTCCAAAATGTTTTCTATATGTATTTTGGCCTAGGTCCTGATGGTCTTAAACATGGAGAATTCCTCGTCACTGGGATTTTCTAATGTGTCCTCTAGTGTTGCATCCGTATCTCCAATGAGCTCATGAATCTCCAATGTTTCTATTGAGTTATCTAGAGAATTTCTCTTAGGTTGAATTTTTTTTATAGGGTAGCCTTCCTTATGCTCTATTTCCATGGATCCATGAAGTGAACCAGTATTCTCCTCCATATCTGCCAAAGTCTAGAACTTTTCCCCTTCTAGGGTTTTTTTGGGCATTCATTGACTCGGTTGCTATGTGTTAGGGTGTCTATGTGGAATCTCCTTCTCCATATTTTGTTGTGGTAGTTATTATGCAAGGGTTCTAGGATTTTATCCCTCCTTATTGGTCACTATTTGGAAACCGTATGCATCCTTTCCATTTCTCACATTCTGGCTTTTTGCCAACACCATTGGGAAATCCCTAACAAGTTCCCATATTCATAGCAGTGTTGGAATTAAAATAAGACGTGTTTCTAATCTAATGGTCATGTCTAGATTTCATTTTGGTATTTGATGTCAATTTGTTAAGGGAGGGGCCTCAATATTTTCATATAGACACAAATTATTTCATAGGAAGAGAACCATCATTGCTTCGTGATTTTGAAGACCTTCACAAAGTCTCCTATTGCATTGAATATACCCTCCACATTTTCAAGTTCTAAGAGGTATTCTAGTAATGAGAACAACCATATCTAAATAAAATAAGCAAGAAATTTCTCTTTATTCGGGTTGTAGCATTCATCCTAAAAATTCATAAATAATCTCGCGTTATTGGGGAAATATGGGCCATTTTCGAAGAACGTCTTCTAATTTTCCATGTATGCAAAAATCACCATGAAAAAATCCTTTAGCTTAAAGAGAAATATCGACACTACCCCTTATTTTCCACTTTTTTTGGATCCATTTAACCAGATGATGTTCCCATGACCAAATACGCTTGAATTTACAAATCAGAGCATGGTATTTCGTGTGTTTACATGATTCCTCGATACAATTATTCGAGATTACAAGCTTGGGTTTTTGTGTGGATTTTGAAAAGAATTTCCCTTTAATGTAGGATTAACATTGCAACCCAAGAATTAGGTTCTCACTCTTCTTATTATTGCTAGTCTAAGGTTCAACTTCCCTTGTCCAACATTGATGATTTTTTGTAACTACACTACAATAGGAGGGGGTTTCACCCCTCGTCGTGGCTCCACTCATGTTGTTGTTCAATCATTCCCAATAATTAAAATCCCTTGGATCTCACATAAGTTCCCAAGTGCTAAAATACCCTAGATCTCATAGTAGAATATATGTAACAAATTTGTTAATCTGAATCTTCAAAAACTTTTGAAAAACACTGATTTAACCTTAGATTATGAACTCTTCTTATATTCTACCTTCTTCTTACCTTGTGGATTTTGATCGAACAATTTGTGTTTGCAAACATAATATTATTATAATTGAATGGTTAAAATATATAAAGATGTTTTTAACTTGGCTTTGTTCTAGTTAGTTTTTTTTTTAATTGAGGGCTCTACCTATATGACGAAACACATCATCGTGAATGTAGGCTTCACACATCTTCCATAACCTATTATCATAAGAGGGAGCACATGTATAAATTTTTGGAATAGGAGTGAAGTATCACCTAATTTAAAATAAACAAATAAATTTAATATTAATATAATAAATTTCTTTAGCTTTAAATTTATTTATTTTTCAATTAATTTTGTGTATGATTTCCCTTTTTTACAACTAGTTTCTTTTTCCTATTCTTAACATTCCACTTGTTTTTTCTATATGTATATATTTAAATGATCCTTTAACATTTTATAAATATGTGTACATTGTGTGAATTTCTTCAATTTTCTTTGACTTTTAAAGTACATAAAAAATATTATCAAGTGAAAATGATTAAGTCCATAATTTTATGTATAAATTTAAAAAAGAATTATCATGCATTATTGAACATTTATATAAATTTATATATCATTTCCAATTATTATAATTCTATTTTTAAATAAGTGTTGACTATTTTTTTAATTTAAATATTGTTTAAAATAATAATCCCTTATTCATTTTTTTTTCCTTAATTAATTAAAATATTTTAAATAAGCTCTAACTTATATTTTTATTTTTAATAATTTTATTACTTAATAAAAATATAATAATAAATATGTTTAAAAAATTATTCTTTTAAAAAAACTGTAAAATATATATATATATATATATATATATATATATATATATATATATACATTATGGTATGTCATCCATTTATAATTAAATTTATTTATTTATTTTTATATTAAATTATAAGATAATATATTATTTTTAAAATGAATTTTAAATTATAATAAAAAAATATTTATATATTTTAAAAAATAAATATTAATATTTTAAAATAAAAAATTTAATTATATTAATATATATGAGGACACAAATATGACTTCGTATAATAACCTTTCACAATGCCTTCTCTTTCACGTGGTCCGTCGTACTAATCGAAAAGCTAAAGCTATCCGTTATATTCTATCTTCTTCTTATCGTGTGGATTTTGATTTGAAAAATTCGTGTTTACAAACATAATATTATTATAATAGAAGAGTTAAAATATTTTTAAAAATTAATATTATTTTAATAGAAGAATTAAAATATATACTTTTAGTTATTTTTTTCGTTAAATTGAAGGTTATATTTATATGAAAACACATATTATTGTGAATGTAAGCTTCACACATCTGCTATAACTTTTATCATAAGAGAGTGCACATGTATATTTGAATGAGAGTGAAATATGATCTAATTTATATAAATAAATAAACAAATAAATTTAATATTATTATAATAATTTTTTAGATTAAAAGTTTTTTTTTTAATTTTGTGTATGATTTTTTTTTTTATAATTAGTTTCTTTTTTATTTTTAATATTTTATTTGTTTTTTTAAATAATCATTTAACATTTTATAAATATGTATATATGATATGAATTTTTTCGATTTTCTTTGGCTTGTAAAATATATAAAGAAAACTAGCAAGTGAAACCACTTAAGTCTATAATTTTGTATATATAAAATTTGAGAAAAGAATTATCATGTATCATTGAACATTCATATAAATTTTGTTGGAATTTCTGAGAATTCCATAATAAAATAGAGAGAATAAAACTCTCCTCTTTAACACAGAGAAAAATAAAAAAATTTCTCTCAGGAGACAGAGTTTCACACTTGAAAAAGCTTTCTATTTCATAACCAAAAAACTATTACAAAAAGTTCCTCTGTTGAGGAATTACAAATTCTAACTACTGCATAACACAGTGCAGAAAAACAAGTTCATTGTCTCTCAAAAAAGACACACTCTGTCTCACAAAAACAATGCACTATTGTGTTGAAACAAATACTCTGTCTATTACAAAATATAACACTAATGTGTGTTATGATAAAACTTACTTTTGCCTCACGGGCCTTTTGAAATATATATGGCGCATCATATATTTCAAAAAATAAAACTATAAAAGAAATAACTTTAAAAACTAAACTACAAAGACTATGGCCCATTAGGGCTCCATTACAAAAGACATGCATATGTTAATTAAAACAAAACTATAAACGAGATCAGCATATTCTAAAACTCTCAGGGCTGACTCTTTACATTGCACAAATGTTTTAATATATGTTTAAAACATATGTATAAAACATATAACCCATCGCGTGATATTAAAACATTTAAAACAAAACATTATAAAACCTTTGCAAACATAACTTATCAAACTCCATCGCACGATAAACCTCCGGACTTCAAACGAATTTAAACCAAAATGCATCGCGGGATTTAGTGTAACAAAACTTGGGCCGTGACGTCATGTTATGTGCGCGCGATGGATTATACAATCCATCACATAATCCCTCATCGCGTTCGCCAGAGCCCTTTGGGTATAGGTCTCCTTTGTGATGCAAAAAACATTCAAATTCGCCCTATAAAGTGCATCGGGTCTGCAACTTTAACAAAACAAATGGACCATCATAAATCTTCCGATTCCGATTTAAGAACGGACACGCGATGAGTTTATAAACTCAATTGTATAACCATTCATTGGGTCCGGACTTCAGATAGCAATACACAGCGGCCAAACAAAAGCGTTCCAATTTCGATGATTGCATCGGGACATTCCATTGGAACAAAACAAAAAGGTGGTGGTTTCTTATGTGACTTCTGATTGCGATGAACGCATCAGAAATCGCCACATCAACAAGACACTTGAACTTTATGGGGACCCCTGGGTTTCAAATAAAAAAAGTCTCCCGTGTGCACATAAAAATTATTTCTATTATAAAGCTCTGTTTCCTCTGTTTATAAAAAAAGCTCTATTTTCTTTTATGTACAGAACTATGTTCTTTTAAACCTGTAAATGGATTGGCGTCGAAAATGAAACTGATTGTTCAACAATTTTGGTAAGCGGCTGGAGGACAAAAAACTGGAGATCAAAAATGGAAAGTGGCTCTGCATAGGGACAGTTGAAAGTAACATTTCAACACTCCCCCTTACTTTCAACTTCTGGGTTATCAGTCATACCCAGGAATTTTCTCAAAAACTCAAAACTCTTCTGCCCCAATGGCTTGGTCAGAATGTTTGCAAACTGCTCCTGAGTTCTGCAGTGTTCTAAAACAATTTCTCGATTGTTTACCAATTCCCTAATGTAATGAAACTTTGTGTCAATTTGTTTCGTTCTTTTGTGAAACAAAGAATTCTTAGATAATGCAATAGCTGAGCTATTGTCACAATAAATCACAGTTCATTTTGCTTGCTCTTGGCACAAACTTCTCAACATCCTCCTCATCCAAATTGCTTGACATGTTGTTGCTGTAGCTGCCACATATTCTACCTCTGCTATAGACAACGCTACAATAGGCTGTTTCTTAGAAGCCCATGAAATGGCTCCTGAACCCATGTGAAAAACATAAACGGAAGTGTTTTTCCAATCATCTACACTTCCAGCCCAATCACTGTCAGTGTATCCAATTAAATCTAAACATTCTGAAGCAGTATATAAAATACCAAACCTTTTAGTACCTTTAACATACCTCAAAATCCTTTTTGTTACCTGCCAATGTGCTTCCTTTGGCCTCTCCATGAATCTGGAAATCAAATTAACAGCATGCATTATATCAGGCCTAGTTGCAGTCAAATACATGAGGCTGCCAACTATGCTCTTGTACAAACTAGGATCAAAATCCTTGTTGTTGTCCTCTCTGCTGAGTTTTAATCCCATCACTGTGAGAGTGATTGCTACTTGCTCTCCTGCATATTAAATCTTTCCAACACTTCATTAACGTATTTGGCTTGTGAGATAAAAATCCGATTTTCATTTTGTTCTACTTCTATTCCTAAGAAGTATCTCAACAAACCCATGTCATTCATTTCAAATTCTTCTTTCATGACTGTTTTAAAATTTTCAATAAGATAATCATCATTACCTATGAAAATAACATCATCAACATATAACACAAAAATTAGCATTTTACCATCCTTTTATTTGATGTAGAGGGTGGGTTCTCCCTCACACTTTTCAAATCCATTTTCCAGTAGATAGGAATCTATCCTACTTTACCATGCTCTTGGGGCTTGCTTTAGCCCATAAAGAGCTTTCTTCAATTTGTACACTTTGTGCCCTTGGCCTTTCTTTTCGTAGCCCAGAGGTTTCTCAATGTAAACCTCTTCCATTAACACTCCATTTAGGAATGATGACTTCACGTCCATTTGGTAAAATTTCCACTTGTTTTGTGATGTTATGGACAGCACTGCTCTCACGGTTTCCATTCTAGCAACTGATGTGAAATTTTCCTCATAGTCTATCCCATGCTTCTTCTTATACCCTTTGACAACAAGTCTAGCCTTGTGTCTCTCTATTTTTCCTTCAACATTACTCTTGGTCTTGTAGACCCATTTAACTCCAAAGACATCTTTACCTTTTGGGAGTTCAACCAAATCCCATGTCTTGTTTATTTCTATGGCATTAATTTCCTCATCCATCGCTTCTATCCATTTCCTATTTTTAATAGCTTCTTCAAAGTGGATAGGGTCATCAACATGACAATATAAAGCAAACAAAGAGTTCATACCTTCATTTTCTATCTCTTGTTCATAAATGTCATTTAAATTTCTGAACTTCTTACCTCTTTCATTAGGTGTACAAATGCTTGAAGAAGCACTTGAATTTCCTCCTTGTGGTGTGCTTGGAGAAGCACTTTAATTTCTCCTCAAGGGTGTCTCTTGCTGCCTTTGTGTTGGTACTGCTATTTGGGGATTTATTTCAGCCAACTCATCATCATTTTCATCATGAGATAACCATTGTTTAACATTCATTGTTTTCTATGTGCTTCCATCCCAAGCTTCCTCTTCAATAAACTGAACATCTCTACTCACAATAAACTTCTTGGTGTATGGGTTATACAACCTATAAGCTTTGTATTCCTCACTGTATCCAATGAAAATACATTTCTCCCCCTTGTTGTCCAACTTCTTCCGTAGCTGATCTGGAATGTGTGCATAGGCCACACATCCAAAAAATTTCATATGGGTAACTCCTTGCTTTGTCCCACTCCATGCCTCTTCCGGCACTTTGCTCATGACTGCTTTTGTAGGGCATCTAATCAATATGTACACTGCACAATGTATAGCCTCAGCCCAATAATCATTAGGCAAATGCTTTGCCTTTAACATACTCCTTACCATATCCATTATTGTCCTATTCTTCCTTTCGGCAACTCCATTTTGTTGCGGAGTATATCTAGTTGTAAACTGCTTATAAATCCCATTTTCTCTACAAAAACATAGAAAATATTTAGAGATATACTCACATCCTCTATCAGTCCTTAGGACTTTGATATGTAGCCCAATTTGGTTCTCAACAAGTGCTTTGAAATTGCAGAATTTTTCAAACACTTCACTTTTGTTTTTCAAAAAGTAAACCCAAGTTTTTCTTGTAAAATCATCTATGAATGATAACATATAGTGGCTACTAGCAAGTGATAGAGTTTGCATCGGTCCACATAAATCTGAGTGGACAATCTCTAAGGGTGCTTTTGCCCTTATGCTTTTCCCAGAAGGAAAACTTTCTCTGTGTTGTTTCCCCAAGATACAACTTTCCCAAAGACTGTCTGGTTTCTCATTTAATGGTAAACCTCTTACCATTCTTTTTATGTTCAAAAAGTTAAGACCTCCAAAGTCGAGATGTCCAAATCTCAAGTGCCACAACCAATTGTCATCTTTTGGTTCGCTTTGGAAAGCCTCTTGTGTCACTACTGCTATTTCTTCTCCATTCTTCAAATCTGCTCTCATTCCGAGAGCGAACATTCTATTCCTTGTCATCTTCACTTCAGCAACACATTGTTTGCTGGGTGGTTTATCCGTGATGGTGCATATATCATCTTCAAAAAAGACATTGTACCCCTTTTGAACAAGTTGTCCAATACTTAAGAGGTTACATTTCATTCCAAGAACATAATAAACATCTGCTATGGATTTCTTTTCACCTTTCCTTGTTAAGACATTTGCATCTCCATCTCCTTTTCCCATAACAGAAACTTTACTATCATTCCCTAGTGTGACTTGTGATTTCACATTCTCATCTAACATAGAAAACATGGATATGTTTCCTGTCATATGGTTACTGCAACCAGAGTCTAGAAACCATAAATCTTCACTCTTTTCCTCAGCCATATTGCAAGCTAAAAACAATTTATCTTGGCTAATATTTTCTCTAGTGAAATTTGCATTTGTTCTATTACTCATATCATGCTTCTTCTTCCTACATTCATTTGCATAATGTCCATATTTTTTTACAATAGTGACATTGGACATTGGATTTATCATACCTTTGTCCTTGAGCATGCTGTTGACCACTTTGCTGGCTGCTGCCTTAGCCTTGATGCTGATTTGGATTTCTGTCCCTTCCTTGAGAATTTGCTGGATTGTTTCTTCCACCTCTTTTTTGGCTTCTGCCTCTTCCTCTCTTGTTTCCTCTGCCTTGCCCTCTTCCTCTTCCAAAGGACATCTAGGTCTTAAAGGCATGCTCTAGAGATGAGTTTTCATTTCTACCCAATCTCTGCTCATGTGTCATCAGTCATGCATGTAGCTCATCCACTGAAAAGTTTGTGAGATCCTGAGTCTCTTCTATGGTAGTGGCAATCACATCAAACGTTGAGGGTAGGCTCCTCAAGAGTTTCTCCACAAGCCTTCTTTCTTCAAAAGTCTCTCCATGAGACATTATCTGTGTGACCATTCCAATCACATGTGTGAAGAATGAGTCAATGTTATCTAACTCCTTCATGTAGAGAGTCTCAAAATCTCTCCTCAGCAACTGTAGTTTTGCTACCTTCACTTTCTCCATGCCTTGATAGGCTTTCTTGATAGTTTTCCATGCTTCTTTGGACCTCTTAGCTGCTGCTATCCTTGGAAACACACTCTCATGCACTGCTTGATACAAAGTAGAGGGCTCTGGAATCCTTCTTCATATTGCTCTTTAACAGTTCCTTCTACGCCTGAGTTAAATCATCAAACTCATTTTCATCTGTTGGCTCTTCAAAGCCATCCTCAACAAGTTCCCATAAGTCTTGGAAAGCAAACAGGGCTGTCATAGTTATTGCCCAATAGTCATAGTTTTTCTCATTAAATTGTGGGAGCTGAGTATTACTAATACCCATGCTAGTGCTGGCTCCAGCCATTCTTGCACTCTTAACTATGCTTCAAAATACTTGACTGTGTATTTAAAATAAACTGACTGTCTTCAACAGTAACACAAAAAACTTGACATGAGAAATATCTTGGATTCTTCTTGACTGAGTCTTCACTCTACTGGAGAAGCTGCTGCAACAAAGAAATCCTTCCTTCAGCTTCTTTGACACCTTTAAAGAACCTGGACTAGCTCCGATACCATGTAGGAATTTCTGAGAATTCCAGAACAGAATAGAGAGAATAAAACTCTCCTCTTTAACACAGAGAAAAATAAAAAAATTTCTCTCAGGAGACAGAGTTTCACACTTGAAAAAGCTTTCTATTTCATAACCAAAAACTATTACAAAAAGTTCCTCTGTTGAGGAATTACAAATTCTGACTGTTGCATAACACAATGCAGAAAAACAAGTTCACTATCTCTCAAAAAAGACACACTCTGTCTCACAAAAACAAGGCACTGTTGTGCTGAAAAAAATGCTCTGTCTATTACAAAATATAAAATTGTTGTGTTATGATAAAACTTACTTTTGCCTCACGGTCATTTTGAAATATATATGGCGCATCATATATTTCAAAAAATAAAACTATAAAAGAAATAACTTTAAAAACTAAACTACAAAGACTATGGCCCACTAGGGCTCCATTACAAAAGATGCACATATGTTAATTAAAACAAAACTATAAATGAGATAAGCCTATTCTAAAACTTTCGGGGCTCAGTCTTTACATTGCAAAAATGTTTTAATATATGTTTAAAACATATGTATAAAACATATAACCCATTGCGCAATATTAAAACATTTAAAACAAAACATTACAAAACCTTTGCAAACATAACTTATCAAACTCCGTCGCGCGATAAACCTTCGGACTTCAAACAACTTTAAACCAAAATGCATCGCTGGATTTCGCGTAAAAAAACTTGGGTGTGACGTCATGTTATGTGCACGCGATGGATTATACAATCCATCACATAATCCCTCATCGCATCCACCAGAGCCCTTTGGGTACGAGCGTTCTTCGTGATGCGAAAAACATTCAAATCCACCCTATAAAGTGCATTGGGTCCGCAACTTTAACAAAACAAATGGACCATCGTAAATCTTCCGATTCCGATTTAAGAACGGATGCGCGATGAGTTTATAAACTCAATTGCATAACCATTCATCGGGTCCAGACTTCATATCGCAATACACAGCAGCCAAACAAAAACGTTCCGATTGCGATGATCGCATCGGAACATTCCATCGGAACAAAACAAAAAAGCGGTGGTTTCATATGTGACTTCCGATTGCGATGAACGCATCGAAACTCACCACATCAACAAGACACTTGAACTTTGTGGGGACCACTAAGTTTCAAATAAAAAAGGTCTCCCGCACACACATAAAAATGATTTCTATTATAAAACTATGTCTCCTCTGTTTATAAAAAAAAGCTCTGTTTTCTTTGATGTACAGAACTCTATTCTTTTAAACCTGCGAAAGGACTGGCACCGAAAATGAAACTGACTGTTCAACAATTTTGGTAAGCGGCTGGAGGACAAAAACCTAGAGATTAAAAATGGAAAGCGGCTCTGCATAGAAACAGTTGAAAGTAACATTTCAACAAATTTTTGTCATTTGTAGTTACTATAATTTTGTTTTTAAATAATACCTAAATTATTATTTTTTTAATTTAAATATTATTTAAAATAATAATCCCTAATTCTATTTTTTATAAATCAATTTTAAATAAAGTCTAACCTATATACTTATTTTAAATAAGCTCTATTCTCTAACCACGTGTTTCTCGCCGTTGTTGTCCATTAACTAATCGAAAAGGTAAAGCCATCCATACAGAGTGACTCGAAGCTTCTTACTTACCGGCAACGTATTTCCAGATGGAGTAACTCGAAGCTTTTTACTTACAGGCAACAGAAACTGCTGCCACAGACTTTAGAGCTCCAGGGCTGCCCAGTGCCCAGCCAAATCCATTGATCTGCGATAAAAGATACATACAGACATTAAAAAAATCTCACACACATTAACTGTGCTCTGTAATCAGATCAATTTCTTCAAAAAGGAAAATGATCGATTTCTTGAATTCTTAATCCCACAAAATGAAAGAATAACTAGGTTTTATAATAAAGATCAATTTTCTTGAATTCTTAATATTTCTTGGAGTCTAGAATGACTCTTCCTCTTCATGGATTGTTTGCCGTAATATTTTGGACTGCACCAGAGATCACAGACGAAAATATTATTGATGTAAATTCCTTCCTAGAATGGAGGAATTCCCCCACCGAATTATAATTGGGATCATAAGTTCCGTCATGAAAGAGGAAAATTCTTTTTCATATCAGAGCTCACAAAATTGCTCAAATCCCATGGAGCTATTCATAGTTTTATCTCTAAACGGTATTTCATAGAAATCGGCCGACCTGCTGGTTTCTGGTGCTTCAGCAATTTCGAAAAATGATTTGACGGCGCCCGAACCAGAACCCGATGAGAATCGAACTTGGGTAAATCGGAGCGTTCTCAATTTAAATATCTATAAATTAATTTCGGTAAAACCCCATAAAACTCGGACAATGATCTGCATATCCGCGGTGATAACGCACATATCGGATGATAATTGGTGTATCTTATGATAATTCGCGTATTCACTGATAGGTCGCGTATGATAATTCGCATATCGGTCGTGATAGCTCGCATAACGAGTGAGATTGCCGCATATTCGCCGGAGGTTACTCGCATATCCAAGAGATATCCTCCGATAAACGGCAGAGGCCTCGCGTAAACGGTGAAAACGATTGCATATCAACGTAATCACCGGCTTATCCATCAGCGTATGGGTTGACGGAACAAATTTCAAGTGGTTATACCTCGGGTATTCGAGGACATATCGCATTTCAAAACCCATTCCAAGTGGTTATACCTCGCGTATCCGAGGACAGATCGCGTTTCAACTGGCGGTGATAGCTGGCATGTCCAGTGAGATAATTCGTGATAATTCGCGTATCTGGATTGGATTTCGTGATAATTCGTGGATAATCCCATATATTCAAGGATGATAATTCGCGTATCTGGATTTTGTCATATATTCGTGGATAATCCCATATATTGACTTATGATAATTCGCGTATCCACTCGCATACCAAACAGTGTAATCCACATTACATTCGCCTCTGAAAATTCGCATATCGCAGATAACAGCTTCTTCTTTCCGCCCACCTGATCCTCCAAATACGCCCACGGCAGAATTGCCCTTCACCATTGCTGAACAGGTTGCCCCAGCATGCCTAATTTATTGGATAATTTATATTTTTAGTTTTTCAAATTAACTTTTTATTATTATTTATTGTATTTTTTTAATTATTTCTCCCAAATAAAATTGAAAACTATTAATTTCATTTGAAAGTTTTAAAGATTTTATTTAAAAATCTTAAAATAACATGCTTTAAGAATATACCATTTTTTGTCGTTTTCCAAAACAATTATATTACTTTGTTATGGGTCGAAATATGGTCTAATACATACTATGTTAAAGAGTCGGAATTTTCTTTTTCTCAAAATAACTATTTAAAAAAAGTATACTTAGTTATTGGTTGAAATGAAGTGTTAAAATTGAATTGTATTTCAATTTCTCAAAAAAAATCAAATACAATTATTTAATATAATCTAATATTTCTTTATCTTATTTCATCGTTCACAAATCATGACTTTAAATTTATTCCAAAACGTTTTAAATACAATTACACTTTAATAAATGCTATTCTCAAATCTTAAAAGTAATCAAAAGCATTGTTGCTTTATTTTTAGAAACAATCATATTAAAAAATATATGTGTGGTTGATATATAACCTAATTAAAAGATAGGTACCTTATTATTAATTGATATAATGTAGTTAAATATATTTAAATTAATTTTAAAAAGTTTGAAATATAATTAAAAAAAAATTATTATTTTTTAAATATTAAAATTTAAGAATTTTAATTATTTTTATTCGAGAATTTTCAATTTTATTTTTAACCTTTGAAATATATAAAATAAATATATGTTAGGTTTTCTAAATTTATTTAAAGTCTATCCAAATTAATTGATTATTTGTTGAGATAAGGTATATATTAAATGAGTATAAATAGATTTCAATTTGTCTACCATATTAAGAAGGATCAAATATCTCAAAAATGCAAACTTTTTTTTTGTATAAATATTAAGTAAATGTTTGAACTTAGAGAGATTTGATTCATCATGTTACTGAAAAAGAGGTTTGTATCTTGAGAAATTTGGTCCCTTTTATTGGTTGGTAGATATGGAGTTAAAATGGATATATGATAGGTCTTAGTAATAATATTTATATTTTAGGAATATTGCTTTTGTGATCCATAAATTGTGAAAAAATCTTTCGGTAAAAATCACATCCAAATAAATTTGGTCGATGCATTTCTAACCAGCCAGTGTGGTTCATCATCAGGACTTGATGAAAAATCTAATCAGGAAACCCAATTAAATAGATACGAAAAGCTCCAACTAACAGTTGACGGCTAGTTTGACTAAATCAAAGTCATACAAAATAAATAAATAAATAAATATAAATAAATAATATAAAAAAATGATTAAAGATTATAATATGAAATAATATGAATATTATTTATTTTTAATTTTTCTAGAAGATTAAATAAATATAGGATTATTTCTATTAATAGAATAATAGTTAAAATATTTATTTTGTCTAATATTATTTAAAAACATAAAGGATTAAATGTTATTATAAAAAATAAAAAATAAATAATAAAAATAAAAATATTAAATAAATAAATAAAATAAATAAATAATAATAATAATAATAGTAGTAATAATTTAATTTTTAACAATTTTTATTTTATTTGATTTTATTAATTAAAATAGATTTATTCATTTTATTAATATTTATTAATATTATTATTATTATTATTTTATTTTTTTTAATTTATTTATTTATTTATTAACTTAATAAATCTATTTTAATAAAATCAAATAAAATAAACTAAAAATTAAAATCAAATAAAATAAAAATTAATGAATAAATAAAAAATTTAGGAATGAAGAGTAGGAATCCAACACCTGCTAACCATCCACCCATCGTCCCTGTTGAGGTTAAGAGGCCTCTTTTCGATTTCCAAGGCTTCTCGCAACTTGCGGTGGTGGAAATGGTCAATCTTCGCAATCACCTTAGCATCTTCAATGCAAATGTGATGATTAGTCTTCTGAACATGCTCTGCTAAGGCCGAGGAGCGCGATCTATTATGCTTAAGGTCAGTGACATCCTCATGAATTCTTTGATTAATAGACCGACCCGTTTCACCAATGTAAGGTGTCCCACAAGAGCATGGAATCAAGTACACACCGTTACCATCCTTAGGGAAAATCAGGTCTTTAACAGACCTAAGGGAACTTCGAATGGTGCGGTAGGGTTTAAACGTTGAGGAAACATTAAACTTCTTTAGGATCCTAGTGATCTTATACGTAGTACCTTGGATAAACGGAAGGTGAACTCCAGATAACCGATCACAAGGATCTTTCTTAACTCTAGGACCCCTTTCAGCTTTTTGAAAAGCTTTAAGGCAGTGATTTATACTATAACCATTTTTATTAAAAACCTTAAGGAGATGAGCCTTTTCACCTTCAAAATGGTTTACATCAGAGATTCTAAAGGCTCTGGTAGCTAAGGTGTTGAGAACCCCAAGCTTCTGAGCAGGGAAATGGTGAGAACTAGAATGTAAATACTGCTCAGTGTGCATCTTCTTTCTAAAAACTTGATGAGAAAAAGAACCATCTTCATTCCTAGAAAGGAGGACATCAAGAAAAGGCAAGCTACCATTATCTTCAAATTCCATGGTGAACTTAATGAAGACAGATTGATCATTAAGATGTTGGAAGAAAAGGTCCAATTTCTCCTTACCATGAGGCTACACAACACAAGTGTCATCGACAAATATTTTCCAAAGCTTAGGTTGAAAAAAGGAAGAGGAAAGGGCTCTAGATTCAAAGTCTTCCATGAACACATTAGCTACCACAGGAGAAAGGGGGGAACCCATGGCCACAACACAAGTCTGTTCAAAGAATTCACCCTCAAAACTAAAGAAAGTCGAGGTTAGAAAAATTTCAACAAGATGAGCCGTATGTGATTTTTACCGAAAGATTTTTTTCAATATTTATATTTATATAAATTTGACATCTCTATATATGGAAATATTCTTGTCTCTTATTTTATTAAAACTCTCATCATAAATATAGATACATGTTTTATAATTTTTTTAATTTAAATTTTAATATGATATGCATAGCATTGATTATATACATAGCTAGATAAATATATAAGTTTAAAAAAAGGTTTATGGTAAAAAATGAGTTTTTATTTGCTCATTAATTGAATTTAAATGTGAAACCGAACTAAATAGTAGAAAATGATGTTAATATTGGAAATACTGATATGTGAAACCATCCAAATACACATAGATCCCTACTCGATAACAATCAATAGCACATTGCTTGACAATGTGAAATCCAATGAATTAGCAATTTTGTAGACGTTATGATCTTCCCTAGCTATTGTTCCCATGGCCATCCTCATGGCTTCCTGTTAATTGTCCTCCATCTTCCATTTTTCCTCTGCAGTCCCGTCTCCCACCCTCCATTTCTTGACCTGAGCATAATTGTTCCCACGACATTTGGTGTAACAACCACTCATGGTTGTGCCTACCCTGGATCACTCTCTTGCCGAGAAAATCGCGAATTTCAACTCCCTATTTGCAGCAACATCAAAGTTTCAGAAGCAAGCTCCTTCATGTTTTGTGAAAAATTCTGATGAAATACCAAAAATTAAGATCAAGGCCCCCGAATCCCATTCGCATGCATTGTAGCTCGCTGACCACAACCTTATAGGTTAGTTCATGGGGCTCTGGCCCTCTCTGCACACATTCTAGTCTTGGATTGAGAAGAACTGAAAGAAAATCATCAAGGGAGAATTCATTTCATCATTGTACGGTAAGGGATTTTTACTTTTTACTTTGAGAATAGATTGGACCGAGATTTGGTTTTTAGAATCAGCCCTTACTTCATGAGGTACCAGGGACTTTACTTGGATAGGTGAAGCCCCAACTTCAACCCTGAATGTGATATCCCCTCTTCAGTTCCTGTCTGGATGAAACTCCCTTACCTTAACCTTCACCAATGGAATGATGAAACCTTTCATCTCATTAGAAACTCAATGGGAAGTACCTTGACTGTCTTGAGGAAAAGGATGGCCACTTTTCTTGCGGAAGAATATGTGTCAAAGTGGATCTAGAAAAAGTCCTTCATGTTGTAGAAAACCTCTATATGGATCGGTGGACCCATGTACAGGAAGTGGATTATGATCAGGTCCCCTTCAAATGAAAAATATGCCATGAATATGGGCATTTCTCTAAAATTTGGCCAAAATATCAAGCCAACACGGAGAATGAGCATGGAGAATCGAATGAGCTATGAAAATAGGTCAAGCAAAGAAAGGAGAACACTACAACAAAGTAATGTGCCCTCAAAAAATGCTTCATCTCCACCCCCACCCCCTCCCTCCTCGAATGTGGGTCCGAGTCAAGGAAATGTTGATCCCCTCCCAGGGACCTCCAGTCATAGCGGGGTTGTTGGATTAGTGGAAAACCATTATGTGGCCCTTTTCGATACTATGTAGATGTTGGTTCTTCTCATATAACCCTAAAGGAAAGTGATATGGGTGGTCATGGGGATGAAAAGAAAACCTTGGCCTCGCAGCAGGAGAAAGGGACTCCTTCAAGAATAATAATACACAACAGCCCAAAAGACACCACGAATGAAGATGATGATGAAGAGGAGTTCTTATCCTCTAAGGAACTGATGATACCAGCAATTCCTGCAAGCTCAACCAATGAGAAATCATAAAATGTGAGACGAAAGATGTAGCTAGAAAGGTTAGAATATTAGGTCACAAAACCAATAAAGAGATCTGGTTGGAAAAATAGAAAAAGACAAATATTTGGGGTTCCAGCACACCATTCCTCAGAAATTAGAATACCTTAGCATTTAAGGATGAAAGAAAGGAAAGACAAAAGGTGTCAGGAAAGGGACATCATCCTCTAAAAGTAAATAATGAATAAGATCTCCTGGAATTTTAGGGGACTTGGTTCTTGGAAAAGAACAATGGATGTGAAATCATTAATTAAAAAGGAAATATCAATTAATTCACCCTCCTCCTAGAAATAAATTTAGCAGAGGAAAAAATGTCCTCCATTCATTTCAAAATTTGGGGGAACATTCATATGCTAGTGGTAATCTCATGAGGAGCTTCGAGAGGCCTTTGAACCATGTGAAATCTAGCATAGATGCAACTGGTAAATTATACAAAGACAACCCATTGGATAGCAACTACCTTTAAAATTTTAGAGCTACATCATAGTTGTACTATAGTAAGTGTATATATTCCATCATAGTTTCAAGAAAAACAAGAGTGTTGGAAGTCCCTAGCGGAGTTGAAAAAAACTAAATATGGACGTGATTGTATCGTTGCCAAAGACTTCAACACTTCCCTAGGCCAAAAGGAGAAGCGAGGGGGATTTTTTGCTTGCGATTACTATCAAGAAAACATGGAGGAATTAATACTTACCCTAAGCCTTTTTTATGTCAAGCCTTCTAAATTCCTCTATACATGGAACAACAAGCTCACAAGTCCTGGCCACATTTTCAGTCAGCTTCATCGCTTCTTGGCCTCTGATAGCCTCCTTTCATCGAACCTGTGTATAAAATCCTTTATGCTTCCTTGGTGTGGCTCATACCAACATCTTATTCACCTTCTCCTCTCATACTCCTATAGTATTAGTCTTATTCACTTTATATATTCACCCCTATGGCTAGACTCTCATGGATTCTATAATAATGCTTCTTTCTCGTGCTCTCATTAGTGCAGGGTAGCCCGATCGCTATGTGGTAAACCAAAATCAAACGTATTAAAGAAGAAATTTTGAAATGGCTCAAGGCGAATAAAATATAAAGGAAAGATTCAATAAGGGGCATGGAAAAACAACTAGCATCTATTTAAGAACAAATAGAGGTTTCCCCAGTCACTCAAATTCAATTCCAAAAATAATTTGATACTTTTAAGGCTTTCCATACTCTCCTCAGAAGAGAAGAAGAATATTGGAGGTTAAAATATAAAAGTAATTAGCTTTCGATCTAGGATCAGAATACCATATTATTTCACAAGGAGACAAAGTGTAGAGAAATTAAGAATAACATTCCCCATATTAAACACAGGGGGCATACTATCACATAGTTTGAGGATATTAAGGAGGTTGTGGTCCATAATTTCCAATATCTATACGAGGAGGAATTTTAGATTGCCCAAGAGAGTGAGGACTATTTGTTAGAGAATTTTCCCGCCCTTTTTACATAATCCATGAATAATATCCTAATTACTCCTCCAATGATTGATGAAACTCAAATGGTTGTCTTCTCCTTTCTTCTAGAAAAATCCCTAGATCTGGATAGATTATCAACTATATTTTACCAAAAATTATGGGACTTGATTAAAAAATATGTGTCAGATGATAGGATATTCCTTCAAGCACTTCATCATGGTGGGAAGTATCAACTCCTCCTTCTTAGCCCTAATCCCCGAATATTCTAAACCCTCCTCCTTTTCCAAATTTTTCCCTATTTCACTTTTCAATGTATCCTACAAGGTCATTTCAAAGCTTCTTGCCTCTAGATTAAAAAAAATCCTCCCCCATTTGATCTTTGACAATCAAGGTGGCTTGGTTCCTAGAAGGAAAATATTTGACAACATAATTTTGATCCAGGAAGCTATCAACTATAGTTGGAAAAGAGGGGATCAAGGTATGGTAATTAGATATGGCTAATTCCTTTGACAGGGTAAGGCACAACTTCCTCCTAAAGGTTCTAAATAAAATGGGGTTTGATGAAACCCTCATGTAATGGATTGTATTGTACATCTCATCCCCTTGGATCACCCCTATGGTAAATGAAAGAGTGGCGGGATGTTTCAAGGCATTTAGGGCACTAAGGTATGGTTGTCCCCTCTCCCTGTTCCTCTATATTCTAATGATTGATTCATTGAGTAGAATACTGGAAAATGAAAGAGAAACCCATAGGTTTTCAGGTATTAGATACAAGGTGGGGATCATAAGCATCAATCACAAGAATATTGTGGATGACACCATCCTGTTAGGAGGGGCCTCTCCAGTTATTTATAAATTTTTTAAAGATTATTTTGACAAGTTTATTAGGACCTCAGGAAGGGCCACAAATGACAACAAAAGTAACATTTAAACTTGGGATATCACATCACGGAAATCCAAAAAGGTTGAAGAAATTATGGGATTCAAGACCGTCCGGGATTGGAAGGACTTAATTATCTTGGAATTATAATATACCTAAGGATAGTAGCTCCCAATACTTAGCAGATAATCATAGACAAAATCAAAACCAAAATTTTTAACTGGGGGGATATGGTTGAGTAATAAAGGTAGGACCATATTGGTGAAATTGATCTTATCATCCATTCCTTTATATCATTTCTCAGCTCTTAAAGCCCCTAAATATGTTTTGCATCAACTTGGTATATACATCAAGAAATTTTTATGGGAAGGAGGGAAGAAAGATAATAAAAATTTTCAATTTGTGAATTGGAAGGTTATCAGAGAACCAAAGCAACATGGGGGACTAGGAATTCATGACCCCATTATGGTCAATTCATCCATGCATGCCATTATTTTATGGATTCTTAAGACGAGGCTAGAAAATTGGTGGGAACAGGTTATGAGAGCTAAATATTTCCACAACAGAGAGAACCATATCACTTCAATTCAAGGCTCTCCTATTTGGAAGCTTCTCTAGTTCTCCTCATCTCTCATATTGAGAAACCTTACCAAAATTCTGTGGAATGGAAGCATGATCAACATCTAAACTAACCCGATCATGGAACATCCTCCTTTGGGACTCGATCCTTAAATTCCCCCACTTAAATAAAACTTATTACAGGCATGATTTGTTTACTTAGATCAAATTTCTAGTTGGGACATGCAGGGACACTGGATAGGATGGAACTTTGGAGATACCCCAACCGATTTGATTCTAATTCTTGATATTCTCAAAATGGAATTAAATGGTTGTGCCCTCCTTTCATACTAAAAAAAAAATAGGTGGGGTTGGAAGAGTTCCTCCTACTCGATCAAGGAAGGCTACTCTCACCTTCTCTTAAAAGAGCATATCCACCATAAGTCTTCGATTTGGAACAAAATTTGGAAGACAAATTTTATTCCCAAGGTAAACTTATTCTGTTATATTCTCTGTCATAAAAATATTCTCACAACATGGAACCTTCAGAAAAGGGGTATTTTGGCCCTTCAATATGTCCCCTTTGTGATAATTATGAGGAAAACATTGCCCATATCTTTATTTGGTCTCCATAATTTAGAGTGGTCTCATCCCTGAATCTTGGCCCGCTTCTCCCCAGAACCAATTGGTCTTCTAATGTTATCTCCTTCTTCACCTCTTGGCCCAAATTTTATGTAGGATCCCTTCATGACATAATCTCCTTTAAAAAACTCAAGATTTCTCTACCTAAATATGTCTTCTAGCACATTTGGTTATCTTGAAATAAGGCAATATTTCGTTCTTTTCATCCTTCTGCTAGGACCACCACCCCCAAAGTTGTACCGTCCTAATTTTAATTCCTTCATCCATCATTCGACCCCTCTCTTTACCTGGAATAATTTTCTTGGCTCATCCCTTGGGTCTTTCCCTCTCCTTCCCCGTCCTCGGTGAATCACCCTTCCCTTCACCTAGTCTGGATCCTCCGCCTAACCCTAGACAAGTCACATAATGGAAGAATAGATATAATACTTGGATTATTCAATTTGAGGGTGCCTCAAAATGAAATCCTGGGGTGGAAGGAGGGGGAGGGATTCTCATTAATCTTGAAGGAATACTTGTTGACCAATATGTGTGGTGCTTGGGAAAGAAATCTAAAAACCAAGTTGAAGCCTATGGTCTATATTTTGGGCATATTTTAGCTCATAAAAAGGGAATTAAGGGAGTGATAATTATGTGGGACACCTTCTTGGTCATAAATCATATGCATCTAACTCTCCAGACAAGAAAAAAAATCTCAATCAACTACTCCAACGTGCCCATGGAATCCTCCTTATTTTTTATAACCCAAAATTTTTTCATATCCTAGGAGGACTAAATGTGAAGGTGGAAAGACAAGCTAATAAGGCTTGACAATTGAATGAAGGACATACAGTTTTCAATGGAAATGAGGGTTTTCTACCCATCCCCTAAGTTTACCATACGTGTCTTGTTTCTCCTATCTCCCGCTCCTAATGTTCTAATCTTCGTGCCCGTTGAACCTTACCCTCCTCTCAGATCTCCACTTCCTCCCTTGACCCCTCCTTGCACCCTCCTCCCTCCCTGTCTTGCCTTGGATTTCCCTTTCACCAAAGCCACTTGGAATTGTCTACTAACCCATATCCCTTCTTCCCTGACACGAGGTGATTTTATACCGGCACATGTGAGGCCACCCGTAGTGAAGGAGCTGATAAGTGTGGGAGCTCTCATGTCCTTCCCTCATATTTTGGTTTACCACTATTCTGCTCAATTTTCCTTCATGTGAATATTCTTTGTGAGTGAGCCGCATTTACTCCTCCTAATTTGAATTGGATGGCTCACCCACTTGAAGGTAAGGATTCCTAATGCGAGCGTTATTTCGACTAGTAGAGAAATATTGGAGTCATCATGGGACCCTATGGGAACGCATACCACTCCTCTACGTCACACGTGTATTTTGTATGCCTCAGTCTATTTAACGAGGGGTTACAGTAGGATATTTTGCACAGTGATGTTGTTCGAGTTTGTCTCGTGGTTTTTTAGTGGTTGGTTTCCTTTAAAGTACCTGACTCAACATTATATGGTAGCACTAAATAGTGGTAGCTTATATACCCATTATTGGGAGTCTCTACAATATGTGAAGCCAGATTGGTTGGAAAATTCATTAGGAAAACACTCGACAAAAAATTAAGTGAGGAATTTGGTGCCTCTACAAGCGACCAATCATTGGTTGGAAGGGGTCCTCATTTGGATAATTGCAATGGAAACGGGTTCTTCAGGTGGTCATCATCCTCACTAGGGAAGGGTGGCTAGAAGCAACATTCACGATTGTATATTTTCCTGCACCAGCAGAGAGAAGCGGTGAGTGAGAAGCAGGAGCAGATAATGGAAAATATAAAGAAAATTGGGTAGCTGGAAAATGAATTTGGGGTGCTCAGAAGCATGCTCAAGGAATTCCAAATTTAGTTTTCCAACTAGAATTCTTCAGTTGCAGAATAAATATGGGGCCTATACCTTAACCGTCTTGTCGTTCCTAAAGACTATTTTGTGTTTTTATGTCAAGTTTATTATGTATCTTTCTACTCTTGTAGTTTTGGGGAGTATATACTAGTATAATAATTGGAGTGTAGTCTTTTTTTGATATTTTGTTGGATAATTGGGCTTGGTTAGATAGCCAACATCCACAACTTAAGATGCCTAGATATGTAATGGAATTTTAAATCACACGATTTTATGTCACAACCGAGCATGGAATTAATATAATATGTACCCTTTTGTGTTAAAAAAAAATTAAATATGGAATTATAGAATATAATGGTTAGAAAAATAAAATATTATTATAATTTATCTGGTCAAATGGATCTTAATTTATAATTAGTATCTATATTATATATGTTGGTTAATTTATATTATTGCTTTTTTTCTAAAAATAACATTCTTTAATTTTATTAATAAAAACAAATCTACAGTATAACAAATTGAATGGAATAGATTTATTATTTTATTGTCTTTTACCTTTTATTATTTTTTTAATTCAACTAAAATTTAAATGTTTTTACCCATTTATACAACCTCTACAAAAAATCTTCTATATTGAGTGATCATTTAAATGTTTATAACCATCTACAATCGCTACAATATCTCCCCATGTTGTCTTGTAGAGTGTCTCTCGATGCAATGATTGGGGCATAGTGAAAGTGTTCCAATTCTTTTTTTTTGTAAGGTGAAACTTTTATTGCCTACAAAAACTTGATATTACATCAAGAGAGATATCTTTCTTGTCAATCTCTCACTGGGGATACTTGACCATAACCAAAAAAAGACTCTGCATAGAGAGGAAAATGATAACTATGAACAAAAGGAAACTACAAAATTAAAAATATAACTAGATTTCTATCCTAAGATGCACTAAATAGAAATGCTAATATCATAGGAAACACATAACACAAACATGACATAGCTACATTGAGAGCTCTAAATATGATACTACAATCTAAACAAGCCCCTTTGAGCCTTCATGAGCAGTTCCCACCATAAAGGGAATACCAAGGTATCCTCTATTATATATAATCTACAGTCCAAGTCTCTCAGATAGCAGTGAAGGTGCTCCAATGAATAAAGTAAATCCTGGCTATGCTCTTATCGATCCATAAGTGTATGCCCCAATAAAAAAATTCATCTGCTAGTAAAGCATAATCATTTGCATGTATTAGCTAAAACTATCACTAGTGTGCCATTTATCAAGGATATAGTCAAGCCATTCAAGAAAGACCTCATTTTTTAAGAGGGGGGATCTATATGTGGATGCTTTTGCCTTAGCTTGATCAATTTCTTCATGAATAGGGTTTAACATTAGGTCTCTATATCATCCAACGAAGTCCTCCAAATGATAACACATTTGAGTGTTCCCCCTCTAGGATTTTTTTTTGATAATATGTTGCCCCCCTCCAAACCTCTGCAAACTTATTTGAAACAAAGGAAAATCATTTGATACTTTAAAATAAAGGAATAATGTCTTTTTCAATCGATAAATATTAGGGATTATTCCACCCCATATATATCCAAAAATGATTACCTATTATAGAAAAAGGGATAAATTAGAAAAACTTCCAAACACGCTTGCATAGTTTATGATGGTGCCTTGATCTCCTAAGTTGAATTCCTCCAGAAAATGTGGCACTACCATGAAACAAAGTAACTATGACTTCCCCCCGAGAACTAAAATTACACTACTAAAAAAATAATCCCAACATGTAAATATCATGGATATAATGAGGCGGAGGGGGTAAAACTAGATAGTTAACCTCCATGAACTGAGACTCCACTATGAAAGCCTAAGTACATTGTAGGATTATTGAATCACCCCGTGTCTCGTGCCCACATAAGTCTCAACATAACTCCCCTCCTATACCACCTAAAATTATATATTGTCGTTTCCAAAAGGGGGGAAACTTAAACATGAGTTCAAATAATATATAAAAAAAGAAAGGGACAAAAAAAACCAAATACCATTCCCTCCAATTATTTGAAACATGATAGAAATGGGCCTTACAATAAGTCTTCACAAGGTTATACCAATTCACCTTCAAAGCCAAAATCAATAAACCCAAATTCAAGTATATATGAAAAATTTGAAAAATGTAGACATAAAAGTATGGATGACCATGACGGAATGAAACTTCATTATAAGTAATAAATGAGAGACTAAAAACCAAAACCTCCTCATATATCAAAACAACAACACCATTATTTTCTTTACTTGTGTGTTACAAATGCTTACAAAATTGCAAGTAGAAAATGATAATATACCGAAACCAAAGTTAAGAAGCGATAGAAAGTTACCCATAAACTAATGCTTTTCTAAACATCTAAAAGAAAAATTCATCCCATTAAGTGTTTCCATATTTTTTAATTTTATTACAAACGATTCCACCCCACATTTATCCTTGTCCTCAGGATACAAATGAAAATGAGAATGTAGTGTCGCACAAGAAGTTCAATGCAGCATATAGAGGACATGTGTCTCAGACTATGGAATGAGACAAAGGTGATGGTAGGAAGCCTTTGAAATGTTGGAATTGTGGTGGGGAGCATCACATAAGAGATTGTTCATAACATCGCATCGGCAGGCCTCATATAGATAGTACTAAGGAGCAACATATAGTTGGGGATGTTGGACACAGTATTCCTTGCATTTATGCAATAGGGGATGGTAGCTACGCACCATCAAGAATCTATTATTTAGATGGAAGGTAATATTTATGATAAATTTATTTATATTTTATTTATCCTAGATCTAACTATAGTTATCTCAGTCATGACTTGGTGGATAAGTGTTGTTTCAGTAAAGAAGTGTGTGTAGAATCTTGGTTGGTGCAGTTTTCTATAGTGACCAAGATAAGAGTTCATCATTGGGTGAGATATTTTTCATTTGAGTTGAATGGATTGAATACATTAGTGCATATAAATGTACTTCTTTTGGAGTCATAAAATATGATTTTGGATGTGCACTTGATATTCATTCATTGGACTAAAGTGTATTTCTTTTAAAAATCTATTTAATGCCTAAACGATGATGGAAAAAGAAGAATATTGTAGGGAAAGAAGAAGAAGGATGTTCAGGATGATGAAGTCTTGAAGAAGTACCCAGTTTTGCAGCAGTTTTAGCATATGTTCCCAACTGAGATTCCCTAGTTACCGCCTCATAGGGAAGTGGAATTATCTATTGATTTGATGCCAAGAGAAACACCAATATCAAAATCACCATATAGGATGAGAACTCCAAAGTTGGTAGAATTGAAGTTGCAACTTAAGGAAATTCTTGATAAAGGATACATAAGGCCTAGTGTATCACCTTGGGGTGCACTAGTTTTGTTTTTAAAGAAGAAATATGATACTCTTAGGCTATGAATTGATTACAGGTAGCTGAATAAGGTAGATATCAAGAATATCTATCCATTTTCGAGGATTAATGACTTATTTGATCAATTGAAGGTGGCATTGATGTTCTCAAAGATTGATTTGATATCATAATATCATCAGGTATGCATCAAATAAGATGATATTTACAAGACTACATTCCATACCAAGTACGAGAATTAACATTTTGTCGTGGTTTCTTTTGGTTTGACAAATTCTCTAGCTAATTTCATGTGTTTGATGAATAGCGTGTTGCGTCCTTATCTAGACACGTCTGTGATGGTGTTCATTGATGATATATTGATATATTCAAATAATGGGGGAGAGAATGCAGAGCACCTAGAAGAAGTGTTAAGGATGTTTAGAGAGCATCATTTGCATGCAAGGATCGACAAGTTTAGTTCCTTTCAAATGAAATTTCATTACTTGGGACATGTTGTTTCCACAGAAGGCATAGTAGTGGAGCCGAAAAACATTAGAGCTATCATGGAGTGACATACTCCTAGGAATGTGGATGAGGTGATATCATTCATGGGATTGGCAGGTTACTACTGGCGGTTTATCAGGAACTTCTCATCAATTTTTTATCCTATTACATATTTGCGAAGAAAATGAAATAATTTCGAATGGACAGAGTGTGCAATCAACTTTTAGTAGTTGAAAAATTTGCTTACAAATGCTCCAATATTTAACATTGTATATCTAGATAAAGAGTTTGTGGTGTGCACAAATACTTGCAAGGAAGGACTTAGTGGCATCTTGATGCAGGAAGGGAGTCAAGGAAACTGAATGAGAATGAGTGGAACTATGTGACTCATGATCTCGAGTTCGCAACTATAATTCATGCCTTGAAGATGTGGAGTCACTATCTTTTCGATAGGAGATTTTTTTTTATGAGTGATCATAGTGGGTTGAGATACATGTTTGACAAACCTAATATGAATGCCAAGAAATTTATATGATTGGCTACCCTCACTAAGTTTGATTTTGAGATCAGGTATATCAAGGGAAAAAAGAGCATGGTTGTAGATGCTCTTAGCAAGATAATACAAGTGAATCATATATCAGGTATGAATTGATATGGGACAAACTTGTAGGATCGGATATTACATGCAGGGAAAAATGATGATAGGTACCAACAACATAAGCATGTGATACAACAACAGGGTATAGGTGATCAAGATGTTGATTATCATCTCAAAAAAATGGATTGGTGAGATTTAGGAATAACATCTATTTGGTGGATGATAGTGAGTTGAAGAATCTTGTCTTGAGATAGTTTCATGTAAAACCATATTCAGGTTACCTAGGATATCATAATACATTGACAAGAGTTAAAATTTTCTACTATTGGTCAAATATCAATAAAGATATGGTTGATTTTTTTGCTAGGTTCCTTTATTGTCAATAGGTAAAGGTAGAATGTAAGCAACCAACTCATTTGTTGTATCTGATTCCAATTCCGTAATGTTAATGGGTGGTCATTTCCATGGGCTTCATTACAGGTTTTTTGAGGACATCATGACAACATGAATCCATTATGGTTATGGCTGACTAGTTGACCAAGGTACCTCACATCATTGTAGTAAAGTCTATTAATTTATCAAGTGACATAGCTCAAATATTCATTAGGGAGATAGTAAGGTTGCATGGTGTTCCCAAGAAAATTGTACCAGAAAGAGATGCCAAGTTCACTTCTAGTATTTGGAATGAGTTGTTTGCGAGGTTGGGGACATAATTACCCATTAGGATAGCTAATCATCCATAGATGGATGTTCATACACAAAGGGTTAACAATATTATTGAGGAATTTTTGAGGATTTATGTCATGCATCAGCATATGAAGTGGGAGGATTATCTTTCACTCATAGAATTTTCATATAATAATGGGTATAATGAGTAGTTTAAGATGAGTCCATTTGAGGCTCTCTATGGGAAAAGTTGTAATAATCCCATTATATGGAGTGATCTAACCAAAAAAGTGATGATCAGACCAGAAATTTTGGCAAAGATGGAGCAAGAAATGCAAGTTATCAAGAAGACTCTAAAGGTAGCATAGGATAGCCATAAGAGTTATGCAGATCAATACAGTGTTTTCAAGGAGTTTTAGTTTGGGGAGCATGTGTACTTGTGCATCAAGCCCAATAATAGAACTTTAAGGATTGGATGATGTGTCAAGTTGGAACCTCGGTATTGCATGCCTTTTGAGATCCTTAAGAGGATTGGACAAATGGCCTATAGACCTATACTTTCGCCAACAGTGAAAGTACATGATTTTTTCCATGTTCCATTGCTTAAAATATATGTGAACATCGTTTATCATGTGATTAATTGTTTTTTATTGTAGGTGGAACCAAAAGGAGAATTGTAGCCAGAAACTCAGTTCATTTTGCAGTGAAATATGCTCATGCTCCGGAATTGAGCAATCAAGAAAGTTAAATTGTAGTGGAAGCACTTTTGGCCTGTTGAAGCTACATGGGAGATGGTTGAATAGATGCAAGCTATGTATCCTTCTCTATTCACTAGTTGAGTGGATGCATTCTGATGTATGTGTTTGATGTTGTGTTTTGATTATGTATATATATGCATATGTATGTTGTAAATACTACATATATTCATTTTATAAAGCTCCAATAAGTGGTATGGTGTTCATGGTATGTTGGTTATGTCTTCAACATATGGATATGATGTATATGTTGCATCAAGTTGTGTTATAAATCTCCATGGGAAACATGATTTTGCAAGTATATACGTGTAATTGAACATCAAGGACAGTGTTCCCCTAAGGGGGAGGGGTTTGTAACAACTTCTCATTGATTTTCCATGTAAATAAAATAATACAAAGGTTATGGGACACATATTCCAAGTTGAATGTTGAGTAAAAAAAATTGAGGGGAATCACTTGTGATTAATTAAATGGCCATGGAAATTCAAAAAGGCATTGGAAAAGGAAAAAATATATTAATTAGCATTTATTTATGAAAAGAAAGGAAAATATGAGAAATGGAGTTGAAGGGTCATATATTTTCATGAGGAAATTGAAGGTAAAATAGAGGAAAATGAAGAAAATAGAGACATCAATAATAAAAATGCATCAGAGGATCAATTGATGACTTTTGTCAGTTTTGGATTTCGTTCTCTCATTTCATTCACTCATGCTTGGAGAAAACTAGTATTCACTTGGATTAGAGAAAGAAGGAAAGGAAGCAATGAAGCATAAGGAGACATCAGAATCAGTAACTATAGTTTGAATTCTTGTAGGTAGCAGGTTTCATATATGATCTCCTTGTTTATTTTTACATGCATGGTATATGCATGTGATTATTTTTTTATGTGTCGGCATTGGCATGGAGGATTTTATAGATTGACAATGATTTAAGCCTTGCCTTGCCACTTTCTGTATCGACATTGTGATGTGCGTTTTTCAACTTGTTTTTTTTTTTAGATTCGATTTCAGTTTTTCCCTATGGTTGTGGGTTGTAAAAAACACTTTGGAGCCTTGTAATAACTTGGGTTGATTTACTAGTCCTGGAGCCTAGGTTGGGAAAAATTCTCTGGATCCCTTAGTGGGTTGAGTTACTAGTCCCTAGAATTGAGTTGGACAAACGATCTAGAGCCCTGTGATAACTCTTATTTGAAATACTAGTTCCTTGAGTCCTGCACAACTTGGGTAGAGATAGATCTAGTTATGGTTAGTGATTTCTTGACCATAGAGATGGAATCAATGTGGTTGCTAGTTGAGGTGGTTTGGCTTCTAGAATCCCTAGTTGTTTTTTTCTTGGTTTATTCCATGAAATCATGCAATCATGCTTGGAATATGGCGTAGGTATGATTGGCTAAAATAAATATTTTTTTTAACCAATTTATGGTCGGTTAGTACGTGGAAGTCCTTGACTTGGTGATGTCATGGACCATAAGCCTTGCAAATTAAAAATTAACAGAAAACATAAAACTAAAATCCACACAATACGTATGCATATAAAATCTCAAAAATAATTCGTTAAAGAAATAATATATTTACAAGAGAACTAATGGCATAATAATTGGCCTCTCATTCCTCACTCTCCTTCACTCATGCCTCGTGCATCACCCATATTTACACAAGTGGATATGAACCCAAAGTAGGTTCTAGATCCTAAACAAACTCCCATAATATCTCTCATGATCTATAAAATTCTCACCTAATCTCTTATCTCTATATGATATCTAACTAATCCTCAATCTCTCAACCCTTCCAAAATACTCTTGAACTTTCTCCTAATTACAATAATTCTCATTTTCTCTTAAAACAGTAGGAAAATAAAATAAATAATTAAACCCTAACTTAGAGAGCCAACTCCCTTGGTAAAAATGTAACCCTAGGTTAGATGCTCCTGCATCAAATTCCGCAGGTAAAAGAAACTCATGATACCTCACATATCTACTCGCATACCAAACAATGTAATTTGCATATTTGCCTCTGAAAATTCACATATACCGTCCACAAATCCTATGCTTATTACTCCGTGTGATAACTTAGGAGATAAAAAATTCTTGTTTCCGCCCACCTGATCCTCCAACTACAACGACGACAGAATTTCCCTTCATGTTATTGTTCACCATTTCGCCTCTACAATGGTCCTGTGGAATATTTTGCCCCAGCACGCCTATAGCAGCACGTCACACATTTCTCTGTGAAAATCTGGTGGTTGAGTTTTCGTGTAAATATTGTAGTGGGATATTTATTTGATAATTATTGTTGTGTTTCAGTTTAAGAATTTATTATTTCGGGTTTCCGTTTAAGAGTTTAATAATTTATTGGATAATTATTGTTGTGTGTATTTAAGTGGATAGGACTCTATCCCAACATCGTTATTCGGTTTAAATTATTTATTTGAAACAAATTTTATTGGCTGAAAAAGGTTTTTGTTTATTATTCTCTATCATAGTATAAGGATGAGTAAAGTTTTGTATTATAATTTGTGCACTAAAGAAGTTTAGTATTTAAATTAAGTTGTGGTTTTAGATTTACTAAATATCAGAAATGATGTATTTTTAATACCATGTTTATTACAAATATTTTTTAAATTTTTGTACTAATATTTTTTAATACCATGTTTATTACAAATATTTTTCTAAATTTTGTACTTAATGGAATATTGACGTTTTTAAATATTTGATCATGTTTCTAGATTGGAAGTTAACTTCAACTTTTGTTGGATTTGATGCTAAAACTAAGTTGTAAATTTCAATTTTATTTCAAATATTTTAAAAATAACGAAGCATTTTTATTTTATTTAACATGTGCCAAGAATTATTAATCGTATTCTAGAGATTAATGGATATAATTATCTCACAAGTTTCAAACAAAATTACACTTTAATATTTTATTCAAAAGTAAAAAGTTTTAAGAATTTTTATATTTTATTTTTACCAAACAATCCTAGTAAATAATACTTAGTGCCATACAGTGTAGTTAGGCTAAATTTTTCAAATATGAATATATTATAACTATTTTGTTTGAAGATATTGAAAATAACAAGATTTAATATTTTTGAATTTATTTTCATGAAAACATTGCATTAACCCTTTTATTGGTGATTAGGAATTCTCTCTAATAATTATATGAGGTTTAGGCTCTATGGTAGCTCACGAAAAAAATATCCCTAACCTCTCTTTCATAGAACACCTTAACTCTTAGTCAAGAAAACATAACCCAAAGACATGCTTTTAAAGAGTATTCTAAAGAAAATTGTGAGAACATTAAATAAATTTAAATATATGAGATAAATCATATTATAGGACAAAACGATGAGTTAACTAATTGTTTGTCTAACTCAAGTGCATCTTTAGTGAAAGGATTAATTAGGATTAATTCTAATGAGAAATTCATACCCATCCTATAATCCAATGACCATTAACCTTTTCATTAAAGAAGAATTAGCAAACTAGTACCAGATGGCACATTGGAGGAACATTAATCATGCATCCATAATTATTAATGTTTTGGAAGTTTCAAGTCCTTTGAGCCTTGAAGAATTAGCAAACTAGTACCAAATGGCACATTGGAGGAACATTAGTCATGCATCGAAAATTATTAACATTTTTAGATTTTCAAGTCCTTCGAGGCTCCTCCCCTAGTGGTCATTATATATGGAAATTTGGACGCATATGATCCCACAGTGTGTGTAATACATATTTTCCTTTCAAACAATCTTGAAGTGGGAGAGCATGCCAAATTTTTCCTCTCATGGAAACTAGGAGGTTTTAGCCAAGTGGATATCAGGCATATGTAATGAATTTGGGAAAGTTGGGCTCCTTGGTACGACAGTGTACCAATTTTTCATGATAAACAATGCTTGGAGGGTTGGCGGCTTATGAAAGTAATGATTGCGAGTATAAGGAAGTTTCGCTTCCATCATGCCATTGTATTATTGATTATGATGACATCTAACATAATGAAGAGAGAAAGTTGACATCTCATAGGGTTTGAAGCCAAAAAAATAAACTTAGGGTAAGTGGTGTTATGTTAGACATGTGTTTTGGGAATTTTCTCCTTCTCTGCACATATGGATATGTATTCAGTGGTCAAATGTACTTTATATAATCCATGCCCAATGGAATTGGGATTTTTCATGTTGATTTATTCTAGTTTCACAACCTCTCATCTTCGATGCCTTGGTTGGGGAGGGAAAAAAAACATATAAAATCGAGGACCAACATTGGCTCCACGTGAGTCAAACTACAAGGCCTTGTTTACTCTTGATATTTTTCAATTGTCTAGGAAGAAATCCCCTAGTGTGTACATAATCTTGCTCCATCAAAGAAAAATAGGAGTTGTAAACAAGAAATCCGTGGTAATTTATATATTCATAAGTTTTAGATTTTGGGTTAAGTGGTATATGCTTCCATTTGGATGTTTTATCCAAAAATAATTCTCAATATTGTATAGTCTATCACCATACCTATGCTTTATTTTCTAAGGTTTAGAGCACAGGAGTGGAATCATTAATCTTAATTAATTGGAACCTTCATTCATTGGATGATCTTTTTCTAGGAACTACAACACTCAAGAAATGATTGAAATTCATGATTGTCACCATATAAAAGTCACTAACATGAAAGGATCCACATGACTACCAACATAGAAAAGGACCCACTCAAATATTGGCTAGAGATTATATTTTGACCATACAATCTCTCTTATTCCCACTTAATGTAATTAGAGGATATAGAGCGACAATGTGGAGACACAAAACCTTGCAGAGTTTATCAAGCAAGGAATATAAGTAGTTAATGATGCATATCACATATCCTTGGGAATAAATTATCTCCCTATTGTTACAAAACATTTAATTATTCTCTAGTATGAGGAAAAATCCATATTTGTTAGTTGGACACCATACCTTGGTGTGTAGAAATGAGTATGAGCTCTCTACTCTTCACTCACAACTAGAAAAACATCATTCTTCTCTCAAGAGGTAGTGATCAAAACCCTCTTCCTTGATAAATGTCATAATCAATGGAGCACAAATTTTCCCGATATTTGTATAACTATGTCCCCTTAGATGGGGGGATTCATGATTGACAATGTCATACCCACTTCAAATAGTAACAAGGTTAGCTTGTAGATTCCAACTAATTTCACAAGTTTTTTTTCGATCTAAATTCCTATAGAAATATTAGTTTTTATCTTAAATAAATGAAAGCTTTTAACCTATTGAAAATTTATAAGAAAGATAAAATTGTAAACTAGTTAAGGGAAACAGTAGTTGAAAAACCAATTTTACAATTGTTTTAACTCTGGTAGAATGAGACCATAAAAAATATGGAGACAATTGTTTATGGGTTGAAGAAAAGGTTGTGATACAAATATTTTGGAAAAAAATGGAACATCAATAGCCGATAAGGAGAGAAAGCGACAATGAAAGGAAGAAAGGGACAAATTATTCAAAGAAAAGATAAGTGTCGTATGTGTTGAATTCTCAAAATATTTCATGGCTAAATTAATTTTTTGAAATGCATGATTTATGTGGATAGAATTTAATTTAATCTCGTGATTGTCTTAAAAGGTTTATTTGTCTTGTATTTTTTTCAATGCATAAAAGATGGGCAAAAAAAAATAAGAACCTTACAAATAGTGAAAAGGATATTTATATGATATTAAAAATGTGCATTCTATTATATTGGACGTTTTCTAGAAAAATATATGCATATGATATTAAAAATGTGCATGCTATTATAGTAAACATTTTCTAGAAAAGAAATGAAAATGAGATTAAAAAGTGCATGATATTATAGTGATTTTTTTTATAGAAAAGATATGCATATGAGATTAATAAATATATTATGCACTATTTTTTTTAGAAAAGAAAATATAAATTGCATGAAAGAAAAATGTATACTCTTCACTTGATTTTGAAAAGAATTTATTTTTTTTCATCTAATAAAAAGTTATTTTACTTTTGATTTCTTGAAAAGGATAACCCTGTATTTTTATATAAAAAATTAATAAAAACATCATACTTGTGGGTAGAATATAAGTAGCCATGTTTCTATAGAAACTATATAAAATTCTTGAAAATGTAATGAGAAGTAGCCATATTTTCCTGAAAAGAAAATGTGGCTATTCTAATAGTTTCAAGAAAATAATGGCTATTAAGGTAGTTTACCTTTGAAAAGGGAAATAGATATTTATATGTATGAAAAGTAGAACTATTGTGTTAGATTATCCTGAAAACAAAAATGTTTGTTGCATGCACTAAAATTACAACTACTTTGTGTTGGAGCTCTTTTAAAATAAACATGCATGAAAATTGAACTAGTTAGTTGATAATTTCTTGAAAGGGAAGCATGAGAAACTGACACGTAGAAATACAATGAAACTATGCTATATTAACTTCCTTTTGAAAAATAAGTATGTATTTGTTTACATGAAAACAATATTTAATGATGGTAGAATTATAATAATGGAATATGTGTCGCTTATATTAAAGATGAGCTATTATGGTAATCTCTTACATGCACAAAGAATAACCATTGTGTTACAAAGATATGTTCTTTGCATGGATAGAAGAGATATTGAACTATGTTTCATTAGGAAAAATATATGTGATTATTTTTATGCCATCAAAACTATTATGTTATTTTCTTTTGGAACAAGACTGCGATATGCATGCTAGACTTGTATTACATTTCATTGAAAAGAATACATTATGGTAAGTGGGAAATGATAAGATGTTGTGTTATCCTACATTGGAAAATATTTCTTGGGAAAAAATATGAATTATATGCAACACAAATCCATATAGTAATGTGATGGTTTCCTTGGAATATATATATGGGTAATATTAGTATAATATTTGGAAAAAGAAGACAAGTATTTGTATGCTTTATCTATTAGTTTTATGGAAAAGAAAACATGTTTTTGTATTCCCTATTAGGCTATATTTCCTCGAAAAGAAAAATGTGTTTGCATGCTCTATTGTGTTAAGAATTTATTTGGGAAGATTCTTTTGGAAACTATATGAATTTTCATGCATAAGAACGACATTCGTTGTGTTAGCTTTCTTTACTTATTTGCATGCACCAAAATTAATAGTTGAAGGGCTAGTTATTTTGATAAAGTTTATGTAATTCGCATGCATAGAGATCATAATCGATGTATTAGTTTACTTTAAAGGAAAATTTCTCAGCAATTATAGTGATTTTCCTTGCAAGAATGTGTGCTTATGCAAGAGAAATATTAGTTAATTTGATATATAATTTATAGACATCCTTTGATGGTTACATGCTTAGAAATAGCATATATGCAATGTTGTTAAAGCAAGAATGTCGGGATATTTTGCTTGCATTTCATGAAGGTACATGAATAGATGGAGAAGAATCAATAGTATAGATTTATGAATGGGTTGATTAATACTTTATGTAATCTTGACATCATTGTATGATGATGACAACAATAGCAGGAAATGATGGTGACTTGTGCAAAGGATATATTATGCTTAACATGGTGGCAGGTAAATAATTAATGGTACATGCAGATGAGTGTGAGTTGCAGGATGGTCCACTGTCGAAACAACCATGACACAAATCTATGAAGATGGAATATAAGTGGGTAAATTCTATCATAATTATTTTAATGTATTTAAGCTAGACATTTTGTATTCAAATGAAATTACTTCTAATATTTTAAGACAATGGTTAAGGGATGGAATCCCTTATAATCCATTGAGTAAGGGGTGAACACCCTCACAAGCGTTTAATAAATTAAACGTTTGTTGGTTTTCACCCTACAAGGTTTCCAAGGTATATCTGTGTTCAATGATGTGATTGATTATTGTTTGAATTTGATGATGATGATTCCTTTCTTGATGTGATGTTCATAACGTCAAGTATGTCATTAATTAATCTGGTTAAAGGAGTCATGAAATGGATGAAAGATTACATCATAAAATTTATGTTAATATACTACAAAAATGGTTGTTGATGGCTATGCAACTTACTATTCCTCTACTAAAGTCACTTTGTTTACTGATGAAAATTATTTCTAATGGTTAATTAGGAATATGGAATAGTGATTTGGATAGTTATCATGGGTAATTTGTATAAAAAATTCTAACTCCCTTCATTTTCATGTGACGTTACGAGTGGATGTTACAAGTGGTATCAGAGGTGAAGCTTGCAGCACTGGCATCTTTGGAAATTTCTAAGTAGAAAAGAAATAGAGGTATACTACTAGTGGGCATCAACTCCAGTATGAGTGTAATAATGTACATATTGACATATGCAGTAGAATAATTTTTACATGACATGGGTAATGCATCTTTATAACCGGAATGAGGAGTAGTAAGTAATAAATTATGCTGCAAAATTGTGTTCATGACATTTTAATCCCGATGAGTATAACAAACAATAAAATTTGGTTGCACTGGTAAAGAACATGAGTACCTACTAGTGAAAGTAAGAGTTGACTAACAACCTTTGAAAGTATGAAAATATTATTTATATATTTAATGAACGTACCTAAAGTTACAATGCACTACTTATAGAGAGTAAATGCATGAATGTAAAATATGGTGAATATATTGGAAAAGGAAAATGGATTGTTTTAAAAGGAAATTGAATGAACCCTTTTAGATGTTAAAAATACACAATAAGTCGAGTAGTGAGACTTGACTTTAATGGATAGATGTTGAATGAGTCATTTCATGGTTTCATTAAGATTATTAGTAGCATTGATTAGTTATTAATGCATGACTAACTAATAAAACTTATATGCATGAGCTGGTTTTGATTAAATGTTATTGCATGTTGTGAACAAGTGATTATGGTATTTACTTCATGTGTCAGTCTGTTGGTAACAATACACTATGGGAATTGGAAATGTTGGATTGTTACCCTAATGGTTATTGATATATACAAATTCATGAATATTTGTATATAATTTTATGCATTACATCATTGTATACATGAAACTAAAATGATTGCAAAAGTGAGTACTTGTTTAAACAATGCATATTTATGACTATCGTTGTTGATGAGATTAAGCATGGGTAGCTTAATGGCAACAAGAAAACCTGTGAAAGTAAAATGTTGCAATGAAAATTGCAACCATAATTGATACAGTATAATGGTATGATGTGAAATATTGTGTTATTTGGAAAATCATAATGTATACAACTTGTATGTTAGTTATGTTTACTACAAATCTAGATATTGTGGACTCATGTTGAGGGTCAAGTATAATTGCATGATGTACATAAAGGTTTCTTTTTATTTATGTATAATGTGCATATGATTCTTATGTAAATGATTTTGGGAAAGGGTGCTAAAACATAAATTTAACATGCCATACAATTGTGGACAATTGTGAAAGGCCAAAAGGCCTTGGGTTGATGGCGATTGCCTTCTTGAAGGGATTGATGGTGCTTTCCTTTCCGGATTTCCTCTCCCTAGAGATAACATGTTCTAAGGGAAAATATTTTGGCAAGAGGATGAAGAGGGAAAAATCCTGAGGCACCTATGTTGATTTTGGAGTCTGTTGGAGGAGGCCCAAATCCTCTAGACAGTATGTTGTTAGAGGAATAGGCAGGACACTGCCAAGAGGAATCCTATATTATACCCTATGTGGTCATTGGAATTATTAATCTAGTTGGCCAGGGGAATTCCAAAATGGCCCTTGTATGGTATCTTTTAGAAAAATTCTCAAATGTGGAAATAGCCCAATTTGGTTGTAGAAACTAGTTCTCATTTTTTGGGAGGAGTATTGTCTTGCTACTATGGTTCCCATAATAGAACAAATTAACTAATCAGTTAGATTTTGTTTTAAATAAATGAGTTTTATATATAATTGTGTACATATTGATAGGAAAGAAGCCTAGTGTTTTGATAATAATTATTGGAAGTTTAGTTCCTTTATTTTATTGCTAATATTTTGAATGTCTTAGCAGGGGTTAGTACAATATTCACTTGATGCATTTATTTATAATTTTGATGATTGGAGAGTTGTGTGCTCTCTGATTAATTTGAGAAGTATTATGTGGATGTGTTTAGAAAGAGATAATAAAGTGTACATGTGGTTCAATGATTTCTAATTTTGATGATTATAAGGTTTGTGCTCTCTAGGTACTTGTAGAAGTATTGTGGTTAAAATATCAAATGATATTTCATAATTGCTTGACAGCTAAAAATATTTTATTTTATTGGAAATGTTCTGACTAATGGGATTATATTGGATTGATTAGTCATACATTATAGTTTACTTTCCATGGAGTGTTGATGGGTTTTCAAACCATTGGAGTGCTTGCATAAAAGTGACCATGACTTCCTATAGTAATTCATAAGTAATGGTAAGTTGATAAAGAGATTTTGTTTTTATTTTGTGAAATTAAACAATGCCTTAGTGATGGAAAGTGGAACTTGTATATTTTTGCAGCTATAAATTCTTATGATTATTGATAAAAAATTATCATTCTTAGTTATTGGTATTTCTGGGAAATAAAATCCTTAATTTTCAGGGGGTGTGATCCCCTATTGGGCAGTTTAGATTGTTATATCATAAGTAGAACTTAAAATCTTATTGAGAGATGAACATCGAGGATGATGTTCTCTCTAAGGGGGGGAATATGTAATAGCCCTATGTAGAATTCCATCCATCCATATATATATATATATATATGAATGAAAACTAATTGCTATTAATTGTTCCCGCAAAGAATAGTTAGGAGTTAAAATTATGTCTTGATAAACACTTTTCCTTCTTTATTCGGAAAAACCATATTTACATGGGGAAGGAATAATTGATTTTTGAAAAATATTTAATGATTTCTTCATAACCGATTTCCAATCTTTATGGAGGGGGATGAGCTAAACGCCTTGGCCATTGTCATATCATTTCCTAAAACTTTTCTGTTAATAAAAAAAGATAAAAATACATAGGTCTCGAGGAATTCCAGTTATCAATTTTTTCTGGCACTCTAGCCACTACAAATGATTTAAATCGAATAGCTTTTCTAGTCTCGAAGTGTGTCACAAGAAACAGTAGTTGAACACTTAGTTCTACATTTAGTTGAACTCTGATAGAATGAGACCATGAAAATTATGGAGACAATTGTTTATGGGTTGAACAAAAGATTGTGACACAAACACTGTGACGCAAAATAAAACAGTGATAACTGATAAGGAGATAAAGTCCAAATGAAAGTAAGAAAGGGGAAAATTATTCAAAGAAAACATAAGTGTGTTATGCATTGAATTATAAAAAAATTTCATTGCTAAATTATTTTGTGAAATGCACGATTTATTTCGATAGAAGTTAATTTAACCTGGTGGTTTTCTTAAAAGGTTTACGTGTATTTTTTAATGCATAAAAGATGTTGGACTTTTTCTAGAAAAATATATGCATATGAGATTAAAAATGTGCATGCTATTATATCATAATTTTTCTATAAAAGATATGCAAATGAGATTAAAATGTTCATGCTATTATACTGGTTTTTCTTTTAAAAAAGACATGCATATGATATATATATATATATATATATATATAATGCTTTATTTCTTTTATAAAAGAAAATATAAATTTCATGAAAGAAAAATAGTTACTATACACTTGAGTTTTAAACGAAGTAATTATTTTTGCTTCAAATAAAAAATGCTATTCTACTTTTTATTTCTTGAAAAGTAGAACCTTGTCTTTTTATATAAAAAATAATAAACACATGATACTCGTGGGTAAAAGATAAGTATCCATGATGTTAGAGAAAAGATGTACAAATATTGAAAAGGAAATAAGAACTAGGCATGTTTTCTTGAAAATAAAATGTAACTATTCTAATAGTTTCAAGAAAATAATGGCTATTAACGTAGTTTAATTTTGAAAAAGGAAATAACTATTTATATGTATTAAAATTAGAACTATTGTTTTATATTATCCTAAAAACAAAAATTTTTGTTTCATGCACTAAACTTACAACTACTTTGTGTTGGAGTTCCTTAAAGAGAAACATGCACAAAAATTGAACTAGTTAGTTGATAATTTCTTGAAAGGGAAGCATGAGAAACTTGCATGTAGAAAGAAAAACAAAAAATGCTATATTAACTACCTTTTGAAAAATAAGTATGTATTTGTTGACATGGAAATAATAGTTAATGATGGTAGAATTATAATAAGGGAATATGTGTTGCTTACATTAAGGAGGAGTGATTATGGTAAGATATTGCATGCACAAAGAATAACAATTGTGTTATAGAGATATGTTTTTTTGCATGAATAGAAGAGATATTGAGCTTTTTTTCTTTAGGAAAAATATATGTGATTAATTTTATGCTATCAACATTATTATGTTAGTTTCTTCTGGAATAAGATCATGTATATGCATGCAAAAGACTTGTATTATACTTCATTGAAAGTAATAGATATTTGTATGTGAGAAACATAGCATGTTGTGTTAGCTAACATTGGAAAAGATTCTTTGGAAAAGAAGATGAATTACATGCACAAAAGCCATATTAATGTGTTAGTTTCCTTGGAATATATATATGGGTGATGATCGTATAATATTTGAAAAAGAAGACCTATATTTGTATGCTCTATTGCATTAGTTTTATGGAAAATAAAACATGTGTTTGCATGCCTTATTATGTTATATTTCCTTGAAAATGAAACATGTGTTTTCATACTCTATTGTGTTAAGAATTCCTTTGGGAAGATTTTTTTTGGAAACTATATGAATTTGCATGCATAGGAACAACATTTGTTGTGTTAGATTTCTTTACGTATTTGCATGCACCAAAAGCAATAGCTGAAGGGTTAGTTATTTTGATAAAGTTTATATAAATCACATACACGAAGATCATAACTGATGTATTAGTTTCCTTTAAAGGAATGTCTGGAAAATTATAGTGATTTTTCTTGCAATAATGTGTTCTTATGCGAGGGAAATATTAGTTAATGTGATATATATTTTATAGATATCCTTTGATCGTTACATACTTATAAATAGCGTATATGAAGTGTTGTTAAAGGAAGCATGTCTGGATATTTTGCTTGCATGTAATGAAGGTAGATGAATAGATGGAGAAGCATCACTAGTATAGATTTATGAATGGGTTGATTACTACTTTATAAAATCTTGACATCAATGTATGTTGACGACAGAAATAGCAGGAAATGATGGTGACTTTTGCAAAGGATATATTATGCTCTACATGGTGGTAGGTAAATAATTAATGGTCCATTAAAATGAGTGTGAGCTGCAGGATGGCTCACTGTAGGGACAACCATGACACAAATATATGAATATTGAAGATTAGTGTCTAAATTCTATTACACTGATTGTCATGGCTTTAAGCAAGAAATTTTTTTATTTAAATGAAATTCCTTTTAATATTTCAATACAATGGTTAAGGTATTAACTCCCTTATGAGCCATTGAGTGAGGGGTGAACACCCTCATGAGCATTTAATGAATTAAAATTTTGTTGGTTTTCACCCTACAGGGTTTCCAAGGTATATCGATGTTCAATGTTGTGATTGATTATTGTGTTAGTTTGATGATGTTGATTCCTTGCTTGATGGGATGTTCATAATGTCAAGTACGTGATTAATTAATATAGTTAAAGGAGTCATGAAATGGATGCAAGGTTACATCATAAAATTTATTTTAATATACTAAAACAAGAGTTGTTAATGGTTATGAAACTTACTATTCGTATAGTAAAGTTACTATTATCACTTATGCTGATAATATGTAAACTCTACTAATTTATCTTCCATTCCTTTCAGCCCTAGAAATCCCTTTAAATATAAAACATTAATTTTTTTAATTGAATTTATGAATACTAACCTCCATGTTATGGTACTTATTTTCCAGTTGAAACATGAATTTTGTCTTTGTGGTTACCCTCCTAACCTCAACAATAGTTTTGGTCCTGTGTGTGACCTCAAATTCTTGAAATTCATCCTTATTTTTTGAATTTAGGACCTTTATTAATTTATTTACCTCTCTTGGCATCTCTCATAAAATCTTTTTGACTTGTTCAACTAATTCATTTGACCTTTTTACTAGTTCTTCTTGCTAAAAATTTATCTCTATTGAAGGACAAAATTCTATAATAGCTTCATTGATTTTAACCCATATATTTTCCTTGGCCTGTGCTAATGTTTGAGCCATTGGATACTTATCCTCTAGTTGATCAATTCTCTGAGTTAACTTGGGATATTTTTGCAACTCTACTATATATGAATTATCTACTCTTAATTTCAGTTCCTGCAAAGTTTTGAGTTGGGCCTTTAATTTATCAATTTCCTATCCTCTAATGGACAGGTCATCCATGGATTTGAAAAGATATTCTGATGCATCTTTAGAGTGTGTCCCTACTGTAATTGTTGTTGAAGTAGATTCCTTTTCTATACCTATAATTGGAACTGTTCCTGCAATAGGAATTGATGTTAATGGAACAACAACTAGTTGAGAAGATTATACCTTTTCCTTTAATAGTTTTCTATCTCAACTTCCATCTATCTCATCTCATCATTTTGTTCAATATTTATTTTGAACATGTCTTCTTTCTCTTATTCTAAGTGCCCAACTTCCCTCACTTCAGGATATTATGTTGTTGGAAGCTTCAATTTCTTTCGAAGAGTTGTAATGTTTACATTCTTTCTTTTTATAATCTCTTCAACTGACTTTACCTCATGGGGATCATATCTCGACTTTATTACTAAATCCCCCGGAGATTTGATCTTTCTGTGTTTGGCCAAGGAAGAGATATTTTCAAGCTTGACCTGGGATTGTATATTATTAACTTAAATCTACAAGTGTGAAGCTATCATGGTCATATTTTTTAATGTTGAATATAAAATCTCTCATGTTTTCTTGTGCATATCCATCTGATCAATAGGGTGAATTTGTTCAACATCAAAGGTGAAGATGGATTTATTATAATCATATGTTTTTTTAGGAAAAGAGATTGTTGCATGAAGAAAATAAATTTTCATCTTCCCTTTTTCTGTGTCAGAGGTTGAGAGAAGCCTATGTTGAGAAGTTTACATTTGCTTTCAAAATTGTGCATATGTAGAAGCTTTAATCATTTCATTATTTTCTTGATCTCCTTGTATTTATAAAAAATGTTTGGATTAGCTTGATCATGAGCCAATTCCTATGTTTTGTATGTGATCAAAGGCTCTTGAGAGGCTGGCGAGGATGGGGATCCTGTGAAAATATCCTCAGTGCTTGGGAAACCTGTATCACAAGGACCTGTCAAGACTATAATGGATTTTTTATCTCCTTCCCATAGAAAATTTGTTAATAGATCGGTTTTATGCTTTTTCTTCTAGACATGAAATTCCTTTGCCCCAATCTCTATAACTGAAGTAGAGAGATCCTTTCTTGGTAATTTTCCTTGTGTCCCTTTGGGAATTGGATTCCGTGATGTTTTTTTGATAACACATATTCTTCTGCCTCCTGCATAGTGTTTTCTTCCCCCTTCTCTTGATTCATGAACTTATCTATTTTTGGTCTTGCAGTGTGGGTATATGGAGTAGTTTTCCATTCTAATTTGAGCTTGGAAATGATACCAAAAGGGTCATATGACCAATTAAAATTGAACTTAAAATTCATCCTCTTTAGGAGTAAGTCATTTTCCTTACCAGTTGCCCTGGTATTGCAAAATAATGGTCCAATTTGAGTTTTCATTTTGAACTAGGAATTCTTCTTTGCTGCCACAAAATCAAGATCACCCATATTGATCATATCTCTTATATACTCTAATGAAAATATCATGACAATGAAAATTTTTGGCAACCTGTATGGAGGAAATTCAAAACCATACACCCTGATTTTTGTGTAGTTTTGGTACAAGTACCAATCCCCTGTCTTGCTTTACTCAGTAAGGTGTAGATATCTCTTTATCTCTGGACCTATCCTTGGTTGAATGTAATTGTTTAAGAATCGGGTAGCTATATATAGAAATTGGTCAATAAAATCATTGTAGGTGAACTCAGTAGTATTTTCCCTCACTAAGGAGTTCCAATGAATCAACAACTATGCTTCGCTCCGCTCATTTAACTTATGTAATGAAAATTTAAATCTATCTCCCTAGTAAAACATGAATAAATAAACCCGCACAAAGGCATATTTGAAACTTCCTTCTGTAGAGAACTTTAATAGTTGGTCATTTATAGCATTAGCCAGGAATTCACTATAATTAAATAAAATGGAAGGCTTTTCATCCTTGGAGAATATTGAAAAGAAACCAAGAATCACTTCATTTACCCATTGATCTTATTAGTAACCTAAGAGACAGGAAAATATGGATATGATTTTTTTTTTCATCTTAGGAAACATGCAGGATGGGTATAGAGGGTTATTTTTAGGAAATTTGGCATTTTTAGGTAGGAAAATTTCAAAGATGTTAGATCTAGTGGGGAAAGTAAGGTTTTTACACAAATCCATGAGGGATTATTCTGAGAATGGATTAAGGGATTCATTATTGGTTATTTTTAGCATTTGATTAATTGATTCACTAGTAATGGTGAATAGAACATCACCATTCTAGGCTATAATGGCTTTCTGGCTGGGAAGGTGCCTGGAATGGAACCATATTACAAACTCTGGAAAATAGTGGGATTGGGGGAACTTAAATTGGGGAAGGAAGGAGTCGCACAACCCTAATTCATCACTCTGATCTATATGATTTGGGTTTAACCAATTATGCAGTCCATATAAATCCAATTCAGAATAATTTTCAAGATATTATATTGTTCATCAACTAGGGGCAGGTGATGTAGGTTAACATTGGGAGGTACCATGGGGTTTTTTTCTCCTTTCTTTGATTTTCCTTTAGGGTCCATGATAATTTAGTGAAAGGAAGGGAATTACTGAGTTACCTGGGAAAAATTGGAGCTTGGTAGATGTTCTGTGATTATGGTGGGTAATTTGGATGACTAAACACAACAAGAAATCTAGTCTAGTTGGCTTGATGTAACAACAACTTGAATTTGATGACTAGTTGTATTTACGATTTCCTAGAAACAGAGTGCATAAGGGGGCCACCATTTGGGGTTGTAGAGGTTTATATAATTCTCCGTTGGAGTATAACATTTACAAATAAAGATCCATTTACAGGGATAACGTTCATGGGGTCAACAAGTATTTTAATGGTCTTTGGAGGGTTGGACAGATGGTGAGAAGGGACTACGAGAAGGATTGGGGAGCAGACACAAAGGGGAGACACGGAAATATGGAAGTGGACGCGAGGGAGAGACATGGAATTAGGAGAGTGGACATGAAGGAGAGACATCAAAGCGAGGGTCAACAACTCTTTTGATAGCTAAGAGTGATAAGGGTGCTTTTCGGAGGGGGGAGGGGTTGGGTGGTAGGCAACTTTTAGGGGGTTGGGGGTGTGAACTGTATGAGTGTTTGCCACGACGCAGAGCGGTAAAATGATTTTTGGACTGCCCCCCCCCCCCCCCCCCCAACCCACAGTTAATGGTTGGAGTAGATGGGGGGTCTGAAGTGGATGGCCCATCATTGATCCAGGTGCGTCGGATCCTAGCCATTGGATATTGCATGTGCTTTATCATAAAATGAAAAAGCTTTTCAGGTCCACCTTATTACATAAAAATTGGCACTTATACTTTACAAATTCCTTTTATACATTAATCTAATTCAAATCTTTAATATAATTAGACTATGTTTAAAAAATATGGTTTAATTTATTGAATCTTAACTATTCTATTTTTAATCATGATTACACTTTGTGATTAAAAAAATTACTTATCTATACTAATTATAATCAATCAATATTAATCACGCTTAAGCAGTGTGATTAAGCTTCTAATCCTATCTATCAAACTACAATGTGGCATTTTAACTAGCAACACCTTATCTCAAATCTCTAAAGTATTACTAAAACTAATTTCTTAAGTGCCATTTAGACTTGCACACTAATTTTTATTTTGGGGTATTTTCATCCTTTTATTTTTCATTTTTCTCATATTTTTTTAATTTTTCACAATTGATTTTGTTTTTTGAAATTTTTATTTTCTTTTTGTATCCCTTTTGTATTTCATTTTTCTTTTCTATGGAAATAATTTATAGGATTGAATATTATTTACAACATCTATATAATAAAACGTTACAGGTAGTCAAAATTTATCCTATGAATCATAGGAGCCTAACATAGGCTGTAATGGGGATGGAATCCTCCCTGTGAGGTGTCAAGAACATAGTAGACTAGTAGCTTTATCCATTAGGATTTTGTCCTTTTTTTGCAGAAGAATTCATTCTTTGTAATTATTAGCAGCAAATTCATCAGGAGTTTATGACCTTCACTTCAGGCCTTAATTCCCGACTTCAACCACCCAATATTGTAGTAGAAAAATAAATGTTATTTACAATGAATAGAATGGAACCTCATCTATTCTTGAAAATAATTTTTGAGCATTCTTCCATTGTTAGGACCACCTAATAGTTCTTCTTCAGTCAAATTTATCAAAAATAATGCATTGTTACCTCTGTAGGCTTCTATATTATAGGGACCTTTCCATAGACTGGAATACTTACCATGCTTTCCTTTGTCTTCATTCCTTGCATCCCACTTTAGGACTAAATGATTCATTTTGAAATAATTTTCTTTAGTCTTCTTGTCATAGGTATTTTTTATTTTGTCTTGAATCACTTAGGTTCTATTGTAGCCCTCCTCCCTGGATTGCTACAAGTGTATGGTTTGGTTTATCCTTATTTGTAAGTCATCTTCCTCCACTTGTGCTTCTTGTGACATTTTTAGCACAAGAATTGCTAGGGAGGTAGGAAAAATTGTATCCATTCCATATACCATTTGGAAAGGACACATTCCAATGGACTTCTTAGTGCTAATTTTATCAGCCCATAGAGCATTAATCAATATCATGTGCCATGATTTTTTATTTTCCTGTAGTAATTTATTTATGATGTTGACTAAACTTTTATTAAAGACTCAACTAGCCCATTTCCCTAGGGATAATTAGTATATTTTCCTAACTTTATGCTATGGTGGTGACAAAAGTATATAATTGTCTTTGATTTGAAAGTAATAAAATTGTCAGTAATTATCTTATTGGAAGGTCTCAATATAGACTTAATGCTACCTTCTAAAAAATGGATAATGGTGTATTTGTGGATTGTCTAGTTAGGATGGATTCAATCCAGTTGGTAAAGTATTTAGTGGTTGTTAAAATCCACTTATTTTTTCCTTAAGAGCTTGGATGGATTTCCCCATTAAAATCAAGACCCCATTTTTAAAAGGAATCTCAACTGAAATTGGTTTAAATGGAAAGGGTAAAATTTTTCTCTTTCCTTCAAAGATTTTGGATTGGTGACATGTTGGAACCCTTTTATGGACATCTGAAAACAGAGAGGGCCAGTAAAAACCATCTCTTAAATTTTTGTTGGCTGTAGTTTTCCAATACAAATTTCCTCCACATTCTCCTTGATGAAAACCCTGCATCATTGTATCTGCTTCATGTTTCAATAAATAGTTTAGTAATATGCCTCCAATATCTTTCCAATACAAATGTTCATCTAAAATGAAAAATTGCTTAACTTTTAACTTGATAAATATATCTTTTGTTTTAGTTAAACCAGGAGGAGGTTGTAAATTATGTAACACAAAAATAATGTTTATGTACCATGGGGAGATAGAAAAGGCTTCTGATACCTATGGAGTCACTTACTCCTCTTTTTCATCAAGTGTAGCTACAAAATTTATTTCTAAATCATGAAAATTGGACTCAGCCATCAGTTTTTCCAATCCTTGTCTTTTTATAAGCCCCATGGGCTTTATCTCAATGTCATTTCTAGAATATTTGAAAACCATTTGCATATTTTTCGATCAGGTTCAGTTTTTGTAAGAATATCATTCACCACACCATTTGGGACAAAATCTATGATATGAAATTGTAGAATATAGACCCTATAATATTTAATTTTGTTTACAAAAGAAAATTCTTGTTTCTCCATGATCTTATAATTCAATGAGGCATCTCTCAAAGATTTGCTGAAGAAATATATAGGTTGTTCCTGTCCTTCATAGTTTTTCTACAACAAAATTGTTGCAATTGTATGTTTAGATGAAAAAGAGAAAATCGTGAAATATTTTGTAAAATTATGACTAATCAGCACAGGAGCACATGCTAATGCTTTTTTTACTTGATCAAATGATTGGTTTTCTTCTAAGTTCCATCTTACTTCAATGTCTCTTTTAAAAATATTAGTTATAGATCTTAGAATTTCATCAAAATTAGGTTTAAATATTCTTAGAAAAATTATCTTTCCAATGAAATATTGTACTTTTTTTTTGTTTCTTGGAGGTTCAACATTCAGAATTTCTTCAATCCTACTAGTATCAATTTTAATACCATATTTTCAATGATATGGCCTAACATTTTTCCTTATTCTAAGTCAACAAGATTTATTTGGATTTAAATATATGTCATCTTTGCCACATCTCTCAAAAAACAATTTTTAAATATTGTAAATGATCTTCAGAATATTTGGAAAAACAATTATGTCATCTAAATATATCACAATGAATCTTTCCTTTTAATTGGAAAAATAAATATCCTTTTCTCTTTGAAATGTGGTGCATGCATTCATGAATCCTAAAGGCATCTTGATATACATACAATTTCCACAAGGAATTGTAAAAGCTATTTTATCTTGATTATCGGGATATACTAAAATTTGATTGTAACCAGAGAATCCATCCAACAATGAAATCCTACTTGATCCAACTACTTTTTGAAGTATATGGACCATTTTAGGTAAATGGTAGTTGTGTTTTAAAGAAGCTTTGTTTAGGTTTCTAAAATCCACACATAACCTTATTTCTCTAGAATTTTTCCTTACCGATACCAAGTTTGAGACGCATTTAGAGAAAATGAGTGGTACTATAATCTTTGCATCAAACCACTTTTTAACCTCCTTTTCTATTAAAGGGAGTATAAAATGATTAACTCTCCTTATTATTTGTTTAAAATGGTTTTGATCTTACTTGATGGGTATATTGTGTTTAATTATGTCCTTGGCATACACCTTTAAACCTTGATATCCCCATGAAAACACATTTGTATATTGTTTGAACAAATTTATATACTCTTTTTTTCTTCAAGAGGTAATTATTTGGAGATTTTGAAAATTTTGGGATTTTCTTGAGTACCTATGTTACACTCTTCTACTTGAGATCTACTTGGGTGTATTGAAGGTTATTTTTGCTACATCATTTAAATCAAGCAATTCCTAAAGTGGTACAAGATATATTGGGTTTGTATTATTATTCAAATGCAGTATTTTAGACTCCTCAAATATTTGATCATTTTGATTAAAAAATTTCTCTTCTTCCTTTTCATCACTAAGTTGACATATGTGTATGTTCAGATTTTCAAATTCCCCTTTTAGTTGCATAAAATTACCTAGATGTTTGTGACTATCAAAAACTACAATATTCCTAAATTAGCACACAGCTAATTGGAATATTAAATTTTAATTTTTCTCTTAGCTAGATGAATAAGAGGGTATGGAGACCCACAAATCTCCTTAGTAGGAATAAAAAACACTCCTAGTGTGAATGGAGGGCATCTAAAACCTGGATTGAAGACCCTTAGGTGTGAAAAGGGGCTGAAGCATGTTGAATAGGTCAACTTTGACCAAATCAAACAGCGTTGTTATGGAGGAGTGGCATTAATGTTGGGACAACGCATTTTTGGAGGGAATTTGATTTCATGATGATGGAAACCCTAATGAGTGGGACCCAAGGTGAGAAGGCTCACATTGTTTATAAGGAAGAGGATGGTAGCCATATGGGGTTAGCTTATGATGATTATTTTTATATTTCTGTTTAGAATATGCTCTCTTTGGCTGTTTAGCTAAGATTGCTGGTGTTGTTTAGCACAAAGTGTTCCCGGTCGGGAATTCCATCTCTTTCCTTGAGAGGCCTCTTGAGAGAGTATTGATCTATCATTTCCACATATCTGGCATTCTAGCCAAGCTTCAGTCTTCAGTTATAGCGCAGTTTCTATAAAATATTGTGTTGTATTGTAGGGTGTTGCAGTGGAGGGTTGATAAACCCACTTTCTGAGCTATTTTTTCATAGGAGAAAGGATTCCTTCTCTTGGAGATCAGCAAAGAGGGATTCTAAGAAAATTTCAGATCTTTGGCACCAGGCCAACCTATTCCCATAATTTACAGTGCATTTTTAGTTAGGAATTATGTTATTTTGGAGGGCAGCTTTAGACGAGGATCTATTGGCTCTTTTAGAGCGTTTTCCCATAGGTGAAGGTTTCATCCTTTCAGTGGAGGAGGACCTTTGAGGAGATCTACATCAGATCCATATTATTTCAGCCTTATATTTCATGAGATTTAGTTTTCAATGACTCTTCAGTCCTAGGGTTGTAGATCACCATTTTTATTTGGGTGCATTCCTGGAAACCCTTCCCGGGTCCTCTTGGAAAAGTGTCTAGGAGGCTAGATCTTCACTCCTAGCATTATTTGAGCTATATAACAACATATCTACATTGATCTATATTTATGTATCATTTTATGCCCTAAAACTGTGTTTTCCTAGCTCAGGGCATTTGTATGGCCACTATATCTCATGTTCTGAAATATTTTTCTTATAGAGGCTTGTTTTGCATTGCTTGAGTGACTTGATCCTCAAGATATTGTGCCTATTATTTGTTGATATATTTAATAATATGGTTATAAATTTGTATCATGTCATGGTGTGTTGATTTATTCACTGATCTTTCCATTATTGTGATCATGTATTGTTGCTTCCCCATTTGGGAATATTACAAAAACTTTCCAATATCTGATATTATCAGGGATAAAAGGTCGGTGTTTAACATCAATTTCTAATTTTTTGCTTGATCTAAAGGGAATTTTGCAAGTACTTGCAGAAGTGGCTAATGCATTAGCAAAAACATTTTGATCTTTTGGAATTAATGATAACTGGTATTCTGGAAAATGCTGCAAAAAATCCAAAACAACATTTATATAGGCTCTCATTCTGGGATATTTAGTTGAATATTCACCAATGATTTTTTTATAATTAATTCAAAATATCCATGAATTGAAATTTACTTTTATCCCAATCGTTTTAGTTTTTTTATTCCTAACAACAAAGTGTCATACTCAGCTACATTATTTGTGCACTGAAAAATTCAGTGTATAAAATATTTATTTGTTGTGCCTGATTGTGTATTAGAGATCCATACTCCAATACCAACTCCTTCGTTACATACTACCCCATCAAAATCAATGTTCCATAACCCATATGGTTTACCTATTCTTCCTCTTTAATATATTTCTATTCTGGATTGATGTCTAAAACATGATCTAAATGCCATTATTTAAGATGAAAGAATCCATATCCAAATGCACAGAGAAAATAGGATAATTGTTGAGTTTGTATTGGCTACTGACCATAAATTTCATTAAGGTTTCCCTATATAGTTTTCTTTTTGGTAAAAAATAGGAATCGTTGCATATGTCATTTAATGGGGCTTGTAATACCAAAGGAGCAATTTGTCTTGCCATGATTGGTATATGAGTTGTGCATGAAACTACAATAGTTGTAGGTATCAAAGGGGGTATGATTCCACTTTTTTGTGTTGAAGTAGAGGTGGTAGGGATAGAAGATGAAATGTGTGTAGTGAAAATAGGGAGAGTTATTAAAGGAGCAGTAAAAATATAAGAGATTCTTCAAGAGGTAGAGATAATAGAAATCTCTAGTGGAGCAGAAAAAGTAGGTGAAATTATTAGTGAAGTTGGATATGAAGCAACAAAAGAAGAGGATGAAGATTTGGGTGATTGATTGAAAAGGAATTTAGGCACAATGTGATCTAACTTATAAGGCTTTATAAGGCTTTCATCAATAATTGTTTTAAGCACAAAACTATCAGATTTACTTCTAAAAAGAGTATCTTGAAAATCCAAATCAAACTTTATATCTTCTAAAGTCAAAAAACTCTCAGGAAGGGAATTAACCCTAGGAAGAGGACTTTCACTTGTTTCAATCTCAGTTACACTCTTCTTTCTTTCTTTTTTTTTGGATTATCTACAATTTTCAAAGGGTTTCAATCTGGATGTGCTCTAGTGTGAATTATTATAGGTTCCATATCTACTTATTTTCTATTTATAGATGTATAATATGTGCAATTTATAAGTGGAAAACAACCTTAAATCGGATCTATTTCTCAGCCACAAACCTAGAAATAGATTTCAGCACTAAGACATAAATGTTTACTAGGGGAAAATAGAATAGAAATGAAAAATTTGTTCCTCCCCAATATGGTCGCCATTATGTTATCACTCTGTAATTTATTAAGGTTGTGAAAAAAACACATAGATAACCACATAACCAATTTGGAAGCTGGGATCTAGCCCTTCCAGCTTCAGAGAGGGATCTCTCTTTTAGATTTAGATTTGTTTGTCTAAAATATTAGGCTAGCCATTAAGTTCAGGGGTTCATTTGTGAATTGTTTTGGTTGAAACTCGGAATATAATACCATTGGGAAATGGAATCCAAAATCTTAAGCAGATCAATTGCATACAAAAGAGATGAACTGCAACATGAAAATGTAGGAGAAAAATTGGATCTTTTAAAGTTTTTTTGGAGTGGGTTAGAAGAAAAGATTTATATTTCCATTAAACATAGAGAATTTTTACATGAATTCTATATTTAACTTCAGTTCAAAACATAAATGTTGTTTATAATACAGAGCTTAGCGTAATTAAAAAATTTCAACACATAATTTTCTTTAAATAACATTGATAAAAAAAATACATGAAATAACAATGAAACAATAATTTGACATTAAGAAAAATATCACCAATTTTTCTCACACATGAATCCTGGAACAACTTTCTTCATTAACTGAAAATGACCACCTGTTTCTTGGTGAACAACTTTACATCAGAAGTCTATTTATTCATACAATTCCAAACCTCTATTACTTCGCATTATGAAGTATTTATATTAATTCTAAGAAAAATATATTGATTTATTACAAATATCTAAAAACTATTTTTAACCGAAATAGATTAAAATTGTAGGAAGTCCAAAAGTGTTGAACTTGCTGGCACTATTTTTCACAGTTGTTGTTGATGACTTGGCCTGAGAAGATGTTGCTCTGTTGCCAACTCAAAAATAATTTTTTACTCCATAACCTATCATAATTTATCTCACTGATCTTCACTTGGGATGGCAAGTTCGACCAACTTTCTATAAGTTTCATCTACATTGGTATATTTTTCAAAATTTGGTTTGACCAAAAACGGATGTTTAATTTCATATATGATGTGGAGGTCAAATTCCAAAGCCTCAAAGAGAGATTTTCCTATAATTGTACCTTTGATAGCAGAAAAATTTGATTTTATCTTTGGCTATTGTGTGCATCTTCGACTGATAATCTGTCAACCCTACTAATTTATATTCCATTCCTTTCAGCCCTAGAAGTCCCTTTACAAGGAAAACATTAAATTTTTTATGGGATTTATGAATACTAACCTCCATGTTATGGCACTTATTTTCTATCCAAAACATCAAATTTTTCTTTGTGGTTACCCTTCTAACCTCAAGAATTGCTTCGGTCCTGTCTGTGATCTCAAATTATTACAACTCATCCTTAGTTTTTGAATTTAGGACCTTCATTAATTTATTTACCTTTCCTAGAATATGTCTTAAAATATTTTTGAATTGCTCAAATAATTCTTTTGACCTCTGTACTAGTGCTTCTTGTTAAAAAATTATCTCTATTGAAGCTGTAATAGCTTCATTGATTTCAACCCATATATTTTCCTTGGCTTGTGCTAATGTTTGAGCCATTGTAGACTTATCGTCTAGCTGATCAATTCTTTGTGTTAACCTGTGCTATTTTTCAATTCTACTATCTATTAATTATCTACTCTTAATTTCTATTCCTGCAAAGTTTTGAGTTGGGCCTTTAATTTCTCAATTTCTTGTCTTGTGATGGACACATCATCCATGGCTTTGACCAAATCTTCTGATGCATATTTAGACTATGTCTGTGCTGTAATTGTTTTTGAAGTAGATGCTTCTATTGTACTTGTAATTAGAATTGTTCCTACAATAGGAACTGTTGTTAATGGAACAAAAACAAATTGAGAATATTGTTCCCTTTCCTTTAATAGTTTTTCTATCTCAACTTCCATCTACCTGATCTGAGAATTTTGTTCAATAATTATTTTGAGCATGTCTCCATTCTCTTGTTCTGAGTTACCAACTTCCTTCACTTAAGGTTCTTCTATCGTTGGAAGATTCAATTGCTTTCAGAGGGTTGCAATGTATCCAGTCTTTCTTTTTATAATCTATTCAGTTGTCTTTACATCTTTGGATCATATCCTAGTTTTATTACTAAACCCTCCACATATTTAGTCTTTGTTTCTTTAGCCAAGGAGGAGATATTTTCAAGCTTGAGCTGGGATTGTATATTATTAATTGAAATCTGCGAGTTTGAAGTTGTCATGGAAGTATTTTTTAATGTTAAATATATATCCCTAATGTTTTCTTGTGCATATCCATCTGATCAATAGGGTGAATTTGAAAAACATCACAGGTGAAGATGGATTTTTTATAATGATCTGTTGTTTTAGGAAAAGGGACTCTTGCTTGAAGAAGAGAAATATGCATCTTCCTTATTTCTATGTCAAAGGCTGAGAGAAGCATATGTTCAGAAATTTTTTTTTTTCATCCAAATTTGTGCATACGTAGAAGCTTTAAGAATTTCATTTATTTTCTTAATCTCCTTGTATTTAGCAGAAATGTTTGACTCAACTTGATCATTAATCAATTATAATGCTTGAGATGTGATCAAAGGCTCCTGAGAGGTCGAGGAGGATGGGGATCCTGTGAAAATATCCTTATTAACTAGGAAATTGGTAGCACAAGTACCTAGTGTACTATTTATCTCCTTCCCATAGAAAATATGTTAATATATCAATTTTCTTTTTTTTCTTGTATACATGAAATTCCTTTGCCCTATTTTATGTAAATGAAGGAGAGAGATCATATCTTGGTATTTTCCAAGTTTCTCTTGGGGCACTGGACTCTGTGAAGCTGTTGTGGATAGTACATGTTCTTCTGCCTCTTGTAGAGTGTTTTATTCCTAGTTCTCTTGATTCATGAAATTATTTATTTATGGTATTCCAGTGTGGGTATATGGAGTAGTTTTATGCTCTACTCTGAGCTTGGAAATGATACCAAAAAGTTCATAGGACCAAGTAAAATTGAATTTAAAACTCATTTGTTTTAGGAGTAACTTAGCTTCCCTACCTGCTACCCTGATATTGCAAATTAATGGTCAAATTTGTATTTTCATTTTGAACTTGGACTTATTCTTTGTTGCCACAAAATGGAGATCATCCATATTGATCATTTATATTATATACTCTAATGAAAATAACATTTCAAGGACAAAGTTTAGGAACCTGTATGGAGTAAATTCACATCCATACACCCTGATTTCTGTGTAGTTTTGGTACAAGTGCCAGTCACCTTTCTTGGTTTGCTCAATAAGGTGCATATATCTCTTTATTTTTGGACCTATCCTTGGTTGAATGAAATTTTTTAATAAGCAAGAAGTTGCATATAGAAATTGGTCAATAAAGTCACTGTAAGTGAACTCAGTAGTATTCTCCCTCACTAGGGAGGTCCAATGAATCACCGACTATGCTTCTCCCTATCATATAACTTCTGTAATGAAAATTTAAATTTCCTTGTAAAACATGAATAAATAAACCAACACTGAGGAATATTTGAAACTCCCTTCTATAGATAATTGCAATAGTTTATCATTGATAGTATTATCTATGAATTCACTATAATTAAATAAAATGGAAGGCTTTCATACTTGGAGAAGATTGACATGAAACCAAGAATCTCTTAATTTACCCATTGATATTATTGGTAACCTAAGAGACATGAAACTATGGAGATGATTTGTTTCATCATCTTAGGAAACATGGAGGATGGGTATGGAGGATTCATTTTAGGAAATTGGGCATCTTCTCATAGGAAAATTTCAAATATTTTTGTTCTAGGGGGGAAACCGAGGTTTTTACACAAATCCATGAGGGCTTCTTCTGAGAATGGATTAAGGACTTATTCTAAGAATGGCTTAAGGACTTCATTATTGGGTATTTGCAGCATTTTATTAATTGATTCAGTAGTAATGGTGAACATAACATCACCATTCAGGGATACAATGGCTTTCTGTCTAGGAATGTACCTGCAATGGAACCATATTACAAACTCTGGAAAATAGTGGGATTGGGGAAACATGAATTAATGGAGGAAGAATTCCCAAAACCCTGATTCATCATTGCGATCTATATGGTTTTTTTAAACAAATTATGAAATTCATGTAAATTAAATTCAGAAGAAGTTTCAAAGATCTTATATTGTTCATCAACTAGGGGCAAGTGATCTAGGTCAATGTTGGGAGGACGCATGGGGTTTTCTTCTCATTTCTTTGATTTTACTTTAGGGGTCATGATAATTTAGTAAAAGGAAGGGAATTGCTGAGTTACCTAGGAAAAAATGGAGATTGGTAGATGTTTTGTGATTATGGTGGGTAATTTGGGCGACTGGATGCAACAAGACCTCTGGTTCAGCTAACTGGATGCAACAACAACTTGAATTTTATGACTAGTTATCTTTACGATGTCTTGGAAAAAAAATTCATAAGGGATCCATCAGTCGTGGTTGTAGAGGCTTATATAGTTATATGTTGGAGTGTAAATATTACAAATAAAGATCTATTTATAGGGATAATGTTCACAGGGTGAACGATTATTTTAATGATCTTTGGAGCAAGTTGGACAGATGGGGAGACAGGACTGTTGGAGGGATAGGGGAGAAGACAAGAAGGGTAGATGTGGTGGTAGGGAGAGACATGGGAGCTAGGGTCAATGACTCGGATAGTTGACCGAGCAAGGGTTGTTTTCGCAGGGGAGTACACAGTAGGATTTTTTTAGGTGGTGGGGGGGGGGGGGGGGGGTTGATAACCATATCAATGTTCGCCATGTCGCACAGAGGTAAATTTCTTTTTGGACACCCCCCCAGCCTCCCCCACCCCCCATGCAGTTAACGATTAGAGGGGTTTGCAGGTCTAAAGTAGATGACCCGTTGTTGATCCGAGAGGGAGAGATCTTGGCCATCAGATGTTGCACATGCTTTATCGTAAGATGAAAAGCTTGTCAAGTCCACCTTATTACATAAAAATTGGTGCTTATACTTTACAAATGGAATTTATACATTAATCTAATTCAAATGTTTAATCTAATTAAACCCTTTTTAAAGAGTATGGTTTAATTTATTCAATATTAACTATTCTATTTTTAATCATGATTACACAGTGTGATTAAAATATTTACTTATTTATATTAACTATAATAAATCAAGCTTAATCACACTTAAGGGGTGTGATTAAGCTTATAATCCTATCTATCAAACTGCAATGTGGAATTTTAACTAGCAGCACATCAAAATTTTGTAAAGTATTACTAAAACTAATTTTTTAAGTGGAATTTAGCCTTTCACATTCATTTTCCTTTTGGGGTATTTTCATCTTTTTTATTTTTCATTTTTCTCATTTTTTTATTTTTTACATTTGATTTTTTTCTTGACATTTTTCTTCTATTTTTGTATACCCTTTGTATTTTATTTTTATTTTCTAATTTTTCTTTTCCTTTTATTTTCTCTGGAAATAATTTCCAATATGGAATATTATTTACAACATCTATATAACAAAACTTTACAAATAATAAAAATTTATCCTATGAATCATATGACCCTAACATAGGCTCCAATGGGGATGGTATCCTCTCTGTGAGGTGTCAGGAACACCGTAGACTAGTAGCCTGATCCATTGGGCTTTTTTCCTTTTCTGCAACTGAGGTGATTCTCTATAATTATTAGCAGCAAATTCATCAGGAGCTTAAGGCCTTCACTTCGGGCTTTAATTCTTGACTTTAGCCACCCATTATTTTAGTAGAGAAATAAATGGTATTTATAATGAATCAAATGGAACCTCATTTATTCTTGAAAATAATGTTTGAGAAGTCTGTTATTGACAATACCACCAAAAATTTCTTCTCCTGTCAAATTTCTCAAAAATAATGCATTATTACTTCTCTAGGATTCTATCTTATAGGGACCTTTCCATAAACTGTCAAATTTACCATGCTTTCCTTTATCGCCATTCCTTGCATCCCACTTTAGGAATAAATCATTCAATTTAAAATCATCTTCTTAGTCTTCTTGTCATATATATTTTTTATTTTGTATTGAATCACTTGGGTTTTGTTGTAGAACTCCTCCTTGGATTGCTGTAAGTTTATGGTTTTGTTTATCCTTCTGTTTAAGTAATGTTTCTCCACTTGTGCCTCTTGTAAAAAATTTAGCACAAGAATTTCTACGGAGGTAGGAAAATTTGTATCCATTCCATATACCAATTGGAAAGGAGAAATTCCAATGGACTTCTTAGTGCTAATCATGTCATCCCATAGAGCATTAATCAATTTTTTGTACCGATATTTTTTATTTTCCTACAGTAATTTCTTTATGATGTTGACTAAAATTTTATTACAAGACTCAGGTAGCCAATTTCCTTGGGTATAATAAGCAGTAGAGTGTCCTAACTTTATGATATGGTGGTGACTGAAGTCTATCATTTTATTTGATTTGAAAACAACAACTTGTCATTAATGATCTTATAGGGAAGCTTGAATCTAGACAAAATGTTACCTTCTAAAAATTGGATAATGACTATATATGTGTCTTGTCTAGTTGGGATGGCTTCAATCCACTTTGTAAAGTAGTGAGTGGTTTTAAAGATCCACTTATGTTGGCCTGAATAGCTTGGATGGATCTCCCCAATAAAATCTAGACCCAATTGTTGAAAAGGAGTCTCAACTGAAATTGGTTTTAATGAAAAGGGTAAATGTTTTCTCTTTCCTTTAAATATTTGACATTAGTTACATGTTGTAACCTTTTTATAGACATCTAAAAATAGAGATGGTCAATAAAAACCAACCCTTAAAATTTTTTTGGCTGTAGTTTTCCAATACAAATGTCCTCCACAGTCTACTTGATGAAATTCTTGCATCATTTTATCTTCTTCATCTTTCAATAAATAGTTTAGTAAGATGCCTCCAGTATCTTTCCAATACAAATTTTGATCTAAAATGCACAATTTCATATCTTTTAACTTGAGCAATCTATCTTTATTTAGTTAAACCAGGAGGAGCTTGTAAATTTTGTACCAAAAAATTAATGTCTAACTACTAGGGGGAGATACCAAAGGCTTATGATACATGTAGAGTTGATTGATCTTCTTTTTCATCAAGTGTAGCTACAAAACTTATATCTAAAGCATGAAATTTTGACTCAACCATCAGTTTGACCAATCCTTTTCCTTTTATGATCTTAGTGGGATTTATCTCAATGTCACATTCTAGAATATTTGCAATCCATTTGCTTATTTTTCCATCAAGTTTAGTTTTTGTAATAATATTCTTTACCATAGAATTTGGGACAAAATCTATGATATTATAATGTATAATATAAACCTTGAAATATTTAATTGCTTTTAATAAAGAAAATTTGTGTTTCTCCATGATGTTATAATTTAATGAGGCATCTCTCAAAGCTTTGTTGAAGAAAGATATAAGCTCATTAGGGGAATTTTGAGGTATAAAATGGGCCTCCTATGTAAATTATAAAATAATAGTGGAAATAATAAAATAAGGTTAGATTACATCATCAAATTTTACAGGGAAGAAAGAAAAAACTACTTTTTCAACTCGTATTTTCAACTTATCTCCCTATGGGTTTACTAAAATTTCGAGTGGGAACACTTGTTGGATGCATAATTTGATTCCTTATCCAAGGAGTACCCATATTTCATACTTTCTATGGACCCTGCTACACGAAAAATGATAAATACGTGAAAACGTGATTGTAATAATGTTTTTTTCATGTATTCCTCTTTTTTTGTGTAGCAGGGTCCATCGAAAGTATGCAACATGGGTACTCCTTGGATGAGGAATTAAATTTTGCATACAGTGAGTGCTCCTTCTTGAAATTTAATTAAAACATTAGGGATATAAGCTGAAAATACAACTTGGAAAAGTAGTTTTATTAGTTTCTAATGTTTTTACTTTTTTACCCCAAAAATGGTGAATCACCCCCCATGGTTGAAATCAACATCTTGAATCCTATTGGTTGTTATAAAGTTTATTTTGGTTGTAAATTTTTATTATGAGGCCCATTTTAGAGTTCAAAATTTCTCTATTGGTTCATGTCCTTCATGGATTTTCTGTAACAAACATGTTGTAATTGTATGTTCAGATGCAAAAGAGAAAATCATGAAATATTTTGTAAAATCAACACTAATCATCATAGGAGAACATGTTAATATTTGTTTTACTTGATCACTTTTTTTTTTTATTCCAATTTCCATCTTAATTGAATGTCTTTTTTTAGCATATTAGTTATAGCTCTTAGAATTTCATCCAAACTAGGTATAAATCTTGTTAGAAAAATTATCTTGCCAATGAAATATTTTACTTATTTTTGTTTCTTGGAGGTTCAATTTTAAGAATTGTTTCAATCCTACTCGAATCAATTTTAATACCATATTTTGAAATGATATGGCCTAACAATTTTCCTTCTTCTAAACCAAACAAATATTTATTTGGATTTAAATATATATCATATCTGCTACATCTCTCAAAAATAATTTTTAGATCTTGTAAGTCGTCTTCCTCATCCTTGGAGAAAAAAATTATGCCTTCTAAATATATCACAATGAATCTTTCCTTTTCGTGTGAAAAAGCAATATCCATTGACCTTTGAAATGTGGCCCTTGCACTCAACAATCCAAAAGGAATCTTGATATACATAAAAGTTCCCCAAGGAGTTGTAAAGCTATTTTACCTTGATCATCAGGATGTGCTAAAATTTGATTGTAATTAGAGAATCCATCCAAAAATGAAATCCTACTTGATCCAACTAATTTTTGAAACATATGGTCCATTTTAGGTAAAGGGTATTTTTCTTTTAAAGAAAATTTATTTAGGTTTCTAAAATCCACACATAACCTTATTTCTCCAGACTTTTTCCTTACTAGTACCAAGTTTAAGACCCATTTAGATAATCTGAGTGGTACTATAATATTTGCATTAAACAAATTTTTAACCTATTTTCTATTAAAGGGAGTAAACAAGATTAACTCTCCCTAATTTTTGTTTAAAATGTTTTTGATCTTCCTTGCTGGGTATATAGTGTTGAATTATGTCATTGTCATACACCTTTAAATATCTATATCCCCATGCAAAGACATATGTATATTGTTTGAAAATTTTTATGTAATTCTATTTTTCTTCAGGAGGTAATGATTTGGATATTTTGAAAATTTTGGAATTTTCTTCAGTACCTATGTTAAATAATTCTACTTCAGATCCAATTGGTTGTATTGAAGGTTTTTTTCCTACATCGTTTAAATCAAAAAAATTCTCAAGTGGTAGAAGACCTATTAGGATTTTATTATTCTTCAATAGCAGTATTTCAGATTCCTCAAATATTTGATTAGTTTGATTACAAAATATCTCTTCTTCCGTTTCTTCACTATCTTGAACTATGTCAATGTTCAGATTTTCAAATTCCCCTTTCATTTGCAGAAAATCAACTAGATGTTTGACATTATCAAAAACTTTCCAATACATGATATTATCAAGGATAGAAGGTCGGTGTTTAACATCAATATCTACATTTTTACTTCCTCTAAATGGATTTTTTGAAGTACTTGCAGAAGTGGCTAATGCATCAAAAAAAATGTTTTGATCTCTTGGAATTAATGATTGCTGGTATTCTCGAAAACATTGCAAAAAATATAAAACAATATTTATATAGCCTCTCATTCTAGGATGTTTAGTTGAATATTCACCTCATTTTTTTTTATGATTAATTCAGAATCTCCATGGTGGGTAATTTAGTTGGATTGGCGCAACAGGACCTCTGTCTCGACTGATTGGATGCAACAAGATCTTGAATTTGATGAGTAGTTGTGTTTACGATGTCCTGGAAATAGAGTGCAAAAGGGGACCACTGGTCAAGGTTGCAGACGTTTATATAATTCTCTGTCGAAGTGTAATAGTTACAAAGAAAGATCCATTTATAGGGATAAATTTCATGGGGTGAACGTGTATTTTAACGGTATTTGGAACGGGTTGGATAGATGGTGATATGGGACTAGTGGAGGGATTAGGGAGCGGATGTGAATGAAATACGTGGCAATAGGGGAGTGGACATGAGGGAGATATGTGGCAGTAGGGGAGTGGACGTGAGGGAGAGACGTGGTAGCGAGGTTCAATGACTCTTTTGATAGTCGGGAGTGATAAGGGTGGTTTTTGAAGGGGGGGTGGGGTTTTATAGCATCGTTTTCCACCTCCATATACTTGATTCTCTATGTTATGGCCTTGGGCAGCCCTTTCTCTTTAGACTTGGTCGTTTACCTAAAACCATTATTTTGAATTCCATATGTGACTTTTCCCTCTCAAAATTGTGTGCACACATGGGTCCATTTATATCTAACCCGCGTATATAATTTAAAATATAAAAAAATATAAAATTCCCTATTTTTTGGGTGGGGTTTACGGGTTACACTGGAAGCCTGATTTCAGGATCCCATGGCATAATTGTATCCCAAATAAAACAACTCTTCTGGGGTGGTATAAATACACCTCATGGGAAGGCCTAAAGGGGACAGGGAGATAGGTATTGATATTATAGCCATTTAGCCTCGAATCAAGGCTGATTTATCCCTGTGTCTCTTGTACTTCCCAAATTGTGGAAACCCTTGTTTCCCTCATGGAGATGTTAATTCCTCTTATATTACATCTATGTGTATGCTTATGAAAGGATATTGTTGAGGCTTGGGCTGGACAGATCCAGAGGACGGTTTTTCTTAGATTTGTGGCTAAATCAGTTGGTATTCCTCCACACATCCTTACATACATAAATAAAGAAGATTTATCCTATTCCTAATGTTCATGATCTTAATTCTTTATACATGTTATGATCCTGTTATGAATGATTTCATGTTATTTTGTTTATAAGATTATATGATCTAACACTAACATCTTGAACATGCTTTCATTTATTACTAGTAAATTTGCTTTTCTTGAGTGAGTTGCAGCTCCTGGAGCACTAGGAGAAGTAGAGGGTTTGAACCCTACGGGATTGCCTTCAAACGTAGGACCTATGGGTATGACCTCTTCTTCCCATTTTATTATTTTAACCTTTAGTACTATAAATTTTATTTCTTATTCTTGTTGTATAATTCTTGCTTTGTTGGGTTTCTCAACCCAAACCCTAGTGTAATTCATCCCATAGAAAAATTGGCGACTCCACTGGGGATTACATCTGTGTAATTCCTAATTTTGGTTTTTTCTCTCTGGATCTAGGTTCTCTGTCTAGTTTGATCACTTTTCCAGTTTCTTTTTATCATTATCCATCTAGGAAAAAGTTTTCATCTTCTGGATCAGACTTGGATTTTTTAATTTTTCCTCGCTTCCCTTTTTATACACAAATTATAGTTTACATAATTGCATATACACGCATTTTTGTCAAAATAAACACGCATATATCAATGTTTCCTTGTACACAGTCGTGTATACATACATTTTTATCACTGTCAAGCCACGTATTGCCAGTTTTAAATGAAATTTTTATATTTTGAGTCCAGTAAAGTAGTTTTCCTATTTTTGGATACTTTTGTTTAATATTTGATGTTTATAGAAAGTGTTGCTTTCTACATTTTATTAATTTCCACTCTTTCTTGGAAAAAAACCTAGTCAACCTAGTGTTTTCCCTTCTTTGTGAAGTTTCAGTTTTGTGTTTGGCAGCATAGCTTCTTGCTGAAGTTATTGGCTGTAATATTCCAAAATAGGAAGAGCAGCAATATTGAACATAAAAATGTAAATAAGCAACACATGTCAATACTCCAAGATATGAGACAAATATAGAGCCATCTTATTAAACATATTAGAAACAAGAAACATAAAATCTTGAGGATCAAGTCACTCAACCAAAATAACAGAGGCCTCGAATAAGAAAATATGCCAATACATGAAATATAGCTGCTATACAAATGTAAATGAATCAATAGAGCGCAGTCCCATTGAGTTAAACAACTGTTGGGAAATATAATAACATGGATCTCCTCATATATGGCTCAATAAAATTTGGGAACATAGATCTAGGCTCCCAAGCACCTTTCCAAGACAACCCAGAAAGGGTTTCTGGAAATACACAAAAGTACAAAATGTCGGAATGCATCCCTAGGGCTGAATAAGTAGCTGCAACTAAATACTGGAAGGAGGTGGTTGAAACTGATATAGAAATGTATGGGAAGAATCCAATGGATCCTTCAAGTGAAAGGTTGATCCCTTCACTAAAAATATAATCCTCCAAATGAAGCACCAAACCCTCCTCTACAAATGCTTAATGAAATCACGCAATCCTTGAAGGAAACTGCATTATAGGAGGTGATAATAGCTAGGCCTGATGCAAAATGATGAAATAATGCTCCGGGACCTTCCTTTCTAGCCTCCTAATGGACAAGATACCTTTGCACTGAAAAAAAAAAAAAAAAAACACAAAAAAAAACACAAAAAATGGTCATATCAATCCTCCACTGCCTATGCCATGCAACACAACACAACCCTAGAAGAAAATACGTTGTAGATGAAGACTGAAGCTAGCATTAATGTCTGAATGTGGATATGCAGCTCAAAACGTCTCCTGAGTGGGCACTCAAAGTCCTCTGAGGATGAGGCTGTGATTCCTGCTCGGGAACACCCTTGTTCTAAAAAACACAGTAGACTCCGCTAAACAGCTGAAGAGTGCAAGAAGTCATACAGACAAAAAACATAACAATAATCAACATGCCCTTCTATGGCTAAGCCTTCTCAGCTTGGGCCCCACTCATTAAAGCCACTACTCTCATGGATACTCCCTCCCATTAACATTGCATTGTCTCTCATTAACTATCCACTCCCTCCATACTAGTGTTATTGATTTGGTCAAACTTGACCCCATCCACATGCTTCAACATCTATTCACACATGAGGGTGCTTTATCCAGCTACTAAGATGATCTCCATTCACATTAGGAGTGATTTTATTCCTACTAAGGATATTTATGGGTCTCCCTACCCTCTTATTCCTCTATCTAAGTGGAAAAAACAAAATTTAATATTCCAACTAGCTTAAATATAATTTGGAATATTACAATCCTCCCCTCCCAAATGTTGCTTGTCCTCAAGCAACTGTAAAGGTGAGTGCTGCAAAACTTCTCCTCATTCCCTTGTGAAACCTCCCAATGATGAGCTCCCTTCATGAACCAAGAGTCCCCCAATAAATCCATCTCTAAAATGCTTTTCCCAAGTTCTCATGAGATGCTCCTCCCAAGTGCTCAAGTTAACCAAAAGGCTCGTCTCATAAGGAAACAAGAGATCTACTGTAGCAACCATATACTATCCAATGTTCCCCTTGAAACATGAGGCATAAGAAGTGTGGGGAATCTCATTCCCAATGGGAAAATCTAGTCTGTGCGTCATTCCTCCAATCATGCCAATAAAAATGATAAGAACATCATCAACATATGGGATCAAAATCAAGGACACCCTAACTACCATATGAAATACCGGAGGTGGACAATATTCCCTCAAGTGGAACCAGAGCAGTATTACTCCTAACTACCTCTGAATATGATATGATGAGTGGTTTCACAACCACTTTCTTACTACCACAATTCTCTCACATGCTTGGATAAGGTGAATAATGTGTGGTGTCAACTGATAACACCCTGAGTAAGATATCATCTCCTCAAAATCTCCTATGGAGTGGCCATCTTCATCACTTCTTATAGTCCCAAATGGACTAGGAAGTCTAAGAAAAGAGTGCCCCCTTTTGGAGCAATGAACTGTACATGGATGGCAAGGAAATACAAATAATCAGTTAGTGGATCATTATGCACAAAAACAAAATCCTTACCATTTACCTTGAGTAAGCTAGTGAAGTGGATCATCGATTGGTATCCCCTCATTCCCAATGGGAAAGGAAGTGTTTGTGATAATTCTGCCAAGGATTTTTGTCTCTCCTCAATCTCCAAACAACCCATGCATCTCCTAATATGTTGGTGCATCTCCTATTTGAAGCCTTCCCAAGTGAACCCCTCCATGATAGTTAGATATGCCCTCATGAAATCAGTGTGGTTGGAGATAAAAACCTCATATGCTACATGTAGGAGCTTTTCCTTGAGCTTAGAAGCTCTAGTCAAGAAGATCATATTCTTACAATAGATGACTCCATATATCACTGCATATCTCTAATCTGACAATTGGCCATCAAGTACACTGCATGAGAATAGATCCTTGGAGTATTCGACCAACAACTGGGATCTCCAATAAGGATCTATACTCAATAATGACAGCGTTGTTGGTCTACAATGTAAAGCACCTATCATTTTATTTCCATATTATTTGACATATCCCATGCCAAAGTCATATGTTGGGATGATACTATCCTACCTCTCTTGCCCTCCTATAGTTGCTCCTACTCAAGTAAAGGTTGAATTTTTTGGAGGTTAGCCTTCCATAAGAAGCTATCACCCATCAAAAACCTTATGCGTTTGGCCAATGTATGTATGAGTGGCCAACATCCTGTACCATATGTGGAAGATTCCTCCCTATGTGGAAGTATCTTCTAGTTATCCAAAGCCATGGAGTTGTCTCCTTGCACCATAATGGTGCCATCATCCATCCCTGAAACATCTCCTCTCAGCACAAGATGCTTGATGAGATTTGGTAATACTGATATTGGGAGGATGTCTCCCTCCTCCTTAACCCTACCCAAGACTCTCTGCATTTTTCCAATTCCTCCCAAGGTCCTCACCCCTCCTGGATCTATGAGTGGTGCAACCTGTTGTGAGATATCTCCCATCAACTCCTGGTCCGAGGGTCTCCCTGGTGGAATTCATCTAAATAGTAATGTGTCATGGGCCAAGGTCATCTCCATAACTAATTGGACTGTTAGGTCCTTGCTTCAACTGCACAAATCCAGCTTTGTTTTCTATGTGGAAACTAACTAAGAGGGATAAGGGTGCATACCCCTAATAAACTGATTCTTCCCACTCTTTTTATCTATCCACCCCATCTGTAAAGTCTCTCAATCTATGGTGACCTTCCCCAAAGTAATCAACCACTGCACACCCAATATCACATTGATGTTGGGGGTATCAACCACAAATAAGTGATCAGTCAAGGTGTATCTTCTTATGGTGAAAGATAATGCTGAAACATACTTCATGCACTTCATGGTTCTAGCTCCTAGGACCAAAACCGAAAATCCCTCAAAGTCATCAGTAGATATTTCCCTCCTCTACACCAAATGGGAATCAATAAATTGTGGGTAGTCCCACTGTCAATCAACACTGATACCCTTTGATCCTAAATCGAACCTCAAACTCTCAAACTCAGATACTTGGGTAATCCCCACAATGATGCAAGGGCCACTCCAACTGGAGAAAATGCTCCATTCCCACCTCTTGGTGGTAATGGATTCTCTCCTGCTATCTCGGCGTTGTGACCTCCTTCTGGTTCCTCTACTTCTTCCTCTTCATCATCAGGGAATACCTCTATATAGTGTTCCTTCCCTGCTGCACATCTATGTCTGGGTGCCCATGATTATTAGCATGTGAAGAAAAGCTTCCTTCTCCTCAAGTCTCTTTGGACATCATCACTAAGATGTCATTTTTTTTGCGCTCCTTTGAAGGAGGAGCCTTCACATCCTTTCCCTTTGATGGAAAAGTGGGTTTTTACTGAAATGGTTCTTTTGCCCTTAGCAAAGCATCTTGTAGATATCTAGCCCTTTCAACAACATCTTCAAGGGTAGTTAGCTTGGTTGATTTCACCAACCCATGTAGAGGCTCTGCTAGCCCATCAATAAAAATATAGACCCTCCTAGTTGTAGATAAATAAGGAACCATAACAGAAAGTTTTAAAAATTCAAAAATGTAAGTTTCTGGATTACCTGATTGTTTGAGCTTGGATATCTCAATAAAAGGTTCCTCCAAGTCTCTTCGATCAAACCTCTCCACAAACCTCCTGATGAAATCTGAATATGCAGTCACATTAGCATGCCCCAATGTAGAAAGACCATGAAACCACCAATCACGTGCCTCACCCTGAAGGTGCAGTGCTACTATTTTGATGGCTTCCATCTCTAGTACTTGGTTCAATTGGAAGTAGATGTCTAGCTTCTCTATCCAAGACTTGGTTGTGCATTTGGATGACCCATAAAAAGTGGTAAATAATAATCTACCCATATTCCAGTGAAGATCATTGTTTTGTATGAATCCTCCACCTCTATTGTGGTGTTGGGGTCTCCTATTGTCCTTGATCTTAAAAACCTCCTGAAATATCAAATGATCTTTGAATATCTAAAATTGTGACTCATACTCAAGAAATTAATCTTCAAGAGTTTCTTGTTCTTGAAATCCTCCATTTCCAACTGCTAAGAATGTAGGCATAATGAAGCATTGGGAAACCAATTGCTTTACTGTTTGATCATGCCAGTGATGTGAAATGTCAGAGCCTTCTCCATTTAGAAAAAATTTAAGGGATTCCTTGTTTCAATCCATCCTCATCTCCTTGATCTCTCTTGCAATATTTTGCATGGTTTGAAGAAGAAGCTTGGGGAACGCTTTTTCGTCCTCTTCTCCTGATATGGGAGTTTTTCCCTTGTCTTATTTATTATATGTATAGTCATATATCCAGTTTCTGTTGAGATACCTCTTCTCCCATTATGTGAGAGGCTCTCCCTCTTCTAATGACATATTGGCTGAAATACACAAGTTGAGCCAATATTATGCTCTGATGCCACTGTAATATTCCAAAATAGGAAGAGCAACAATATTGAACATAAAATGTAAATAAGCAACAAATTCCAATACTCCAAGATATGAGACAAATATAGATCCATATTATTAAACATATCAGCAGCAAGAAATGTAAAATCTTGAGGATCAAGTCACTCAAGCAAGATAACATAGGCCTCCAACAAGAAAATATGAAAATATATGAAATATAGTTGCTATACAAATGAAGATGAATCAATACATCACATTTCGAGTGAGTTAAATTGCTACTATAAAATATAATAACATGGATCTCGTGATATATGGCTCAAGAAATTTTGGGAACAGATATCTAGGCTCCCAAGCACCTTTCCAAGAAAACCCAGAAAGGGTTTTTGGAAATACAGAAAAGTAAAAAATGCCAGAATGAAACCCTAGGGCTGAATAAGAAACTACAACTGAATACTGGAAGGAGGTGGCTAAAACTGATATAGAAATGTATGGGAATCCTCTAATAGATCCTCCAAGTGAAAGGATAATCCCTTCCCTAAAAACTAATCCTCCAAATGAAGCACCAAACCCTCCTCTACAAATGATCAATGAAATAACGCAGCCCTTGAAGGAAACTGCACTATAGGAGGTGGTAATAGTTGTACCTGATGAAAAATGATGAAATAATGTTCTAGGACCTTTCTCTCTGGCCTCCCAATGGATAGAATACGTCTCCACTGAAAAAAAAACACATAAAATGGTCCTATCAATCCTCCACTGCCTCTTCCATGCAACACAACACAACCCTAGAAGAAACTGTGTTGTACATGAAGACTAAAGCTAGCCTGAATGCCGAAATGTGGATATGCAACTCAAAAACCTCTCGTGAGTGGGCACTCAAAGTCCCCCAAGGATGAGGGTGGGTTTCCCGCTCAGGAACACCCTTGTGCTAAACAGCGGAAGAGTGTAAGAAGTCATACAGACCAAAAACATAACAATAATCAACATGCCCTTTTATGGTTGCCTTCCCCTCCTTATATGTGTTTTGAGCCTTCCCACCTTGGGCCCCACTCATTAAAGCCACTACTCTCATGGATACTTCCTCCCATTAACATTGCATTGTCTCTCATTAACTATCCACTCCCTCCATCCCAATGTTGTTGATTTGGTCAAACTTAACCCCATCCACATGCTTCAACCTCTATTCACACATGACGATGCTTTATCAAGCTACTAAGATGATCTCCATTCACATTAGGAGCGATTTTATTCCTAATAAGGATATTTATGGGTCTCCATACCCTCTTATTCCTCTATCTAAGTTGCAAAAACAAAATTTAATATTCCAACTAGCTGAAAGCTAATTTGGAATATTACACTGCCTGTTTTGAGTATTCAGAAGAGTGATTTAGTGTTGATTTGATCATTCTTAGACTTATTATTATTTCACTTTTTTCTTTTATTTAGTTTGATTTCTTGGTTTTTCTTGGTTTTTTGAGAAAGGTGCTTCTGGAAATTTTGAAGATTCTTCTTGATTTTCATAGATTTTCTTTGTTTGTTGGATTTCTGTGTTGTTAATCAAGTCATTCGTTCGAGTGTGTTACCTCTTTTCACTTGTTAAGGCTTGTCACGCAAATGATATTGATGGCTTAAGGAATTTGAGGCCCTTTTTGCTCAATTTGGTGATTTTGATATTTTGAGTAGTTATTGGTTTCTCAAAGAACTTTTTTATTCCTTAAAAAGAAAAAGACACAGAAAAAATCTTTCTTTTCATTTTCTTTTGGTTTTGTGTTAAGTCTTCTTTGTTATTTTTGAGTAAGTACAAAGTTTGGCATTTGGTCAAATTTGCTTGGTTTTGAGAGAAGTTCTTGGTCGAATTTTCCCACTTTTATATCAAGTTTTTGGCATATTTGTTGGGATAAGTTCTTGTTTGAATTTTTTCTTTATTTTGTGTCAAGTTTCAGACCTTTTTATTTGGAAACACATTTTCTTGTTCTTTAGAGCAATCCTAGAATCTTGCATTTAGCATTGGTAGTTTGCATTAGAGTTGTTGCATTGTAAGAATTTTTAGTATTTTGTAGATTTTGAGTGTGTGAGCGTGTATTTTGAAAAAGAGAAGAAAAACTTTTGTTTTCATTAGTTTGTTTGTAGTTCCCTTTGTACAAATCTCTTTTCATCGAAGAAAAAGTTGCATTTTTCATGTAGCAAGTTTCTATATATTTCTTCTTGCATCCATAACACCATAATTTGCACCTCCATTTTGATTAGGAGAATTTTGAGGTCTAAAATTAGTCTCCTAAGGAAATTATGAAATAATAGTGGAAATGATATAATAATATTTGATTAAATCATCAAATTTTAGAGGAGAAAAAGAAAAAATTACTTTTTCAACTCGTATTTTAAACTTATCTCCTAAATTTTTTACTCAAATTTCGAGTGGGAGTACTTGTTGGATGAAAAATTTAATTCCACATCCAAGGAGTACCCATGTTTCATACTTTCGATAGACCTTGCTACACGAAAAATGATAAATACATGAAAAACGTGATTGCAATCACGTTTTGTAGAAATTTATAAATATTTTGATGTATTACCGGAATCTCTTGGTCTAACAATTATATCCACTGTTAAATAAATAATCATTCTATTTAATTCTTTTGTGGAAATTTAATCGCCAATTGCAAACACATGAAGAAAAATCAATTGCACATAACACAGATGTTTTTACCTGGAAAGCATAAAGCTAAAAACCCCAACTATCATATATTATGTATATCATTGATCATGAAACAATCTCATACAAAAATATACTCCAAGAGCTCTCAATACAATATACAATCATCTCACACTGTCATACAAAAATTGGTTCACACATGCACCAATTTACTGCCTCCTAACAGCCTACCTCCACCGTGCAATCCCTGCTGATGAAGATCCCTGAATGAATTCTATCTTGCCTTTCCTTCACTACAAAATCCTCATTGGCATCTCCAATGTGTGTGTGGATGCATTGAATGCACCATTATAGTCACAATTGATAGTCAACCAGGCCCTTTCACCTATCTCTCAACTGGGTCTCCACTAGATCTGACATGCATGTAGTTAAGAGTAGTATTTCTTCAGTTGCATGTGAGACCACTGCTTGTGAATTAATTAAATAATTAATTCATTGATCTCTCACTAGTGTATCTTTAGTTACAACTAGTTACAACTAGCACAACTGGGTTTAAATCACTTAAATGAGTTAAACTAAATAACAACTCACATAACTACACATCCAACTCTGTTACAACTTTGTATCACTCAATTACAACAAATTCCATTGCATGGTCCACCAAATAACCACTTCAACTCGAAATCCAATTAGATAACTGATTTTCCACTTCAGTTAACTAGTTCCAAATGCTCATTGAAAATAGATAATTATTTATTGTCTAATGTTTGTTAAGGGCTTAACAAAAATCGACATGCATTCTAATTTTAGACATGAATTCCATGAAACAACTTCGCACATGCCTTCCAAACTTAGACGCCTATCCATCCATATAATTTTCTTAACCATATTTTAATAGATTATTGCTAAAAATAAACTTTGATCCAAATTCTAAAAATAGACATATCACCTAAAAGATGCCTGTAGGCTCCACCTAGTGTGGGTGCTTAATTTTCACTAGGATCATCATCTTATTGAATCTCGAGACTCCCTCTCAAAAATAAAGGGATTATCCTTCACCTCGATCCTTTCTCTATGGTATTCAAAATTTCTCTTGGTGAGCGCCTTCGTCAAAATATCTGTGTCCTGATATTCCGTAGGAATGTACTGAAGCAACATGATCTTCTGCTACACACAATCTCTAATATGATGATATGAGATACCTATATGCTTAGATCTATCATGGAACATAGGATTAATAGAGAGTTTAATGCAATTTTGATTATCACAATGAATCACTGTAGGGTCTAAATGAGAACCGAACAAACCGACCGAGATCTTCCTCATCTAGATAGCCCCACATGCAGCTTGACTTGCTACCATGTATTCTGCTTCCACTGAACTGAGTGCCACAGATCTTTGTTTCCTGCTATACCAAGAAAAAACTATATATCCGATACTGAAAGCCCCTCCTGAAGTGCTCTTTCTGTCCGTTGGGCTTCCTGCCAAATCTGCATCCATGAATCCATGCAAATTCACCTCATCCGTCTATCTGTACCATAAGCCATACTCAGATGTGCCCCTGAGATATCTCAGGACATGCTTTCCCACCTTCCAAAAGAGATCGGTAGGCTTAATCATCGCTTGACTAAGCTGGTTCACCGCATAGCATATGTCTGGTCTTGTATTAGCTAAATACATGAGCGAACCCACCAACTGTCGATAGGCAGTAGCATCCACTACCTCTATCGATGTAACTTCCTCTTTCCTCCAATTTCCTAAAAGAGGAGTATCCATGGGTTTTCATCCCTTCATGTGAATCTTACCAAGTATCTCCCTTGCATACTTGCCTTGAGACACAAACAATTCACCTTGTCGCTTCCATATTTCCAATCCAAGGAAATAGTGAAGGAGGCCCATTTCCTTCATCTCGAACTCCTTTGCAAGATCCTCCTTGCATGAGTGTATCAGCTGCTCATCACCAGTGTTGTGTAACCAGCTCCAAAAAGAGAAGAAAAGAGATATCAACGCCTTAGAAATGAGCCACTTCGAGGGGGCAACCTCCAATACATGACATAAATGAACAATTCTTGGATGATACAAATGAACAAAACCTCCTTCTATATATAGGAGTCCATGGGGCCACAATATAATCCTAGTGGGGCCACAATGTAATCCTAGCCGACCTAACAATAATAATGTAAGGGCACAATAATAACAATATGGGGGTTACAGGGGTACAATAATAACAATAAAGGGGGCTACACTATTAATATAGGGACTTAACATGCCCCTCTCCTTCAAACAAGTGTTGTCCTCAACGCTTGATTATTTCTTGATGCTTCTGTATAAAATTCTCATCCTCCCATGTGAATTCTTCTACAGGAAAGTTCTTCCACTTGCTGAGATACTCTGAAATTGATCGTACTTTTCGATTCTTGTTTCTATTACTGCTTCATAACTTCTTTCGATGTCATGCTGATCCCCCTGTTGTTTCATTAGATTCTGCACCAAAGTTGGGTTATCCTTTGAGAGTTGGAGAACTTGTTGTTGATGCTCGATGTGATATTCCACTAATTTATCATCCATATTTGCTATTATTTGATCCTTAAAACCATCCAAATTAGCCTCCATTTCCACTTTTAAACCATATATTTCATCTTCAATTGCTCTTCGTAAGATCAAAACTTGTTGCACTTGGTACCGTAATTTTGATATCTCATACTGCAACTCTTCCTCTTCATGCGTCATAGTATAGCTTTTTGAGGGATTAATGGGTATGGAATTATTTTTAGGGGCAATTTTAGACTCCAATATTGATATCTATTCTACAATAGGCCCTTGCAATCAATTCAACTTGATTCTTCAAACAAGACTTATGCAATTCGGAAAAAAAAATACACACCTTTTACTTGCTTTGAGGAGCTCGATATTGAAATTGTATTATCTCTATGATTGATGATATTAAATATCTAAAATTCATCACTGAAGTAGCACTCTGAATTATATTTTGAATGCCACAGGTCTGACCTGATTTGGATTCTCCAAGACAAAGTTGTGTCCAATCTCCCACAATGACCTAATTATCGACTGGTTCAGCAGAGAGAACTTGTACGACTTTCCACGTGTCATTTTTTCATCCTTTGTCTCTAAAATTGATATCCAAGAAATTGCAGTCTGTGTAATTGTGACCACTTTTTATGGCACTCCAATCCGATTCCCAGAGAGAGATTTATTGAACTTTTCCCACGATCACCTCTTTGAGATGCAATTTAGGAGCCTGAAAAAGCACTACCTTCCACATATCATATCTCCAAAAATATTGCGAACCAACCTCTGAAATTTTTTGACAAATTTCATCAGGATTTCTGCTTCACAGAATATGAATTTCCAATTCTGAACCTTCGTATAAAAAAATTTATAGCGCAAATGCCACGATGACCTGTTTAGGAGCCTGAAAAAAGACCTAACTTCCACAGATCATATCTCTGAAAATATTGCGAACCAAGATCTAAAATTTTTAGAAAATATTCCTTAGGATTTCGGCTTCGTACCCTAAAAATTTCAGCTTCTGAAACTTCGTAGAAAAAAATTTATAGCGCAAATGCCACGATGACTTGTTTGGAGCAGCGAAACCCTAGAATCCAAAGCTCTGATACCAAATGTTGTGTAACCAGCTCCAAAAAGAGAAGAAAAGAGATATCAACGCCTTATAAATGAGACAATTCGAGGGGGAAACCTCCAATACATTACATAAATGAAAAATTATTGGATGATACAAATGAACAAAACCTCCTTCTATATATAGGAGTCCATGGGGCCACAATATAATCCTAGTGGGGCCACAATGTAATCTTAGCCGACCTAACAATAATAATGTAAGGGCACAATAATAACAATAAGGGGGGCTACACTAACATAATAAGGGGCTACACTATTAATATAGGGACTTAACAACCAGTTAGTATTAAATCATCAACATAAAGAAAAATGATTAAAATCTTACCCTCCACCACAATCTGGTATAGGTTTGCATCTGCCTCACTCTTGGTGAAGCCAAGTCCAATGAAATAACTATCGATCTGAGTGTAACAAGCATGGGGTGCTTACTTCAGCCCATACAATGACCTTTTGAGTCTGCACACATGTGACTTACTTCTGAAGATGTCAAATCCTTCAGGCTACTCAATGTACACTTCTTCCTCCATGATCCCATTATGGATTAGAGTCTTCACATCCATATTATTAATGTGCCAACCCATCAACGCTGAGAGAGCAAGGATGGTCCTTATGGAAGAATACAGTGCGACAAGTGCAAAGTTTTATTCATAATCAATCCCTTCAATCTGTGAGAATCCCCAAGCCACAAATATTGCCTTATACTTCTCAACGCTCCCATCAACATCTTGCTTTACCTTGTAGATCCATCTTGAACCTGCCACTGATTTATCAATCATCCTTGGAACATTTTCCCAAGCACTGCTTCTGAAAATGGAGTCATACTCCTCCACCATTACATCTACCCATGTGGGCTCCTACACTACTTCTTGAAAGGAAGATGGCTCAGTCACAATACATTTTCTCATGAGAGCCATGTATCCATTATATCGTTTATAAGACTCTTTGTCTATGATGTGAAGTAGGGACTCCTACATTCTGTTCCGCATCAAGCTTCAGCCTCTCAACTTCTATGGTACGCCTTTGACCAATTTCTATGTTTGGCTAAGTGTGAGTGGACTCCTCCACTCCATGGCTAACTCTATGGTTTGTGGTTTTGTATGTTTGCAGGTTGAAAGATGAATACAAACTACCATTGGGCTATGGAGTCAGTGATAGGGATAAGATAACAAAATAGCTCTTCTTATAAAACTGAGGCTTGTATATACTTCAATGAGAGGATGACACATTCAGGAAAGTCTCAATATCTTGAGGTTCAAAGGAAATCAGAGCATGTGTGCATGAATTCTGAGTCATGATACATCAAGGTATTGAAAGGAGAGTATTTAACATATCTTTGTCCAATATTAACACTTAAATTAAGTTAGAGCATGAATGACCATGAATTCTGAGTAATAAGCATCAAAAATTGAATAAAACCATCCACAGATAGGACCTAAGAACTCAATTCACTATGAATTAACACTTAAATGAAGTCAGAGCATGTTCCCATGAATTCTGAGTAATAATCATAAAAAATATGGAAGTAAAACACATGATAGAAGATAAATCTCACTGAAGTACACTTAGAATCCTTTTCTTTTTCTATCTTCTAAAAAGTTAAAACTACTGTATATACGCCTCCTACTACGATGCATGGAAGTAGCTACCTTGATAACATTTTCCAACCCTATGTAATTCGATTTCTTCCCTCTTATAGATTAGTCATTAAATCCTTGGATTAATTCCAAACATTTGAGAAGAAATTCGAATTTGACACCTATCAACTTCTAAACAAACCTCATTTACAAACTGACAGTTAAACTATCTGTCTTGCAGTCCTAATACAACTAGGACTAAAACACTATTTATTATATCTTAACAACCTTTAACAACCTTATCTAATCATTAAAAACTATGCTTGACAGCTATTTCCTCTAGACTTCGACCATGATGTTGTTTATCTTCTTGCTGTTAGACCCCATCAACCTGCTTCTTATCCATTCCTGCAAAATAAGAGCATCTTCCCTGTATAATAGCCGAATGCCTCATTTCTCTCCATTCGAACGAACTGCTGAAGAAATGGTGCTCAAAACATGTGGTAAATGTCTTATAACCCTCATTTGAATTCGACCTTCTAGCTGTTCAAATCCCAAACCTCCAAAATGGTGCAAAAACTGTCAATACTACTGCGCTATGAAACTGTTGAGTCTATTGTTTTCGTAGCGTAGACTTTTCCCTTTAAAATCATGCTTCAAACCTCCATTTTTATGTGCTAAACCTCGTGGATCTTCATTTATATTATACATACACCTCCCACCAGCATCAAAGCTCAAAACCAAACCCTTTTCACCTTTGAAAATTGCAAAAATTCTTCAAACTGCATCCTACAGCAGTTTCATAGCACGCTACGAAACTGTTGTGTGTCACCTTCAGCAGTTTCATAGCGCACTACGAAACTGCCGAGTCTTCACTTTTCACAGCTTCCTTATATCTTTATAAATCTGTGATAATCCCTTTGAAAACCATTTTTCTTCAGAAAATTAGAAAATTAGCGATCAGAGCTTCATGTTAAATGAATTGGCTCGCTTGGTAAATGATTTCAGCCTCGCTTGATAACAATTCTGCTTCATCAGTAATGAATTTCAAACTTGCTTGAAAGCAATTTTTGAAAATACTGATATAACCTTAGTTTGAATGAGCAGCCTCGCTTGAATTTGTTTCAGTTCTGCCTTGCTTGAAATATTTACAGCCTCGCTTGAATTTGTTTCATTAAACTCAAGTCTTTCACCACTAATTTCTTCTTCAAAACATAAGCATGTATGCACTATTGTCTTGCATGAGACAAATGAAGTTGAAAACGACCAACCGTTTTCAAATTTGAAAGGACCAATGACAACTGACTCCTAATCGATGACAAATAACCCCTAATAATTACAATGAATTGTTGCATGCATGAAGTAGAACTTGTGGATGACACCTAATGATGAGGAATTTAACTATATTTGACAGATGTCACAGCTCAAACGCAAAACTAAGAATCCCCGATTTCGTAGCACATGATTTGCAAATTTGGGTTTTTGTGCTACGAAATCACCAATGTTTTCGTACCACAAAATCAAATTTTTACACTAAGTGCGCTACCAAAATGTGGTTTCGTGGCTTATTCATCAAATTTTTGAAAAAAACTTTAAAAATGGGTTTCAAAACGTGTCATAAGATCTTTGAAGAATGAAACAAGGTTAATGAAAATTGTTTGGTGATGGAATGAGACTTTTAACCCATGATCTAGACCTTTAAAAATATAAAAATGACTCTAACCCTATCTAGCGCTATGACTTAGGAACAAGTGTAACTGACCAAGTTTCAGAAAATTTTTATAGTGATAACAGTGGCTCCACTTGGGATATTGTGCCCCTGTGGTACACTAAGAACTGGTAGCTCCAATGCTTCTATCCATCCTTTAGAATAAAACTCTGAAATTCTGTCCAGTCTGCTGCAAATTATACCTACTAAAAATGCTCAGTCAACCTTGAGCTTATTTACATACTCCTACCTACCCTAGAAACCGCAAACTCCTTTTAGCTCAATCAATATGAAATTTCCAATGAAGCCAATCATTAATCTGATCTGACACTTGAATCTCTTGATTGTGCTTGAACCAAAAGTGAACATGATGCTGAGATGACCAAAACAACTTATAATGTATCTTATCTTCATAATGCAAATGAAAATGAAATACTGGTGTGCAAAGCTTTGCCATGTATTCAACTATAGGGTCAAAGAAGGCATGGTTAGTTTGATGATCATCATGACATTCTATATATTCAGACAACTGATTCTCAGCCACACTATTCCTTTGATATGCTATCCAACTTCTTTTCAAACTGATTTTCAAAAACAGTGCATTCTTCCTCAATCTCTAAGAAGAAATATAGCAACACCCCCTCTTTGTGTTTTGGCATTAAAATAATTTGAAAAGACTGATCTTGATAATGAATACTATGAGATTGAATTTTATCTTTTAAAAATTGAATGTCCTTTTCAATGTTCTTTGCAACTTAATCCACAAACTAAAACTTATCCTCTGACTTGCACTCAAATGATTTCAGATTAGAAGACAATGGTAAAGAAAAACTTTTACCCACTTCTTCATTTATGTAATCATCATTTGATATAAGCTAGTGCAAGAAATGACATGAAGAATCAAACTTTTCCTGTACCTGAGGATTGTAGCAAAAATTTCCCAATATTTCCTCTTATTGTTTGAACTGATTCTCATTCTCCTGATGATCTCAGGATTGACCAACCTGCTACAAATTTCCTTCAAACTCAGAGGATGTGTCATAATTTTCATAAGTAAACTCTTGTTGGGTTTCATTTTCATCTAAGGGAGATATTATCCTTTCTTCTTGGTGTTCTTCTCATTGATGAAAAGTATTTTCATGAAGGGCTTCTAAAATTTCCTCATCCATAAACTCCTCATCTTCATAACAATCCTCAAAATATTGAATAAAACTCACAGAATATTTACAACAATCTTTGACCAGTAATAAGGAGGGATGACGCTCTTTATACATCTCATAGAATTCATCATGAAAATTAGCAAGAGAATATAATGAACCATTTGCTAAACCCTTATACCAATACCATGCTTTTCCTTCAAGAGTGGTCATAAACATCTTCATAAGATAGTATTCAGGGATCTGAACCTTAAGACTATGTACATGTAGATGAAACCTAACCAAATGAAGAGCAGCATTGTCTATATTTTCATCTTTGAATATTGGAAGATCATCTAACCAATCAACCTTTGGCATAGGATTTGGAAAACTAGGGATATGAGACCAATTCATAGGAGCATACCTGGCATTCATTCTTGCAATGGAACTCATCTTGAAACTTCATCAAGCTATTGATATTCTAGCAGTAGATTCACCTTCCAATTTGTTATTTGATGTGTGGAGTCGCCAAAGTAGTGCTGCAGCCTCTAACAAATTTTGAGCTCCTGCTACCTTCAGAAGTTCAACTTCTTGATTACGGGAATGAATAATCTTCAGGCTCCTGGCAGAAGCACCAAAATGTTATCACCAAAATAGGACCCTGATAGGCTGCTGATCAGACTACCTCAGTGTAACTATTTCAAACCAATATTTTAGCTGAGGCTTAGCTTCCTCAGCCTGAGAGGGCTGTCTCAAGGGTTAATGATTTTGTATAAATATAGATGGCTAACTCTATGGTTTGTGGTTTTGTATGTTTGCAAGTTGAAAGATGAAGACAAAATACCATTGGGCTATGGATTCAGTGATAGGGATAAGATAACAAAATATCTCTTCTTATAAAATTGAGGCTTGTATATACTTCAATGAAAGGATGACACATTCAGGAAAGTCTCAATATCTTGAGGTTCAAAGGAAATCAGAGCATGTGTGCATGAATTCTAAGTCATGATACATCAAGGTATTGAAAGGAGAGTATTTAATAGATATTTATCCAAGCTTAACACTTAAAGGAAGTCAGAGCATGAATGACCATGAATTCTGAGTAATAAGCATCAAACATTGAATAAAACCATCCACAAATAGGACCTAGGAACTCAATTTACCATAAATTAACACTTAAAGGAAGTCAGAGCATGTTCCCATGAATTTTGAGTAATAAGCATCAAAACTATGGAAGTAAAACACATGTTAGAAGATAAAGCTCACTGAAGTACACTTAGAATCTCAGCTTCAGAAAATTTGCTTCTGTATATATCATCTCCTCCAAAGTATTTACAAAAGTAGCTAGTTCTGATAACATTTTCCAACCCTATGCAATTCAATTTCTTCCCTCTTATAGAGTGGTCATTACATCCTTGGATTCCTTCCAAAAATTTGAGAAGAAATTCGAATTTGACGCCTATCAACTTATAAACAAACTTCATCTACAAACTGACAGTGAAACTGTCTATCTTGTAGTCCTAATTTAACTAGGACTAAAACACTATTTATTATATATTAACAACCTTTAACAACCTTATCTAATCATTAAAATATATGCTTGACAGCTATTTCTTCTAGACTTTGACCATGATGTTGTTTATCTTCTTGCTGTTAGACCCCATCAACCTGCTTCTTATCCATTCCTACAAAATAAGAGCATGTTCCCTGTATAATAGTCGAATGCCTCATTTCTATCCATTCGAACCAACTGCTGAATAATTGGTGCTCAAAACATGTGGAAAATTTCTTATAACCTTCATTGAATTCGACCTTCCAGCTGTGAAAATCCTGAACCTCCAAAATGGTGTAAAAACTGTCAATACTATTGCACTACGAAACTGTTGAGTTTGTTGTTTTCGTAGTGCGGAATTTTCCCTTTAAAATCATGCTTAAAACTTCCATTTTTATGTGCCAAACTTCCTTTATCTTCATTGATATTTTACATATACCTCCCACCAGCATCAAAGCTAAAAAAAAAAACCCTTTTCACCTTTGAAAATTGCAAAAATTCTTCAAACTACTGTGTGTCACCTTCAGCAATTTCGTAGCGCGCTACAAAACTGCTGAGTCTTCACTTTTCACAGCTTCCTTGTATCTTCAAAAATCTGTGATAATCCCTCTGAAAATCCTTTGTCTTCAGCAAATTAGCAAATTAGCAATCAGAGATTCCTATTAAATGAACTGGCTCACTTGGTAAATGAATTCAGCCTCGCTTGATAACAATTCTGCTTCCACCAGTAATGAATTTCAAACTCGCTTGATAGAAAGTTTTGAAAATACTGATATAACCTGAATTTGAATGAGCAGCCTTGCTTGAATTTGTTTCAGTTCTAACTCACTTGAAATCTTTACAGCCTCGCTTGAATACTTTATAGCCTTGCTTGAATTTGTTTCAGTAAACTCAAGTCCTTCACCACTAATTTCTTCTTCAAAACATAAGCATGTATGCCTTATTGTCTTGCATGAGACAAATGAAGTCGAAAACAGCCAACTGTTTTCAAATTTGAAAGGACCAATGACAACTGAACCCTAATCGATGACAAATGACCCCTAATAATTACAATGAATGGTTGCATGCATGAAGGAGAACTTGTGCATGACACCTAATGATGAGGAATTTAACTGTATTTGAAAAACGTGACAGCTCAAATGCAAAACTGAGAATCCCCGATTTCGTAGTGCATGATTTTCAAATTCGGGTTTTCGCACTACGAAATCACCATCATTTTCATAGCGCAAATTCAAATTTTTACACTGAGCACACTACGAAAACGTGGTTTTGTGGCTTATTCATCAAATTTTCGAAAAAAACTTTTAAAATGGGTTTGAAAACGTGGCATAAGATATTTGAAGAATGAAACAAGGTTAAAGAACATTTTTTGGTGATGGAATGAGACTTTTAACCCATGATCTAGACCTTTAAAAATATAAAAATGACTCTAACCCTATCTAGCACTATGACTTAGGAACAAGTGTAACTGACCAAGTTTCAGAAATTTTTTATAGTGATAACACCATGGTTGTCAAAATGTGATGTTGGACGAAGAAATTACCATTGTCGCAATGTGACCATGGTTGACCATGATTTCCCATGGTTGATTATGGTTGACTATGGTTGATTTCCATATTGAGACACTCTTTATCACAATGCGACATTGGAACATGATTGACCATGGTTTATTTTCATATTGAAACAATCATGGTCATGATACAACATTGGATTATTTTCATATTGTGATAATCTTTGTCACAATGTAATGTTGGACCATGGTTACCATGATTATAAACCCAATGGATTTATAAAAAACTTGAAGATTAATATTATGAGCCCTATGAATAATATTATACCCTAGGAATATGAACCCTTAGATTAATAAACCCAAGAGAATTATATTATAAACCCAAGGGAATAATAAAACGATGGAATTAATACTAAAAAACCAAGGGATTATAAACCATATGGAATAATATTAAACCCAACAGATAAATATGATAAACACAATGTATAAAAACCCTAAGATAATTATTATAAACCCTAAAATAGACATTCGATCCACCATGATTTACCATAGTTGATATTAATACCGAGATAAACTTTGTCACAATGAAACATTGGACCATTTTTGACCAAGGTCAATTTTCATATTGAGACAATCTTTGGCACAATGTCACATTGAACCATCATTGACCATGGTTGACCATGAATTTAAACCCAAGGGATTTATATCAAACCTTAGGATTAATATTATAAACCTTCAGAATAATATTATAACCTAGAAATACGAACCCTTAGATTAATAAACCCAAGGGATTGATATTATAAACCCAAATGATCAATTCTAAAACCCCAAGGTATTATAAATGCAATGGAATAATATTAAACCTATGAGATTAATATTATAAATGCAAGGTATATAAACCCTGAGATAAATATTATAAACCCCAAAATAAACATTTTTTACCGTGGTTAACCATGGTTCATTTTCATATTGATACAATCTTTTGTCACAAAGAAATGGTTGATCATGGTTGAGCATGATTAATTTTCATATCGAAACAATATTTGTCACATCATAGAGTTGGACCACGGTTGATTTTCATATTGAGAAAATATTTGTCAGAATGTGACGTTGGAACATGGTTTACCATGATTATAAACCTAAGGGATTTATGTTAAATCCAAGTAATTTTTACTTTAAAACCTATGAATAATATTACACCCTATGAAAAGGAATCCTCATTTTAATAGACCCAATAGATTAATATTATAAAAAAATGAATTAATACTAAAAAACTAAGGGATTATAAACCCTAGAGAGTAATATTAAACCTAAGGGATAAAACCTTACATTAATAAACCCAAGGATTGATATTATAAACCCATGGGACTAATAAATGCGATGGATTAATACTGAAAACCCAAGGACATAATATTATACCCTTGGTTTTAATATTATAAACTCGAGATATATAAACCCTAAAATACACATAGTTGACCATCATTGACCATGGTTGATTTTCATATTGACAAAATATTTGTCACAATTTGACGTTGGACCATCGTTGATCGTGATTGATTTTCGCACTGATACAATCCATGTCACAATATGACGTTGGACCATGGTTGACCATGGATGACCATGGTTTTCGTAATATGACGTTGGACCAAGAGATAATCTTCATCAAAAAGTGACCATGATTATTGACTATGGTTAATATGGTTGACCATGGTTTACCACGGTTGATTTTCATATTGATATAATATTTGTCACAATGTGATGTTGGACAGTGCTTGATGATGGTTGATTTTCATATTGAGATAATGTTTTTCAGAATACAAATTTGGATCATGTTTGACTATGGTTGACAATGTGACATTTGATCATGGTTGACCATGGTTGATCATGATGACCATGGTTTTCATAATGTGATGTTGGACAAAGAGACAATATTTTTTAGAATGTGGCATTGATTATTGACCATGGTTCATTGATTATCGACCATGTTTGACCATGGTTGACCATGATTGACCATGGTTAACCAAGGTTGATTTTCATATTGAGATAATCTTTGGAACAATGTGATATTGGACCATTGTCGACAATGGTTGACCATGATTTTAAGCCTAAGGGACTTATATTAAACCCCAGGATTAATATTATAAAGCCTATGAAAAATATTATACCCTAGGAATATGAACTATTAGACTAATAAACCCAATGGATTGATATTATAAAGCCAACTGATCAATTCTAAAACCCCAAGGTTTTATAAATCCAAGGGAATAATATTAAACACGCGCAATTTATATTATAAACCTAATGTATATAAACCCTAAAATAAACATGATTGAATATGGTTGACCATGATTTATTTTCATATTAACACAATCTTTGTCACTATGCGATGTTGGACTATGGTTGACCATGGTTGACAATAGTTTATTTTCATATTGAGACAATCTTTGTCAGAATGTGACCATGGTTTGCCATGGTTAATTTCCATATTGGGACAATATTTGTCAGAATATGACGTTGGAACATGGTTGACCATGGTTTATTTTCATATTGAGACAATCATTGATCCGTAAACTTCTATGGACATTCCACTCGACAATTCATCACAACAAAGATGATAATATTATATTAAAAATATAAGATTCTACACTATTAAAGTTTTATTAAACTTTAACATGTGTGGATTTCATTGTAATTGGTGCATGCATGAGAATATAAATTATGCAGAAAATTAGAGAATGGAAAAATAATATCTCACACACGTAAGACACAAGATATGCCCTCTAAGAAACCCTTTTGAGAGAAAATTGAGCTGGAAGTTCAGGCCACTTCGCTCTCTTTCTTTGTTTGGAAATATGACTGCAAGTACAAAGAAGTAATGTATGTGTCCCATGGGTTGCTACAGTGCACATGTGCTCTATGTGTGCTCTACCTCCTATCTCTTTGGGCTATCTTTGCTCAACTATGACCAAAATTCTCTTGAAAGAATCGAATGTCTCTTCCTTCTAGTGGCTCAGTTATAACACATCCTGATAACCTACTAGTGGTTAATTCTGACTACATCAACTCTTAATTAGAGTTACAAAATAGATTCTTCTAGAGTCTTTTACATCAAAAACATGTGGCTAGACCCTTTTCCATGAATAATGGGGGCTGATTCGACATCCTTCCAAACTATATGTGTGAAAATAGGAAATCCAACTTCTAAATGGCATAACTTTTGCATACAGACCCTGATTGACGTGATTTTTGCATCATTGGAAAGGTATTTTTGTGTAAAAAAAAAACAAATCACTTCCTAAAAACATTGTTTGATGCCTCAAAACACTTCTGGAAGGTTTCAAACCTCATTTTTCCAAAATAGGTCCTACCATTAAAAACGATCCCTTGTGTTGATTCCTCCACTTTTTCCATTCCAAATGCATTGAGATCGATGACAAATAATATATTGATCCAATCTGGATCAATCATTATGAGAAAGCGAGGTATTAATTATTATTATTATTATTATTATTATTATTATTATTATTATTTGATTTCAATATTGAGATAATCATGTCACAATGCAAGGCATTAATTATTATTATTATTATTATTATTAATTAATTGTCATGAAGGTCTTAGATAAATGGTGATCGGGTGCTCTGTTAAAGAACTCCATGTGAAGTTGTTGGTTTAATTCCCTAATATAATCAGGGTCATATATTAGACATGATGAAGATGTAGTCCCACCAAACTTACAAAATAAAATTAGCTGTTATTTATTATTATTTAAAAATTAATAATGAGTTATTAAATTATTGATTAATCAATCATTAATTACTTTTAATAACAATTAGTTACTAGTAATAACAATTAATTATTATTTATAATCATTAATAATCATCTATTTATAAATTAAAACCTAATTATCAATTATTAAACCATTATTATTTTTAGTTATTACTTATAATTATTTATGGTTATAAATTATAAATTATAATTATTTATTTATTATTTATTAATTATATTTAACTATTAATTAAACTAAATGACAACACACTAAGTACTATTTGCAATTAAATAATTAGCTAACTAATTGATTAATTATTATTCCATTAATAATTTATTGTTAATTAATTCATTTTTAATTATCAATTAATTCATTATTTGATAATTAGTTAATTATTAATTATTAAATAAAATCAAATGTATTTAATTAAACTCATTTAATTTATTTAATTCATAATAATGAATATTTAATAATATGTAATATTAATTCATTAATATTAATAATTAATATCTCATGGGTATTGGATAGATTAGTTATCAATTAACTCATTATTTGATAATTAGTTAATTATTAATTATTAAATAAAATTAAACTTATTTGAATGTATATATATAAAAGTAATTAGAATGTTTCACATCAAAAAAGCATATATTTTCATGGACGGGTTGTGAACAAAATTTCACGGAAGAAGAAATCTGCATAATTTGAGAGCGTGGAGTTAAATTTTGCCTTCAGTTTTCCCACACGTGGGGATGCTGCTTAAAACCTCCGCTTGCAGCTCATCGCCATTCACAGAAACTTCCGTTCCGTTCCCATTCTCAGCGTGCCAGAAATTATTTGAGAGTGTGGAGTTAAAGTTTTCCTTCAGTTTTCTCAGACCGCGTGGGGATCCCTGTTAAATCCTCCACTTCCTGTTCATTGTCATTCACAGAAACTTCCCTTCTGTTCCCATCACATCCTTCACACCACAGGAGAGAGACTTACGACAGAGCTAAGATGACTTAATCTTCGGACAAGAAAGCAATAGAAGATGTTAAATGATGGTGCCAGAACCACCTTCATCACTGCAAATGCGAACACCGATGAAACATATAATACATATCAAGAATTTCACAATAAAACATAATAAAATATGACTTTCCCATTTTATGATCGTCCTTATATTAAAAATTTATAAATCATATATAATAAATTATAAGTAAAAACAAAACATATATATATCCTCCAATGCATAGAAGTTGGATGTCTTGCGCTTCCGAGGTTAAAATTGATTGATTTTCCTTAAAATTTCTCATTCTACTGCTAATATTTTCACCTTTCAATCCTTTGTGAGCATTGAAGCTCCTAATTGCGAAGTGAATTTTTTCTCATTTCACCCGGCCTCCCCAATGAGGCCTGAACTTGGATATGAGACCTTTGAAATTATATTATTTGTGATCAAATTAGTAAACTTTTTAGTTTAAATGTCCTAATCTTAAAGAAGAAAAAACATGAACATTAAAAAAATACGAAATTCAAAATATTCAAAAATAAATAAGGTTACATTAATGTAAGAAAAATGTGTTTTAACAATAAAGGGAGTTGAAGAGGTTAGGGTACACCCAATTTACAATTATGATTTCTAACTAATATGCTTTACCTTAATTTTCAATTCCTGGACAACATTACATTTTTATACTACTGCTAGTTATGGTGGAATATTGCTAAACATGATTGATGTTATATTAACACTTGTGGAATAGCAATAGTTATATTATTGTATGCACAATTCTATATAATAATACTAGAGTTACATTAATATTATTATTTAATTAATAATAATAATAATAATAATATTAATAATATTATTATTATTAAAAATGAAGTATTAATTTATCAATATACTAGAATATATGAATCTTAACTTAGTATCTACTAAGAACTAGGAACCATTATATATGTCAATATGGAAACATATATTTGAATTCAAGGCTTTAAGAAAACTCTCAATATTTGTTTTGTTTTATCAACAAACTAGTAAAGCATATGTGTGTGTAATTTGTTCGATATCAAACATTTCACAATCAAACACAATAATATAATAGATGACTCCATATATAAAAAAATTATAAATCATATATAAAACATTATAAATAAAATTATATATATATATATATGCTTTGACACACAAAATTTGGATGACTTCCCATAACTCCAGCGTTCCAAGGCTAAAATTGGTATATTTTCCTTGAAATTTTTCATTCTACCCCTAATAATTTCACCTTTTAATCCTTATTGAGAATTTATGCTCCTTTACAAGTGAATTTAAATACAATTTCACCACTATGACTTTCATCAAACTATTGGTGAACAACCCTAAGAGTTTCTCATTTTTCCTCCAATCTTGGCTCAATCACGCCCAATGTTGGAACTTGGCTCTAACACCAGTTTGTAATGTTTGCATCCTCCTACTAGGTAACATTAACATATAATAAATATGCAAAAGTATAACCCTCAATGAAAGTACTTACTACAATAATGCAAATGCAAAATTCTTTAGGAAATGTTAGCCTAAATATACATAAAAAATATTATATAATGGAAACCTATCAACATGGGAATTTATCTTCAATAAATTGCGGTATTCAAACAACAATACATTAAAAAATTAAAAACTAACCAAAATTAAATACATGCCCATAGTAAGCAAAAGATAAGTCCTTGATTTAGTTAATCAATAATTAACCATAATCAACAGTTAGCACAACTCATAAAATTGGACAATTATCTTCATAAAGATGGAAAAAATTTGTGTCCATTCCAAGTTCCACCTAACCTGTTGGACACCTAATCCTCAACGAGTAGGTGTAGAAGGCGAATGGACAAATGGAGTCCAAGAGACCACTTGGAATGGGAATCCAAGGGTCACACCAATGTGATATAAATGTACATCTATGGTGAATAATAAAACAACTCACATTTATCTTTCTCCTTGTGTGTTTACCTTCTTGTTTACCATGCGTGTGTTTAACATGGTGTCAGAGCCATGATGTGTGGCCTTTGTATACCAATTCTCTCCTCATGTGAATTTTATTCCATTTTGAGCATTTGTTAGAATATAGGTTGTTACCTCTGTCAGTTTTTCAATTCCTCTGTTGTGAGAAGACCAGCCCCTGTGACTGCAAAGATGAATATTTTCAGGCATGTCCTTCTCTGCCAATGTAATGTACTCCTACCCTGCCCAAGTTTGAGCTTGTGCATATCAATGTTGTGCTATTAGCTATATCCTACTTGCAAAAAATTTGAGCGTTCTCATTGTGCATTTGTCCATAAGGATTCTAACGCTCCAAAAAAAATATCTGTCAGAAACCCATTTATTCACTATATGTTTGACCTAACGCTCCAATAATTTGGTCTTTGTGGGTGCTCTTCAACTCTCAATGCTCTTTCTCTGCAACATTTGTTGTCCCCATGTCAAAACTATTGCAGTGTATGTTATAGTATCAAAAAATGTTGCTATATCCTACACCGCTTCATCTCCCTCACTACTTCCTCTCCCTCTGCACTCTTGCATGGTGGTGCTGCAAATGTTGGCACTCCACTGCTTCATCTCCCCATAGCTTTCGACATCGTATTTACAGTGGCATCATTTCTAACATCGGACATTGCCATAATGGATGTGGCATCGTATTAAACAGTGGCTTGGAGTCTACTCTTATTTATGAAAACACTCCCATGAACTTCTAAAAAATAATTTATGTGGCCAGAAAGGGCCTCTTCTATACAATTCAACCAATGGAGGTAAGGAGCACATAATTTCTATACGCTAATTATTGAGATCTTTTTGTCCATTGCTTTGGTTCGAGTGATAGTTCCGGTGGGCATTTCAAGCAAGCAACACACTTTAGTTCCATCATGTACTAGTATTTCTTTGGGTATATGTGCACGTAAGGAAAGTATACAATTAACTCCTCAATTTTGAAATTCATTGTGTCCAGTATAGGATTCGAAAAGAGGACCAAGATAGTGGACACCTTCATTCTAGTTTTGTTTCTTCCTCTATTTATATTATTTAAACATTTCTCAGTGCCTCAAATGAGCTATGTTAGTTCTCATTGTTATGCAGAATTATGAATTACGGATAAAACATTCTTCCCTAGATGTAGTGCCCATCTAGAAAAATAGGTTAAAGACTTTGTAGCTACTTTTCCTAACAACAAATAAACACACAAAATAGATAAAAAAACTTACTTGGAGTCCAAGCGCTTCCTATTCTCCTTCTGTCGCTTTTGTTGTAGCTTCAAATCTGAGCTAAGTCACCAAAATATCCTCTGCAAAGATGAACACTAAACAGTAAAAGATAGCAATAATACAGATGTTTATTCAAGTTATTCAGTTAAATCAATAAAACATGAACCATATGCAGCAAATAAGAATTCATAATATGAAAGATATGAGCTTATACAGATACATATGTGGGAAAGTAAGCAACAATCTTTATTAATGGATAGAAGGGGAGGTTACAACCCAGTGATTGATTTAGTGTCACCATCTCCAGCAGCATCCCAGTCTCATCACAATGCACATATCTCCAGCAGCATGTTACTCAAATCAATTCCTCAAATGAAATTCCACCAACATTTCTCTACTCAAATTCTTCCTTTTCAAACACTAAGATCTGTGCTAAATTTATAGAGGAGTTGAAGGTAGTTTTACAATCAATGACTTTCTAATAATAGGCAAGACATGTTCCCAGTCTTAGAGGTTTCAAATGGACACATGGATTCGAATGTTGACACATGTGAACCCTTCTAGAAGGCACTGGCTAAGAGGAGATTCCGAAACAATGAGAATTTCACTCCCAATGTGACCAACACACCCTTGAAGTTGGGAAGTGCTTTGTAGAGCACCCTTGAGTGGGGTTAATTTCATATGAAATGCACTTAGTCCCTTTAGAGGCAGCGTTGGTGAGCTCTCATATGATATATTATAAACTTCAAATCTTGGAAACCTTTGCAGATGAAAGTCATGGATGATTTGTCTTGTTCTCTATCTTAGGGCATATAACAACTGAAATGATAGGGGATGATAGATCCTATTCATTGGTCCTAGAGATGATGTCTAGTTAACCAGGTCATTGGGAATGGTGCCCAAATTGACCTATAAAAATTTCCCCCTAAATCATGAATTCAGAATAATAATAACAATATTTTGATTGAGATGCTTTACACTGTGATGGGCTGGAAATGAAGCGGAGTGGAGACCTGCATCAATTTTACAATACATTACATCATGATATATCCTCTTGATCATAATTGTTGAGGGAAGGCATTCCCATGCTCAGCACATAAACTTTCTAATAACATGTACATAATTTAGAAAGTAATCTACATTGGAATGTTGCCCAATACAGACATGTCTACAGATATAGGCCCATGTTTGGATGGCGATCTATATGTAAGGTCACCGTACAGATGATGTGTACAACAATCCTAAAATCGCAGCCCAGATGGCTAAAACTAGATCCAGGGTCATCTTATCTCGTTCACTCGATCATTCAGGTACAATTCTAGCCATGTGAATATATGATTTGTAGTCGAACATGGAAAGACATCGTTTGAATACCAACCAATGATGTGATCTGTTAACAAACGCAAGAGAACCACCATTGTTGTCAATGGCCCTCAAGGTACTGCAGTACATTTCGTAAGGCGTGAATAGATGATTTTATGTCGAACACAAAACAAAATCTTTCAGTCAAAAGTCCGAAAGCGAGGATATTTTCGATGTTGTAACAAGCCTCATAGTATTGGAATATAATGTTTCTAAGTGAACTTCCTAGATAATGATTTTTCGTCCACAGGAAGTCACCTTATTGTGAAACGAGATTTACTGATTTCAAAGACAAAGGTATGACTTAATATAACAATGTTCAGGGATGACTATCATGAGAATGAAGGTTTATGAGTATTGCAGAAGGATGAGTATTCACTGGATGACTTCTCTTGAACATAACAGCGACACTGAGATGAGTTGGCAGCATTGACCAAAACTGAAGTGAAGTTATGATGAACCATAGGTATGAATGAACCGTCAAGAATATTACCCAACCCAAACAGTCATGGTAATGGAGTGAAGTGTCATGTTCAAGAGCAACCTGCTACTGTAAAATGTTCTATTCACTGTCCAAAATTTTCCCAGGCCATTTATCAACCAGTACCTCTTTATTTTTGAACACGCTTGAGGAGGAAAAATTTTGCTTGATCTACAATTCAACCCTTCGGGTGAATAAAAAATCACTATTTAATAATTTAATGAGTCTAGTGATGAATGAAATGCGATTCTCTCCATGTTCGACAAGCCCATTGTTATTTTATGTTTTAACGAGCTTAACAACAGTGATAGCCCAATCCTTTTTCATATTTAGGGAGTTCGAAAAAAAGAGGACGAAAGAAAACTCCATAAGTACTTTTTCGTAAAGTTGTCGCTCAGATCCAAAAAAGTGTAAAATAATCTGTGAGAGAACCTCTTTAGTCATGTTTGACCAAGGTATTCCTTTTTCATAAATAATCCATCTCAATCTGGAAAAGGGTTAAACTTATACTGAGTAGATATCAATTCATTTACTTTTACGAGCTCGAAAAGACAAATGCTCAGAAATCTTTTCACATTATCAGAGTCTGAAAAGAGTTGAAAGAAGACTCTAGGGGTTTCCTTTTTCGTTGTTATCGAAGCTCGAAAAAGAGATAAAAGTGCGCTTCAAATCCTTTTTCAATTTTAACAAAGCTCGAAAAATAAGGAGAAATAGTATGCTTTGTGGTCAAATCATTCTTGAAATAAATCTGCATGACTAATCTGTTCATCCGTTGTAAGACCTGTTCAGAACAACATCAAATGGATTAAAAATACTTGTTTCATGATAAAAACATAATAAAACCATAGTCATAGCAATAAATATAATTTGCAAACAATTAAATGACTATTAAAAAGTGTTTTACTATTCAATTTTACCATTCCATAGTTACCATTTGCATTTTGGAGCTCTAAACCTGAATTTTCCCCCGAACTTTAGTTATTGATTGCGATCGTTTCTATGGACGGATTTCATTTCCATTTGATCCACGTTAGTGATATGAACCCTCTCTTTCATTCAGTAATAATTTCATTTCCATTCATTGCAAATTTTAAGGTTTTGGGGCCCCGAGGGTAATTTTTTCCCCCAAAGAAGGCAACACACCCTTGGACATCGAAAATTTTGTTGCATAGTAGCTAAAATAAAGGCTACCTGCATATACAATGCACTATCTCTTGTCCTAGGTTGCATTGGGTGCAATCTTCATTTTTATTTTTTGCATTATGCCCAAGATTTGCCCAATTTTTTGCATTGAATCGAATCTAATGGTTCTTATGGTTGTATTTTAGTTTTCATCCGATTACAATGATGATTACATGGAGGGAAAGAGACCATGAATAATAGGATATGATTGCCCTAAATGATCCGGCACAGTAAGAGCATTAAGAGATTGTGGATTGTTAAAGTACTTTCGGTTGTCAGGGATGAGGCAAAAAATAGAACTCTTGGAGTTCTTAGTCCGAGCATGGGATCTAGCTATCGAGGCATTTCATATTAAGAACCAAGTGGTTCCCATAACAGTAGAGGATGTATATTTTCTCACAGGTTTTTCGAGGAGAGGCTTGCCTATTTCGCTCTCAGGGTCTATTGTTGGAGGAGATACTTTGAGAGATTATGTTTTGCAACAATGTTATCCAGGGGAAGAGCCAAGCAAATATGGAAAGATAAACATCCGAGATGTTATATATTTTCCTTTGAGAACTATCCTTTTCACGATCACAAAACTTGTTGGCACCGTTACAGTACATGTAGAAAATAGATCATATATGTAGTACGCACTAGAGTGTATGGAGCCAACAGTCTTCAACTGTTCTGAAGCTGTACTTTCTCAGATAAAAGAACAACTAAACAAAGCAAAGGGAGGAAGGAAGAAGAACTTTAGTGATGGTTTGATCCTCATATCATTCGTCTTAGAATAGATTTTACTGATGCAACCACAACATGTGACACCGAATGTGTCACATCTTATAGATCCACTGATACAGAGAGGGGTCAAACTAATGGGTAGGCATGCAGGCCAATCGACCATTGTGTTCTCGACTGCATTCTTCACCTAGTTCTGACGAAAAATTGTTTCCATCGATGAGTATGCATACACACGCATTGATTTTCGAGGAGATCCATATTTAGCTTTACCAGAAGGTGCTCAGTGGGGTGCAAGGGGTAAGAATTTTTTGACCAGGTTTTTAATTTTTCTAAGGTTTATACAATTTTTTTGTATTTTTTATGTTTTCCCAAGACTAAACTAAAAGTTTCATGTAATGAATATTTTGGTCAAGTTCAACCAGTGGAGGAACCAAAGCATGTAGCAGATGAGCCAGCAGAGAGGGTTTTCAGGAGAGCAGTTCTTCAGGATCTTGATATGGCTGAGACTCTGGCTGAGCTTTGACACCATAAAGAGGGGTTGACCTTTGGGATTCCGGAGTGCCAGATTGAAGAGTTACCCATGTGACTGCAACATCACACTATAGGTGTTCCTAACTGTTGGATGCGGTTACTATGTAGGATAGATGGATCTATAGCATGTTACCACAAGCACCACTAGTTTACTTTTCACATTTTGCATACATTTTGAGCAGATGACCAATGTGTCTTAGGCACAAATTTTTGTAAAAACATATAACTATCTATCTATTTGATTTCAGTGTTTTTATTATGTTTATTGTGCAATCCTATTCAATAATGTGAGTGTTTTCTTTACATATGTTGAAAATGTCTTTCTAAAACTTTATTAGCTAAAGAATCATTCAATGTGTTCAAATTTCTAGAAATGTGTTAATATTGAATAAAATCAAAATGTCTTTCCAAAAGTCGAACTCTTAGGAACAATCTATGCAGTGTTGGATTTCTAACAGTATAAACACTAGTAAGTTGTAATACCACAATTTGTGATTCTAACCTTATGATGATGCGGTTAATACCAAATTAAATGGCATCAAAGAGAAGTTCAATCAAAACTCTATATTTAGTGATATTGTTCGTCAATCTACCGATACAAATCCCTCACTAACTCATATTTTGGAGTGAAAATGGCCCACGCTACAAAGGATAGATTCTGCATACTACAACTAGCACCATTAGCATATCAAACAAATGGTTCCGAAGATTCAGACATCTGCGATGAAATGTAAAGTGGATTACTAATGTCAAGAAAACTTTGAAAACAAACTAAGAGAGTGAATGCAAATCAACATCATATATATACAATATAATACAAAAAATATTACTGCGCTCATGATTAAGCATAGTAACGTTTCAGATACAACCCATTTCAGGGTTGCACCAATGGTATTCCATCGTAATCAACTAACTCATAGGCACCCTTAGCAAGAACTCTTTTGAAAAATAGGGGTGATGCCATAATGGCTCAAATTTTCCTATACCTATTACATCAGCTTCTTGATCATAAAGTATGACCAAGTCGCCCTCTGAGAAAATTTGAGGCTGGACATTTTTGTCGTATTGTGCCTTTATACTTATCTTATGCACTTTGTTAGCCAATCGGGCTTTACGATGTATTTCATCAAGAAGGATGAGGTTAAAAAGACACGCTTCTTATTCTGTGGTGTCAGTTAAAAAGTCGATTGCGATTTTTAATGACAATGACAGTTTTTCACATTGGATTGGCAAGATAGCTTCCAGACCATACACCAATTAAAAGGGAGTAAATCTAGTTTCATTTCTCACCGAGGTTCGGTACACCCACAAAGCCGAGTACAGGATCAAATGCCAGCTTCTTTTATGAACTCCTATCATTTGTTGAAACATACGTTTAAGAATCTTGTTGATAGCCTCAACTTGTCCATTTGATTGTGGATAATAAGGAGTAGAACTATCATGTGACAATCCTAACTTGGTAGTTAATTCAGTCATCATGTGGTTGCGAAAATTCTTTCCATGATCTGTAACTATAGCCTGTGGGACCCCAAACTGTGCAATAACATGATTAAAGAAGAACAATGCAACTATCTGTCCTATGTTGTTGAATGTAGGCATCGCTTCATCCCATTTGGTAAAGTAGTCAACTGCAACAATAATATAACCATGCCCCCAGACGAATGAGGGTTACAGGTCATGAAGTCAATATGCAAGTTCGAAAATGGTCCCACAGAGACAACATGATGCATTGGCATTGGTTGTTTATGAATTTTACAATAAAAAATCTGGCACACATGACAAATTCTGATCGCGAGGATGCAGTCGCGAAATATTGTAGGCCAAAAGTAACCGACGCGGAGTATCTTCTGCGCAGTAATGTATATAGATAAATGTCCACCACAAGCCCCAAAATGACAATCATTTAAAACCTTTTCAGCCTCCTCATGAGTGAGGCACCTCCTTAAAATGGTATCAACACCACGATGATAAAGTATATCGCCGATGATCAGATAATCTTTGGCTTGGTATCGAATACATCGGTGTTCAGAGTGAGAGGTATCAGGTCGAAAATTTTGAGTTTGGAGATAAATGATGAAATCTCCATACCAAGAATCAGATGATTCGAATAGAAATAAAAACTCATCAGGAATTGATGGTTCCAACGTAGTTGTATTACTATCATAGGGAAGGTCACAGAGAAGCTCAGCCAAAACTAAAGACTTCTTTGACTTGGATTTGATGAATTCCAAATCAAATTCCTACAAAATGACAATCCATTTTAAATATTTTCCCCCCAGCAATTGACATGATAATGTATAAGTCATGGGGTTGCAATGTGAAACAACAGTGGTCTTTCAAAGCAAGATATAGTGGTGAAATATTTCGACAACTGGAACAGCTGCCAAGGCAAGCTTTTCTATGTACGAATACTTAAATTATGTATCATTGATATTACAACTCAAATAATAGATTGGATTTTCAATTCCATCTTCTACTTGGACCAAAACCATAGCAATGGTCGTTTCAGTCACGACGATATATAAGAAATAATCATTTTGATAATTAGGGGGATACATTAATGACACTCGAATAAGAGTATCCTTAACAGCATCAAAAGAAGCTTGTGCAACTTGGTCCCAATGGAAGGAACCCCCTTTTTCAAGAGTCGAGTAAATCCTTTAGCCATTTTAGCATAGTTTGGAATGAACCTTCTTAGGAAGTTAGCCTTTCCTTGAAGTTTCTACATATAAAGTAAATTTGATGGTGTAGGAAAATCAAGAATGACCCAAACCTTCAATGGGTCGATTCAAATTCCTTCTTTTGAGACTATGAATCCAAGCAAATGACCAGAACCAACACAAAACACATATTTATGTGGATTGAGGCGTATTTTGTAGTGTTGGCAGCGTAAGAAGATGGCTCTCAAATGCATCGGGTGATCAGTCTTATTTCGCAAATGCACGGGTAAATCATCTAGATAAGGTTGAACAATGTGCTTGATGTCATTGAAAGCATATTCCATTGCTCTCTAAAAAGTTTCCCCAACATTATTTAAACCAAACGGTAGTTTCCTATAAGTGAATGTGCCCCAGGGACAGATGAATGTTTCCTTATTTTGATCCTCTGGACAGATATTGATTTGATTGTAACTGGAAAATCCATCCATGAACGAAAAGATTTCACATCCAGCACAATCGTCAATAATCTAGTCGATAAAGGGAGTTGGATAATTTTCTTTTGGACAAGCAATTTTGACGTCCCGATAATCGATGCACACTCTAATGGTTTCTTGTTTTTTCATGATAGGAACGATATTGGAAACCCACTTAATTAGCGGAACAGGGTAAATCAAACCAGCAAGCAAAAAAATTTCAACTTCTGCTTTGATTTCCTCGAATTTCTTTGGATGAAAAGGACGAAGTCGTTGACGCACCGGTTTGACATCAGGATACATATTAATAGTGTGTTCAACAATACTAGTATCTATGCCTGGTATTTCCTCGTAAGACCAACCAAATACATCACAAAATTCATGAAATAAAGAGCGATATGATTCGAGTTTTGATGGAGAACAAGATACACCGACATGAATATTTTCTACAACGCCAGGTTTGGTCGAAATATCGATAGAAATGGTTTCTTCAATATTTGATAGATTTCTCTCGGAATCAATTTCATTAATAGGTAAAGAATTCAAAAATAAATTTTTGATTGATGGGTGATATAGTTCACTAAGATGATTTTCTTCATAATCAAGAAGATGGGAACGATGATGATAATATTCTTATGGTTCTCCTTCTGACATCATGGCTTCCAAAATATTCTCATCTGACAAGAAAATTGAGGAAAATGGATCAGATGGAGTACCAAATTCTAAGGAACGATCAACCCAAACAACTGGCAACGCTGATTTTGGATTCGCTGCCCAAGCCATATAGATTGATTGCTATGCCAGCTTAATAGGGCTAGGCGGTAGAAACTCATCCAACGTAACAATTTCATAATCATCCATACCCTCCCTTAAGCCAGATGGAGTGGAAGAGATCTTGTAGCAGGTCTCTATACTTGCAATTTTTGTCGACGTCGTGGGCGGCGGTAATGCAAAGGTTCCCATGAGAGTGGAATCCTTTAAAAATCCTACACCAATGTTTTGAAGTGCTAGTTAGGGTGTGTGAAAGAATGGAACACTTCCAATTACCTGCGAAGTAGAAGCAAAGAAGGATAGTTTATTAATGACTATGATAGTACCTTTATATAGAAAGGCAATCATTCTAAAATATGTAGAAACAATTGTAGTCATTGCATATACCCATGGCCTTCCAAGTAGAATATTATAGTCAAGGGGTCCGTCAATAACCTCGACAACAACATTCACTATTTCCCCCCCCAGTTCAACATGCATATTATTCATAATACCATAAGACTTATATGTACATCCATCGAAAGCCTTCAACGTTGTTGATGATTTTGATAATTGCGGCAAGCCAAGTGACTTCCAGCAATTTAGAAACATAATACATGTAGATGGTCCCTCATCAATAATAGTACGATGAACAAGGTGATTGAGAACATTTACTTGTATGGAGAATGCCAATTCTGCTGGTAGTTGTGGCACATAGCCTGTATGATTAGAGACGACAAGATTAGAATCAATCAAATCAATTCCACCAATAGCCCACAATAAAGCCTATTTTTTGGAGGTAAAATTTTGTAATACCTCAAGAGCATACATAGTTGAAGGGGATTGAGCCAAATATTCAATTATATTAAAGTTTTGAGCAACTCTTGCTCGAGGATTATATGTCGATTTGTGAATTACTCCCTTTGGTGGCTTTATTGTCAATTCAGGAATAGAAGTAGGCAGTACTGATTCCGTAATCGAATTCGTAGTCAAGGTAGAAGGTTGATCAATGGCATGACTACCATAATATTTATTATGCATTGACACCAAAATATTTGTTGAAGGTTTTGTGACAGATAACATGAGTACTTGGGAACTAGAAGTTGGAACTGTAGCAACCAAAATCGTGTCTGGATTTGAAAATGGATTTGTCAACACAGCTGATGCATTGGAAGTCTTAATGATTTTTGAGACTTCAAAGTGGTGAGGAAAATCCCAAAAAAATTGTTCCTCATTACATATTATGCATGGATAATGAGGTTTCCTAGGTCCAGACGATTAATCAGATGATCTTTCCTGCACGTTAGAAGTTTTCTTTTTCTTAGATTTCCCCTTTTTCTTACTTCTGGGTTGCTTGCCACTTTTCCCTTGTCAAACGACATGGAATTAATTTTGGAAGAAGGTGCAGGATCCGATGCATTAGTATGATGTGTGCTTGCAGTGCCAATCAAGTTGTATCTGGCATGAGAGTCCTTTAATTGAGGAGGAACAGTAAAATTAGATCTCGGCGCATTAGGAATGTTTTCATAGAGCATGCCAGACTGAGTATAAATAAAGTCTAAATATTGGGCACGATAAATAACCTTCTATTCTATGATGATGCCACCCTTAGCCACATCCTCAGTTATAGATGGTAATAGGGACTTAATGAACCACTCAGCAAGGAGCTGATCCGGAACAAATGTCTTAACCATTCTATGACGATGACGCCACTCATGAATATGATCATAAATATGAGTAGCATTAGACTGTTTGAAATTGGTCAAGAGTTCTGTTCCAGTTTCATATCGGATAGGTAACTGGAAGTGAGTCAAAAATACAGTAGCTAGGGCAGTGAAATTATCAAAAGAAGCTCTAGGTAACTCAATATACGATTTTGCAACCGGACCTGTGAGCATATGCTAGAAAAGACGTAGTCGAATAGAATCATCATTTAGGGAATTTTATGAATACCATAAATTATAAGTCATGACATGAGTCGACGGGTCTTCCCCAGGGTTTCCATTGAACTTAGGAATATCCGAGGGTAATTTGTGAGGTATCACCGGCCACCAAGGAGCATAGTTGATTGGATCATTGGTTAGCCAATTTAAATCTGGTAACTGTAGAGTTGCAACAAAGGGAAACTTTCTATTAAGGTCAGGTTGAGCATAGCCAGGGTAAGATGGAATTGCTTGAGCAATAGGCCTTTGAGCACCAGCATAAGGGATATATTATTGGTAACCTAGATAGGGGTTGTTTTGAAAAGAAAATTCTTGAGGACTTTTTTGACCAAAACCTAGATATGTTACTTATTGAAATGAAGTCTAAGGTATTTGTGCACCAATGTTACAAAACAAATTAGAATAATTTGGAATTGGTGGATAGGTATAACCAGGTTGTGGCTGTGACATCCCATAAAATGGTAAACTAGCTTGTGAATAAATGATTCCATATAGAGGTTGTTGTAAATTAACCAAAGGATTTGGAGTATATGGACCTAATATTTGAGGGTATTAAGTTGAAGGACCCATTTGAAAAGGTTTTTGTACAACATTTTGATTCTGTAATAGGGGTAAATATGTATTAACAAGTGGAAATGAAGTGGGTGTAACAGGTTGAACTGGTTGATACGAGTGTACAACCATTTGTGGTTGGATAGGTGGATTGGGCTGCCATTGACAAACATTCATTTTGACATTAGGTTGACCAAAAAGTGATGAAGTACTGTCATAGTGGGTGACCAAAGGTTTACCCCCAGCATGAGGAGGATATTAAAGTGGAAAATATTTCTCTCCAAATGTTGGGAGACCAGTTGATATGGTACTTGATGGAATAGACCTAGAAGGACCGGCTTGATATTGCCCTGATGATGTGTATAAAGAATCAAGTCATTCAGTACTCACTATAGGTTTACCAATTATAATACCAAACAATGACATTGGTAAATTCCATGGATTTGAAGATGCACCAGAGAAAATTCCAAATAAAGATTTATAACCTGATGGGACCATAGGGCCACCATGGAAATATGACTCTGGTGAAGTTGTAAACATCGATGGGGTAGCAAGTGCAGGTGCTGATGTAATTGGAATAGATGGCCCAACCGAAGATGTTGGTTCAGGCATGGTTACTTGACCAAATGTATACCCTTTTAGATCGACAGGAGTTTAAATAGGAACAAGATCAACAAAAGCAGATGGTGGTGATTGAGGAAAATACTCATACAGGTAAAGGTCCTCCCCAAAATGGGTTGGAGTTAAAGGTGTCTCGTCTTGTGGGATTTCTTCAATTGAAATTAAACTAGGTGGACGTATTTCACCATCAGGCACAAAGTATATTTTAGGTGGTTGACTGTGTGATATGGGAGACTCAATGGCTACATAAATTTGTGGGATGACCAAGGCAGGAAAAAATTCTGGTTGTTCAACTTCAGGATTCAGATGTTCTAGAAAATAGGAGACAGGATCTGGATCAACTTATAGTTGAACAATGTCGGGTCCAGAAGGTATGGTCTCACTGATTGGATGGATCGTGACCACGGGTAGTTGTGAGGACTCTGTTTCAACAACAGTAAATGAACCGGGATGTGTAGAAACAACTTGAGCTAACTCTGGTAAATTGGAAGATGATTTTTTACCAGAGGTATGAATAGTACTTGATTCAGTAGAGTGTTGTTTCCTTCACCGACCAGGAGTAACCTCTAGTAGTAAGGTGGTTTTAATGCTAATCTATGGGAACAATGGGGGAAATGATTTTTTTCTTCCACGATTACTGATTTATTTTAACCAAAAACAAATAAACAAAATAAAAGGGTATTGCTAGGCAAAAAGGTTACCAAGAAACTGTGAACTACAAAATACCTCTTGGCGAACCAAGAAGTACAGGCAAGAAATCTCCTTGAATTTTGTGTTTGGTATATCACAATTTACAAGGCGGCCGACTCGGTTCACTATGGATGGATAAAAACCTAAATTTGTCCTCCAAAATATATCCGAAGGTACGTGGAGGCCCAAGTCCAAAGTCCGTATTAGCGCTGTCAGATGCGAAACCGCACAGTGAGAGCACCCCTTTATACTTTTCATATTGCAAAACCGCCCGATATACCCAAAAGTACGTGGACAAGCTATGATATACTTATGTACGTGGAGTGAGGTATCACACTTGGAATGTATCACAAAAAATTAATGACAGCTACTATGTTTTACGACACCGGAACACATCTCTAGCCTAGACCTTCTAAATGTTATCGTTATGGGTCCAATGCTTTGTTAGGTAAATTGAGATAAATTTTAAGTTGATCTTATTTATCAATTTTCCTTTCAAGGATCACCGTGATGATGTAATGAAATTCCTAAAATTCAAACTAAAATGATAAGCAAACTTTCAATTTTATTTTCTTCAATGAGAGTCCTAGCTATTAGAGGGAAAGAGAAATCAATTTGAGAGCAAACAAATCAAAGAGCACAAACTAATATGCAGCTTTCCTAATTATTCCTAATTGAACAACAATTTCTCTTTTGAAGGAAAAATGAGTAATTTAACAACAATTTCTCCTATCAGGAAACAAAGAATTAAATGACAATTTCCTTTTTCAAAAGAAAATGGATCTAATGCAGCAATGAAAATACTTCCAAATTAATTCGTCAATGATAAAGAAAAATGCTTAAAATAAACATTGAACAAACTTTTCTTTCAAAGGAGGAAGAGGTAGGTAAGGTCACTAGTCAATTTGAGGTATCAGGCTCTTTAAAACATAACAAACAACAAACTGAAAACAAAATGCAATGACAAATTCAATGGAATTTGGATGGTTTCAAGAGGAAATGCAGTATCTAAGGAGAGACAGTGTGTTGCAATATAGGTCTAAAAGGGAGACAGTGCTATGCAAAGCACTGTGTCCTATCCAACAGTGCGTTGGGCGTAGTGTATAAGGAAAAATACAAATATTTAACACACTTCTAATGCAAATTTGGATTTCAAAAAGCCTAATATTTGTGATTAAATGCTACTGGGTTAATAAAAAGAGAAAATCAGAGGCAAATACACTAATAATGAAGGGTAATCTCCCCAGCGGAGTTGCCAATTTATTATGTGGAATTATGAATTACAGATAAAGAATTCTTCCCTAGATGTAGTGCTCATCTAGAACAACAGGTTAAAGACTTTGCAGCTACTTTTACTAAAAATATATAGACACACATAATAGATCAAAAAACTTACTTGGAGTCCAAGCGCTTCCTATTCTCCTTCTGTCGCTTTTGATGTAGCTTCAAATCTGAGCTAAGTCGCCAAAATAGTCTCTACAAATATGAACACTAAACAGCAAAAGATAGCAATAATACAAATGTATATTCAAGTTATTCAATTAAATCAATAAAACATGAACCATATGCATCAAATAAGAATTCATAATATGAAATACATGAGCTTATACAGATACATATGTGGGAAAGTAAGCATCAATCTTTATTAATGGATAGAAGGGGAGGTTACAACCCAGTGATTGATCTAGTGTCACCATCTCCAGCAGCATCCCAGCCTCATCACAATGCACATCTCTCTAGTATCATGTCACTCAAATCAATTCCTCAATTGAAATTCCACCATCTTTTCTCTACTCAAATTATTCCTTTTCAAACACTAAGATCTGTGCCCAATTTATAGAGCCGAAGGTATTTTTACAATCAATGACTTTCTACTAATTGGCAAGACATGTTCCTAGTCTCAGAGGTATCAAATGGACAAATGGATTCGAATTTTGACACATGTGAACTCTTCTAGAATGCATTGGCCAAGTGGAGATTCCGGAACAATGAGAATTTCACTCCCAATGTGACCAACACACCCTTGAATGTCATTTTCAGAGCACCCTTGGATGGGGTTACTTGCATATGAAATGCACTTCTTCCCTTTAGAGGCAGCGTTGGTGAGCTCTCATATGATATATTATAAACTTCAAATCTTGGAAACCTTTGCAGATGAAAGTCATGGATGATTTGTCTTGTTCTTTGTCTTAGGGCATATAACAACTGAAATGGTATGGGATTATAGACCCTATTCATTGGTCTTGGAGATGATGTCCAATTAACCAGGTCATTGGGAATGGTGCCCAAATTGACCTATAACACCTATAAAGAAAAAATCTCCTTGAATGAAGAATTTTTGTGATTGGATTAAGGGAGTGTTGGTAGCTTCATGCAGAGGTACCCAAACATAATGAAATAGGGGAGTACATGCAAGTTGGTCTATACATTATATTCATATATATGCTCTTGTTTTTTAATTTTGTTGTATTGGTGTTTGGATTTTTAGCGCTAAATTCCTCATTGTTTTACTATTTTGGAGGTTGATTTGCTGAAAATGGCTCTAATTAGTGAATTATTAGAGTTCCTCAAAACCCTCATACAATTTACTATTGATGACACAATCTGAATCAGCAAAGACTCTCTCTCATAAATTCAGACTTGTTTACAAATGCACATGAAAAGATTGATTTTCTGCAGCTTGAATCTCAGCTACATCAAGAGGAATTACAGAAGCAGATTAATCATTCTGAACCTGTTTCTATTCAGAAAATTAAGAGAGACTCCCATCAACAGTAAGAATATAAAGTTGAGGTTGGTCCACATTCAGGTACCCATTTTAGGAGCAGATATGCAGAATGCATAAATGCAGCATGCACCTCCCAAGCCCATCATCAAACCTTGGGGAAAGCTTGTCCATAACGAGCAAAGAACTGGTCTTGGATATGAAAAGGAGTTGTCCTTTCATATTCCAAACTACTCCAAGACCATAAAATTTCATAATTCCGGATTTTTTCATGACATTTCACCTTCAGTTGTTCTAGATCCTGCTCCTCTTCCACAACAACAACAACAACAGATTGAAAAATTCCAACACTGTGATCGAGTTGGCCATATGAAAGATCATTGTTTTGATCTTCACCCATGCAAGCACTGTGGTCGACACACCCATTCTTCACATAGATGCTTCAGAAACAAGCCTCCTACAAAAACAAAGATTCATCTTGGATGGATCGCTTCTTGGTAATGGGCATCAACAGCCAAGAAGATGTTTAAGTCACATGTCAAAACTTGTTCTCGAATATTGAACAATCTTGCAGTTGATTTTTCGCCATCAACTCACCTTGTACCTGACAGGGGGGGAAATGGTCATCAACTACAAGCTTCAAAGCCACACGAGGTGAGCTTGAGCCACAACCTGTCATTCTAGATTCAGAGTTGTAGCCAGAGACACAACAGTTCAAGCGAGCCTGAGCCACACCTTTTCATTCCATATTCAGAGTTGTAGCTAGAGACATGGATGCCCATGAACATGCCTTTGGTTGGTGGACAACCTTAAACCATCCATGCGAGGTTGATATTCTTCTTATTCAAATAATTTGGGACACTTCCTCTAGCAGAAGACTTCAGCTTCTTGCCAGCTTTGGTAGAGTTCTAGGAAATGCATTAAGCATTAAAGTGTTGGTGGTCATCCCTAAACCATCAGAGGTTTTAGACCTCTCTTCTTCTAGGTTGAAGGTCTCCCTCTTCAAATATGAGGGACACTTCCTCTAGTATAAGTCCTCAACTTCTTGCCATATTTGGAAGAGTTACGGGAACTTAAATAAGCGTTGTGCTCCAGTGTTGGTGTTCATCTTTAAACCACCTCTTTATGCCAACATTTTAGAGAGTTGATTCATCCTACGTGTTGCCATGCATACTTTGCATATTTGTATTACAGCTCTCCTCTTTGACTCACACATACCCCTTCGGATTAAGGGGGGGGATGTTGGACACCCAATCCTCAATGGGTAGGTGTGGAAGGCAAATGGACAAATGGAGTCCAAAAGACCACTTGGAATGGGAATCCAAGGGTCACACCAATGTGATATAAATGTGCATATATGGTGAATATTAAAACAACTCATGCTTATCTTGATCCTTATTTTTTTACCTTCTTTTTTAACATGTGTGTGTTTAACATAACCATATACCTCATTTTTCATCATTCTCAACCATGGGTCAACCCCTATATGGAGTTAAAACACCATAGGAAATTGTTAAATGATAATAGCGTGTTCTCCATGGCCAAGGGGTCAACCGAAAAACCATGTATCTCTAGGGATTTGGACACCCTCTAGGGAAATGTCTGAGGTGTCAACCAAACAACTATGTTGTTCCAGTGCTCCAGGAACCCTCCAGGCTAGAATATTAGACAAGGTGTTGACCCAACATACATGTTTCTCCTGAGCTCTTGGTACTCTACATGCTAACTACCAAGGTTACTATCTAGCCACTGAGCAGGACCAAAAAAATAATTTGACTCATTGATAAGTCTAGAACCCAAGTGGTGCACACTTGTTTTGGATGGATGATCCCTCTATGATACCCCACATCCAAGGCTCATGAACCGGTTCAAAATTTAATGCACTACTATCCCCATGTCAAATGGAATCAACGATAAATATTGGTGGTGATGTCATGAAGTGAATAATGAAGGTGATGAATAATTATGATAAGAGACAATGAATATAATGCATTGTCCCTCTTTCCCATGTGGCCTACATGGCTATCCTCCACCATGTGGTGCTTCACTGAAGCCACATGGGCCTCGAAGTGTCAGTTTTGAAAACAACAAACAAAACACCCATAACCTATTGCCATGTATTTTTACTACTGCCATGCACTTTTCCATGGATTGAGGCCTACAACCAATCATTATTTTATTAATATAGATTTTTTTACAAATTTTACAATATTTACAATCTAGGATATTCGACATCTTTTCCAAAATAACACATGTCCATGGGAAGTCTATCTTGAAAATATATATACACATGCACATAGGCATGTAGGCCTAAAAATGTCACTTTGGTTCACCAACCTAATATCAAGATACATATAATTACATCACAAGCTACTACAAGGTTATTACAACACACACATATTTTCTTGAATTCTATTCTCTTAGGTGGGAAGCAAATTTATTCACTAAGTTGGTTACTTAAAATACATGATTGATATGAAATACATAGTGGTTTAAAAGGCTTTAAAATACATGAAATTTTCCATTTCTTTTAATACTATATATATATATATATATATGGCATTGTTTTCAATAACCTAGGTATCTTGGAAATATGATGTAATATGTTGTCCTTGATGGCAACCTACCTGATGAAGTTGTCCTTGATGAAAACCTACTTGATGAGTTGCCTTTTTTATAGAAACCTATTTTTTAAACATGTAAAAATGATGTTTCTACAGGTCAGTTCAGATGTGTCAAAGAAAGGAATTCCAGTAAGTGCCAGAAAAATGAAATAGGAAATATTTCTCAATGTATACACAAGTTTGATGAAGGGAACCTGCATATGGAGGAAATTTATATGCTACTTATTATACAAGCAACCCGTGTATACATCCATAATTGGTATATACACAGTTTTTATGAAGATAATTCGCGTATACATGCGGGTAAGAAGAAGAAAAGACGTGTATAGCTTTTGCGCTCTAAAATTATGATACCAAGGGGAATTACCATGGTATTAGCCCATAGTATTGAGCATTGTATCGTTATTTGATTGTGTCCAATAATACCATTGACACTTGTGTGGTTTTGGCTCATGGTATTGATAAAGTTTAATCCTATATAAGGAGAGGAAGATCATAGTGCAAGGGGTGCATATGTAAGGGTTGTTACTAAATACTTCTCTCTGAAGTATATATGCATGGGATGAACTCTATCTTATTGGTAGATGTGAATCTATGATGCACCCTTGGATATAATGATGGATCGATATCTCTTGACCTGAAATGACTATGTACTTGATCTATTGAAGAGATGATTATATCTATGACTTGGCGCATGGTTGCTGAAGCGAAGTGAAGAAATTTGGGTAAGTTCTATAGATCTGAAACATTCTGCAAAATTAATATTTACATATCTATATGCTATTTTGTCTCAAGAAAAGTGTGTATATATGCATCTTTGTCTCTGAAAAAGTGCATATGGAAGTCAGGGTTTTCTAAAGCTTATTGCAGAGATTATTTGTTTATTGTTGTTGTATTTCCACTATCTGTCAGTGAAGTCTTCATGTAGATCTTGGTTGTTTGAATAATGTATATGTTGCTAAGTTGAATATGTACAAATCTGATCAATGAGTGAGTAAATATGGTTAATAATTACTGATTGATTAAGGGTTCTGCAATACTGAAAAGATATCTGACTAAAAGCCTCAGATCTGGTTCTAAGACTGACCATATTCTAGAATATCAGTATTCACAGATCTATATGTAGGTTGGTGTGAAGGAAAATGTGTATACACGTGAGTTCAGTAAATCAAAGTAGCGTATGCATTTTAAGATAATGAATGTTCAGGGTTGAGTTTAATTCTACATACTGATTCTGAAATATGGGTTATTACTGTGTTCTGGTTACAGTGATCTCATTGTTCTGATTGAAGTATTGGGTGAAGTTTATTGTTCTTGATCTTTATGAAGAGTTTTGTTGAAGCTATGTGATCCAGTGTGAAAATTGATGAAACATGGTCTGTAGTGGTACTTGAGGGTTGGTGTTCTGATCAGGGGGTTGAAGCTCCCTTCCAGTAGTGGCTGGTAAATGATATCAGGGGGTTATAGCTCCCTTCCAGTAGAAGTTGGAGAATGAGAGAAGGTTGCAGCCTTATATAGGTATATGCCTACGTACTAATATGAGTCTGGATCAGTACAATATTGTAAGTAGTTTTCCATATAATAAATATTGAAGACAGAGATGACAACATCGGTGGTTTTCTTCTGAATTGGGTTTCCACCTTAAATCTTGGTGTTCATATGTGATGTTCTTGTGTGATGATTTATTCTTTTGTTACTGCACATATTTACTGCTTAAATAAATGCATAACTAGTAAGTTGAGTTAAATTTTGTTTCTAAAAGTTTGTTTAACAATAAATTTATCTCAGTATACGCAAGCTTCTGTTGGTGTATCCTCGTGTATACGTGAGTTGGATTCATTAAATTCGCATATGGAATTCAATAAAGAAAAAGTAAAAAATTTTAGTGAGCTCTAAATACTAATTCACCCCCCCTCTCAGTATTTTTCCCAAAAAATGGTATCAGATCAGGTCCTTCTAAAGAAGCTTAATCGCTAGAAGGAAGATTAGCTAAGATGAGAAATCAAGAAGCGACAACATCTATCAAGCCTCCTCTCTTCAATGAAAACAATTTAATCTTCTGGAAGATAATAACAAGATCTTATCTTCGGTCTCTTGGAGTAGATATTTGGGCTATAGTTGAAGGATGTTATCAATATCTAGCTTCAGTTCCAACAAATCAAGCCACAAGAAAGAACTATGAAACCAATGCAAAGGTGGTCAATGCATTATTGGGAAGTTTGACTAAACATGAATTTTTCAAAGTCATGCAGTGGAATATAGCAAAAGAGATATGGGAAAAAATCATTCTGAGCTATGAAGGTGATGCCAAGGTAAAAAGTGTTAAACTTCAAACTCTCAGAATTCAATATGAAAAACTCATAATGCATAATGAGGAAAGCATTGCTAGTTTATTTTTATGTCTAGGTGATATTTTAAATCGTATGAGAAATATGGGTGAAACCATAACTGACACTACTCTAGTAGAAAATGTTTTAATATCTCTAACTCCCAAATTCGAGTCAAAAGTGTCTTCTATTGAAGAGAAGCAGGATCTACAAACTCTTATTTTTGTTCAACTTCATGGGATTTTGACTGCATGTGAAATGAGGAAAGGAGGTCCATCTGAAGTAAAAGAAGTTGTCTTTAGAGCTACTACAAAAGGAAAGGAAGCAAAAGAAAAAGAAGGATTAGGGTATGTTTCAAAAGAATATGAGATAAATTTTGTAAAGAAGCTACAACTTGGCACTGGAAGTTTCAAAGGTAAGCTTCCTTTTAAATGTTTTTCTTGTGGAAGAGTTGGTCATTATGCTGCTAAATTTCCCTATAAATATAATTATGAAAAGGGAAACGAAGTGGAAAAAGGAAACAAGAAATGGTTTATCAATAGAAAAATCTATTATACTCATGAATATAGTGATGGTCTATCAAATAGTGAAGAGGGAGAATCTGATCAAGATATTAGACTACTCATGGCTTTTGAAGAGACTCTAGCGAGGCTAAAGATACTTTTATGGATGCAATAGAGGAAAATGATTTTCTTGAAGAAATAAATCATCTCAAAATATGTTCGGAAGAAAACAAAATTTCCATAGATACTCTAAAGAATCAGCTTATAGAAATGGAGAAGCACAATGAGAAATTAGAATGTGAAATAGTAAGTCTAAGAAAAGAAATTGAGAAAGTGAAAACTTTAAATCTTAGATTTTCTAAAGGATATGAAACCTTATATGAAATTATCAAGGTACAACGTTCTCCTCTTGTAAAGACAGGTCTTTGATATATCGGAGAATCCTCTCAGTCTTCAGCACCAAGCTATCTAAATGCAACTAAAGCCAGCTAGCAACATTTTGTCAATAAGAAAAAGAACAAAGAGACTACACAGGTAATGCATGGCCTCTTCAATACAAGGAAAGACAACAACAGAAATATCAATCAGCAGGTAAACATAAATAGAAGGTTTCATGATTGCAGAAATTTCTTCTTTAATGGACAGTGTTTCTCATGTCATAATTTTGGTCATAAAGCTGCTCAATGTGTTGCATACAAAACCATCATGACCAGAGAAGCAAGAAAGAAAAGAAATGAGACTGGAATAAATAAGAACATTTATAACAAATTTTATCCTCTTCAAAATGAAATTGAATGTTCTTATTGCAATAACTTTGGACATGAAGAATCTGAACACAGGAGAAAACTTTAGCCAAAAGAGCATATACCTTCAAATTACAAGGTATGGAGAAAGGAGGACTTACAGGTTGAAAGATGTGGCATAGATTTATTTGCAGAAGGGGAACAAAAATAATGGTACATTGATAGCGGATGCTCAAAACACATGACAGGTGATAAAAATAAACTCCTTTTATACAATTCTCTAGAAAAGGAAAAGAATGTTACCTTTGGAAATGACTCTCCTGTTGTCATTAAAGGGAAAGGTTATTATTTTCTAAAATAAAAAGTGAAAGCTAACAATGTTATGTATGTGGATGGATTAAAGCATAACTTTTTGAGTGTGAGTCAAATTTGTGACCAAGGAAATGAAGTTGTCTTTAGTTCAAAAGAATGTGTAGTATGTGAACTTGACACAAGAAAAATGGTAATAAAAGGAACTAGAACACCAAGCAATCTGTATGTATTGAAAGGTGGCCAAGAGTAATGCTACTTAGGTAATTCTTCAAAGAATTTTTTATAGCATAGAATATTGGGACATTTGAGCTTCTCTCAAATAAGCAAATCTAGCAGACTCAAAGTAGTTCATGATCTTCCCATCATCACTCTATCTAAAAGTACCATATGAAAAGCATGCCAATTTGGTAAGAAAACTAGGGTGAAATTCAATGCCAAAGAAGGATTAGCAAGTAAGCCTCTTGAAATTATACATATTGATATATGTGTTCCTATAAGGAAAAAGTCACCACGTGAAGAACAAAACTATATTTTATTTATTGATGACTTTTCTAGAATGTGTTGGATTAGTTTACTAAAACATAAAGATCAAGCATTTGAAAAAATTAAGATCTTCAAAGCTTTGATTGAAAATGAATTAGATCTAAAAAAAAAATGTCTTAGATCTAACAGAGGAGGAAAATATATATCAAATGAATTCTTTGATTTCTATGAACATCATGGCATAAAAAGACAGTTTTCTATAGCTGGAACCCCACAACAAAATGGCGCGGCAGAAATAATGAATAGAACAGTTCAACAGATAGCTCGTGCTATGCTTGATGAATCTGGAACTTCTGATACCTTTTGGGGAGAAGCAGCACATACCACAATAAATATTCTTAACAAGGCTCATGTTCATGTAAAAAATGATAAAACTCCTTATGAGCTCTCATATGGTAATCTTCCCACTGTAAAGCATTTTAGAGTTTTTGCAAGTAAATTTTTTATCAAGAACAATGATGAAAAACTTGGTAAGTTTGAACCTAGAGCATATGAAGGAATATTTCTTGGTTACTCTTCTAGAAGTAAATAATATAGATGTTACAATAAAAGACTTCGGAAGATTGTTGAATGCATTGATGTTGTAATTGGTGAGTCTCTCACAGCTCCTAAAAAGGAAATAACAACAAAAAATGAAGATGATGATGATGTATATTTTCCCTCATCAAATAGTAGCAATATAGAAGGTGAACCCAATGAAGCACCAGAAGAAGATATATCTGAAAAGGCTCCATCTATATATGTTCAAAAGAATCATCTAGAATCTCAAATTCTGGGAGAAAAGGGATCAGGTGTCCAAACAAGAAGAACTCTTTTAGGATCCCCTAGCTATTTGGAATTTTTATCCACTATTGAACCACAAAATGTAAATCAAGCTAGTAAATATGAATGTTGGATTCAAGCCATGAATGAAGAACTTGATCAGATTGAAAAGAATCATACTTGGGAATTGGTTCCAAGACCTCATGATAAAAATGTTATTGGAACAAAATGGATATTCAAAAACAAGTTAAATGACAATGGAGATATTATTAGAAACAAATCTAGACTTGTTTTTAAAGGTTATGCTCAACAAGAAGGTATATAATTTGAAGAAACATTTGCTCCTGTAGCCAGACTTGAAGGCATAATAATGTTTCTTGATTTTTCAAGTTTTCAACAATTCAAATTTTATCAAATGGATGTAACATCTTCTTTCCTCAATGGTAATATAGAAGAAGAGGTTTATATAGAACAACCACATTCTGGGAAATGATGAAAATATTGTTTGCAAACTTAAAAAATATTTATATGGTCTTAAACAGGCTCCTCGGGCATGGTACTATCGTCTTGAAAAATATCTTCAACAACAAAGTTTTACAAAGGGATCTACTGACAGTAAATTATACACAAAAATTGAGAATGATAAATTATTGATTATTGTTGTGTATGTTGATGGCATCATTTTTGGAAGTAGTAAAGAGTCCATGAGAAAGAATTTTGCTTCTGTTGCACACAACTTCTTTGGATGGTGCAGACTCTACAAGACATTCAAATTAAATGTTCACCTCCCATCTCCATCATATGTGATAATACAAGTGCCATTAGTATCTCAAATAATTTGGTTATGCATTCCAAGACCAAGCACATTCCTATGAATTATCACTTCCTACATGAACAAGTGCTTGAACAAAAGGTTAAATTGGAATATTTTCCCTCCAAAGAACAAGTTGCAGATACATTTACTAAACCTCTTCCCAGGGAAGCATTCGAATATCTCAGATAGAAGTTGGGATTTGTCTCTGCCTCTCTAATCAAATCTGCTTAATTTCAGAAGATTAAATTCAGTGCTAGTTTCATAAAGGTGAATCGCGTATATACGCGAGTTTCAGTGCATAAAACCGCGTATGGTTTTTGCCGACAGAAATTCTCTGGGTCAGTTTTCAGAATGGTTGGTGGTACCATTGGGTAATATCTGCTGTTGTCGATTTCGAATGAAAGTTGTCCTTGATGGAAACCTACTTGATGAGTTTCCTTTTTGATAGCAAACTATTTGTTAAAGATGTAAAAATGATGTTTCTACAGGTCAGTTCAGATGTGTTAGAGAAAGGAATTCTAGTAAGTGCTAGAAAAATGAAATAGGAAATATTTCTCAATGTATACGTAGGTTTGATGAAGGGAACCCGGGTATGGAGGCAATGTATATGCTACTTGGTATACAGGAAACCCGCATATACATCCAGAATTAATATATATGCAGTTTTTATGAAGAGAAGTCACGTATACATGTAGGTACGAAGAAGCAAAGTCGTGTATACCTTTTGCGCTCTAAAATTATGATAACAAGGGACATTACCATGGTATTATCCCACAATATTGAGAGATGTATCATCTATTTGATTATTTCCAAGAATACCATTGACACTTGTGTGGTTTTGGCTCATGGTATTGATAAAGGCTAATCTTATATAAGGAGAGGAAAATCATAGTGCAAGGGGTGCATACGTAAGGGTTGTTACTGAATACTTATCTTTGAAGTATATTTGCATGGGATGAACTTTGTCTTATTGGTAGATCTGAATCTATGATGCACCCTTGGATACAATGATGGATCAATATTTCTTGACCTGAAATGATTATGTACTTAATCTATTGAAGAGATGATTAGATCTATGACCTGGCACATGGTTGCTGAAGTGAAGTGAAGAAATCTGGGTAAGTTCTATAGATCTGAAACATTCTGCAAAATTAATATTTACAAATCTATAAGCTAGTTCGTTTTGAGAAAAGCGCGTATATACGCGGCTTTCTGTCCAAAAAAGTGTGTATGGAAGTCAAGGTTTTCTGATGCTTATTATAGAGGTTATTTTTTTATTGTTGTTATATTTATATTGTCTGTCAATGATGTCTTCATGTAGATCTAGGTTGCTTGAATACTATATATGCTGCTAAGTTGAATATGTACAAATCTAATCAATGAGTGAGTAAATATGTTTAATAATGATTAACTGATTAAGGGTTCTACAATACTGAAAATATATCTGACTGAAAGCCTCAGATCTAGTTCTGATACTAGCCATATTTTGGAATATCAATATTCACATATCTATACGTGGGTTGGTGTGAAGGAAAGCACATATACAAGCGAGTTCAATAAAGCAAAGTAGTGTATGCATTTTAAGATAATGAATGTTCAGGGTTGAGTTTGATTCGGCATACTGATTCTGAAATCGGGATTATTACTGTGTTCTGGTTACATTGATCTCACTGTTCTGATTGAAGTATTGGGTGAAGTTTATTATTGTTGATCTTTATGAAGATTTATGTTGAAGTTGTGTGATCTAGTGTGAAAATTGATGAAACGTGGTCTGCAATGGTACTGAGGGTTGAAGCCTTTAATAGAAGCTTCCTGCCAGTAGAAGTTGGTGTTCTGATCGGGGGGTTGAAGCTCCCTTCCAATAGTGGCTGGTAAATGAGATCAGGGGGTTGTAACTCCTTTCCAATAGCATCTGGAGAATGAGAGAAGGTTGCAGCCTTCTGCAGGTAGATCCTACGTATTGATATGAGTTTTTATCAGTACAATATTGTAAGAAGTTTTCCATATAATAAATATTGAAGAAAGAGACGACAACAGTGGTGGTTTTCTCCCGAATTTGGTTTCCACCTTAAATCTTGGTGTTCATATGTGATGCTCTTGTGTGATGATTTATTTTGCTATTACTGCACATATTTACTGCTTAACTAACTGATGCATAATTGATAAGTTGAGTTAAAGTTTATTTCTAAAATTTTATCTAACATTAAAGTTATCTCACTATACGCAAGTTTCTGTCAGTGTATCCACGTGTATACGCGAGTTGGTTTCACTAAAGTCGCGTATGGAATTTAGTAAAGAAAAATTAAAGTTTTTAGTGAGCTCTAAATATTGATTCACCCCCCCTTTCAGTGTTTTTCCCGACAAGGTAAGTCTATCATTCATAAAATTGTTGCAGCATATAGATATTATTGTGTATATTATAGGATACTATTATAAAATAGATTTATTTTTCATGAAACTAGGGAACCATTAAATTTATGATTACAAAATTTTAAAATTTGTGTGTGTAAGAAAAAGGTGGTATCTACATGGCTAAAAAAATTTATTCTATAATTTCATTATTTGGTTGCTCAAAATTAGCCCCAATGGAACATATAAATTATACTTTACATGAATGTTAAGATATCACTATTAGGAAAACTCAATGTTCACATAGTTACTTACAACTTAAATAATTAATAATTGTGTTCAAAAAGCTCATTCATTTTGCTAAGTTCAATTATTTACGCCATATCCAAATTCATTATGAGATATAATTAAAACTATCGCTGCAAGTAAACAAGTTTTTTTTTCCTCATTTTCACTATCACTGACACATCATGGGTGACCATCATTAGCTTGCACTCGTCCATGAATAGAATAACATGATTGATACAAGAAAGGTAAGAAGATATATTTTTTTTTATAATAAATCAAGGATTGCCCATAACCTAAGTCTTCATCTCTACTATTATTAATTTGAAAACATTCCTAATTAAATAAATTAAACTAAGAGAATTTCTAGAATTGAAACAATATCCAAAACTATTTGAAACTACTTAAATGAAATGTAACTAAAGGGAGAGAAGAAAATATAGAAAGATAACAACGAGTAGCCCAGTGGCCAAAGTAGAAAGGTCTAACACATAAAGGATAGAAAGCCCTGAATAAGTTGGCTTTACAGATGATACAAGTGAGAATAAAATATTTCCAAAGAGAAAAAATGATGATAATCTAGTGAAGGATGATCAAATAGTAAATAGATAACTAGGAACTCTTCTAGGCTAGGTGATAAATTATCTAATTCCATACCCCAACCAAGCTATTATCCTGCAGGGTTTATCCCAAGCATCACAAAGATAGATCCTATTCAATTAAAATGGACATGGAAATTTCTCACATCCTAGGGGGAATAAAACATATCACCAGTTCACCCATTCTAATGCCCCTCCAATGTGTTATAGATATTATCCTTGTGCACTGAAAAATGAGTGTGGAACATGCTTAATACAGGTACTTAGTGGTTAAGTTTAAATTCATTACTATCAATGTTTAGCAAAGTGCTAAAAACTAATTCATTGGTTTGTTTATCACAATGATCTAAATTTATGTTTAAGTCACATTTCATGTGGTAAAGGGAGACCCTACCAAAATAGGAAGTTTCTTGCTTGATGTAAGGAATGTTGTTTTTTTGTTTCTATCCATCACCAATGAATTTACCCTTCATTATTTTAGTGACTATCATTGACTCACCTGAAGCTAAAATACCTCTCATGTTTAGCTCCATTGTACGAATAAGTCCACACAAATGGTTATATGTTTTTCCATGTTACTTGATAATGAGTTGAGGCCCTAACTAGAAGATATAGCTAACGTACCTCATGGAGACTCTTCATAGTACTATCCATAATTTGAGCTTTTCTCTACACAGATATATATATAATTTTGAGCTTTTATTTTTTTTGTGGGTGTCTATGTGACATAATATTAAAATATTTTATTTATGTTCTAAATTGAAATGTTTTTTGTAATTAATATTTTCTAATGAAAATTGTAATGTTCATATTTAACATTGAAAGAATTATACCTCTCTTATTTTTAAAATTAAAAACACATGACTAAATAAATATTTTTTTTAGCTTGAAATGAATTTATATATTTTTTCATCTCTTTATATCATATTAATATAATATCATTATTAGATTCTTTTTAATATTAAATTAAAGTATTGTATGTAAATTTTATGTTAAATATGAATAAACATTATGATATTTAACTTAAAAAATAATTTTAAAATAATAAATATAAAATCATGGTTTTTCTCAAGATCTTCAATTTCATATCCTTGACATTGATACCCCTCATGAAGCCGTAGAAAATCTAAATACTGTCTTCGGCATTCAAAATCAAATCGGGGCCCACGAGCTTGAAAATGAGTTGCTTACTTTGGACCCCAATAATTTCTCCTCTACTGAAGATTTTTTGTCTAAATTCAAGACCCTTAGACTTCTTTTAGAAGGTTGTAAGGTTAAAAAGGAAGATGGTAGCCTCATCTATTACATTCTTGCTAAGCTTGGCCCTGCATGTTCTGTATTTGTTTCCACCTTCCATTCCACTAGAGAAGCCATCATTTTTTCAGCAACTCACCAAAATGATAAGGCAAATAAAAACAAAGGGAAGAAGATAGATAGACTTTGCAACTTTTGTAATCGTGATGGCCATACAGAGTCCAAATTTTTTAAGAATATGGAAGCCTTAGAAGCAGCAATGAAGAAGCACAACATCAATTTGGAGCACTCTTCACCTTCATCTTCAGGAATGGCACTTTCTGCTTGTGGTTTTCAAGCATCAAGATCTGGTTATGCATTAAATGTATCTTCTTTTTCTCATTCTCATGAGTGGCTCATTGATTCTAGAGCTTCTTACCAAATGGCCAAAAATAAAGCCATTTTTTCTTCTTTAAATGATTGTAACACCAAACATATTTATGTTGGTGATGATAGATCTCTTAGTGTTGTAGGATCTGGAACCATTCATCTAGATAATCGTCAATTTAATGATGTACTATGTGTTCCTAGCTTGTCATGCAACCTTCTCTCTGTTTATCATATAACTCATTCAGGTGAAGGGAAAATAGTAGAATTCTCACTTCATGATGTTGTAATCAAGGACCTTAAAGATCCTAGACATATTTTAGCTACTGAAATTGCTGATGATTCCACAAGGTTGTATAAGTTTGAAAACTTTGGGTCATCATGTCTTCCCTCCATTTTTGTTACTCATAATGATGAAGTGAGAAAACTTTGGCATGAGCAATTTGGTCACTTAAACTATCGCTCTCTTTAAACTCTATGTAAATAAAATATGGTGACATGTCTTCCTATGGTATCTTGGTAAGATGGTGTTTTCTCCAGAGGTGTACTCGGAAAACATCATTGGGATAGTTTTGATAAACGTGCCTCTTGGCACGCTTCAAACCCTTTGCAGCTTGTGCATAGTGATTTATGTGGTCCACTTCATGTTGTCTCTTTCTCTGGTTGCAAGTACTTCTTAACTTTCATTGATGATTTTTCCATACGCACTTGGGTATACTTGTTAAAACTCAAGAGTGAATTTTTTAACATGTTCTTGGCATTTAAGGCCTTTGTTGAGAAACAATCTGGACATCCAATTCTTAAGTTAAGATCAGGCAATGGAGGAGAATATGTTAACAACAAATTTATCAACTTCTGCACTGAGCATGGCATTGAATTGGAACATACCATTTATGAGAGAAACATATGTAACTTTTCTTTTTATATTAATAAATTTTTTGAAGTGGCTGTGTTGCCTCAAATCGTGGATTGTTTCCCTCTTCGAGGGTTTTAACCACATGATAATACTGGTGTACTAATTTGTGATTTGTTTTTTAGCAGTGACCTTTGGTTTTTTATCTACAGAACTTACCCTGTAAATTCCTCCATATTCAAATTTATGATGTGCTTTTCTGTTACATCTCTTTAAATATTAAAAGAATTTATGACAACCTAGTAAAATGATTTATTTTCATTATCATCATCATAAAATAAAAAATTAATAGTAACAAACAAAAAAATTTAACAAAAAAATAAAAAGATTTCACTTAAAATAATAAATAAATAAAATATTGTTATTTGAATAATTGTTTTTTTAGGAAAAGTTTGATGTCGGTGGCTTACCATTGGAACTATTTTATCTATTATTTAATAAAAAATTTCTTATTCAAATTTTTTTTTTTTTTTTTTTTTTGGTAAATTGGGTAGGACCATACCATTTTCTATTTATATTTAAAGGACAAATTACAAAATATAAAATTCAAACTGTGGCCTCAACTTGCCCGAGGGAAACCAAGTCTGTTAGCCATCTAAGAGCGTGAAAAGCATTCCAGAACTGAAACTGTTTCATCCGTCTATGAGTTTCATGCGCTATCTGTCCTACTACTACAGTTTGTACATTCATATAACATAAGAAGAGATTATATCTATCGAGAAAATGCATCAAAATTATAAAACATAAAACTCCTATCCATCTGAGGAGGAAACTAGAGCTAGGTCTTTGACATTGGACCCAGGCATTTCAGCGTGCTGAAGCTGCTAGAGCATCTTCTCCATTTGGCCAACTCTATCATCCAATCTACTTATTCGATCAGCTGCCTGATATTGTGTAATATTGATGTGCTGCAACTGGTCCTGAATTTCCTCGAGTAGGTCCTGAAGACGAGGGTCTTTCTTTGCTGGGTCTACTTTTGCTATTGCAGGATGAATACTTTGGATAGATTTCGCTATGAGACATTTGACTATCCAGTATGTGTGAATAGTCTGGTTGAATAGAGTTAGGTGGCCTCGAGTATTGCCTGGATCTGTTATGAAGTCTAAGATCTCTGCTTCTGCCTCCATGTCTTCAGGGTATTTTTGGATCTCTCTTTCCCATCCACAAATTTCTTGACGAATTGTGGAGGAATTACCTATCACATAACTTGCTGCTAAATTCTCCAAATGCTCCTGAGTAGTTTTCCGACCTCTTTTCTTGGGGGCTAGCTCTACCTGAAGTTTTTGTTTGCCTTTGGTAGCTTCAGCCCTTGTACTTCTTTTCCCCATGGCTGGAAAGAGTCTATTGAATAACATAGACAGTGAAAATTGAACAACAAAAGAGTGAGGATCTATTTCTATACATTTCGTAGTCCGCCTTTGAACACCAATGACACGAATAACATTCAAATACTTAAAGCCAAAGCAACAGAGTCGCCTCTGCAGCCAATGCGAAGAGAAAGAACCATGTTTCACAGAATCCTTGACTGTATTCATACAGCTATTCTAGAATTTGACAGTGCAAATTACCCTAATCTTAATGTACCTCATACAAGAGTAGACAGCTTCAGAATTTAAAATTGCGGGTTCTGTGCATAAGATAAACAGGGGATGATAAGCTTGGGACCTTAAGGTCGAATTCAGAGAACTAGAGTGAGGGTCATTTTGTATGACCGAGGAACAGAGTACCCCCAACCTCTTCCTGTAACCCCCCTGAGCCACTCTGCTAACTAATATCAAAGAGAGATTAAAAGGGACTCGACTCTGTTTGCAAATTTGAGACTTGACCCAATGACCTACCCGACTTAGCAAGGTTATTAGAGAGCAATTTGAGAGCTGATCATGACCCAGATTACAACGATGAAGCTTGAACTAGTTCACTGCCCGAAAAAACAAGTTCATAAGTAAATAGTGACAGAAATTTCGCTCAAGAGTCCAGTGCTTTCTTAAGACTTCTAACAGACTATCAGGAGTTTTACTACCATTACCGACAGCATGAAAAATTGTATAGACAAACAGAATGCAGGGGTCGCGGAAGCACGGTTGGATGGGTTGCAGTTTGGGTACAGCCCAACAACATTTCACAAACCTGCTCAAACTTGTCTTTATATACAGCAATCTAAACTTACCCATAGCAGATGGCGCCATGAGAACAAGGAGAGTTGCAAATACATACCCTGTTAGATTTGAAAGATCGATAGATTGCGTAGCGCTTCGTCTCCTCCTATTCCTCCAGCCGCTTGCATGCAAAAGGCAGTGCATGAACGAATGGAGAAATGGAGGGATTGCACTTACCTTAACGGAAACTCGCCCTCGGCGGTCAAACAAAACAGCCTGGCCACCCTGCAACATCATTCCTATCCTCATGCTCACACACTTCGCCGAACTGTTTGACAGTCCGTCATTAAGATCCTTGATTGCCTGGAGGACAAGCACGCGCCATGTTGCCACGGCATTGTCTCCTTTCTGCGATTTCTTCACCCCGATCGGTGGGCTCTTATTCAAATGTTTTTCCTGTACAAAATTAAAATATTTTTTTGAGAGGTCACCATCGAAGCCAAGCGGTCAAGAAACTTTTTTGTTTCATGTAGTGTGGATACTTTGTTGCTCTGATAGGTCACCATCGAAGCAAATTTTCGAATCTTAACGTTGGAGCGGTCACCATGGAGCAATCACCATCAAAGCAGGTTTTGAAATATTAATGTTGGAGGGCTCACCATCAAAGCAGTTTTTAGAATACTATAGTTAGGAGCGGTCGCCATCTAAGTAGTTGGAGCATTGCAGAGGAAAAGTATTACATTGCTTTGGATGCTTTTGATCCGTTGGATAGATTTTGCTTCTGGCCAACGACTCGCCAAAAGAATGAACGTTGATTAACACGTCATCTTGAGTAGATAACTCTTAATTGGTTTAATAAATCAGATACATCTGAATAGTAGTTGTTTGCTAATATTACCGGCCATACTTTTTGACAGATAGGATTTCTTTTATAAGGTTTTATAAATCGAATATGAAGTTATCGATCTTCGACGTGTAATTATAATTATTAAAAATTGAAAGCTTAAATTCAAAATTCAGTTATGCTTTTCTACTTTCTCATTTTGACAATATTTGTATTAGATTTTATTAATTTTAGTATTATAGGCTAGCCTTGTAATTCTTTTTTTCTTTAATGTTTTAATTCATAAAATATGTAATAAATAACTTTTGTTCCTTAAAAATATTTCATTATATTTCGAAAAAAATTATATATATATATTTGTAGTGCTTTATGAAAAAATTCCGTATATATATTTTAATTTGTAATGTTTTATGAAAAAAATCCTTATATATTTTAATTTGTAATGTTTTATATATGAATAGGGAAATATTATTTTTAAATATAATATTATTTTTTAATAATGAATTTTATTTAATTTTTTATTTTAAATTATTATGTTATTAATTTGGGTAAAATAATAGCCCGTAGGGGCATGGTCTAGTGGCCAGTAGACGCACTGTTAAGGCATTCGTGTTGTTAAGCAGGTCACGAGTTCAAGTCTCATCTTATCTGGGTACCGCTCTTGCAGGCTGGGAAATTCCCTGAGAGGTTATAGTGGTAGCCGGAGGGTTGGACCCCGCACTGCGCCTGTGAAAGTTGCTTGATGTTGTCGATTCCTTTGACTTACAAAAAAATAAAAAATAAAAAATGGGTAAAATAATAATTTTGTGTTTTTTTAAGAATCTGGACCAATGAAAATATAAGAAAAAACTAAATCTTGAAAAAAATAATGTGATCTTGGTTGAACCAGTTCAAGTAGTGTCTTTTATATAGATTCCAATTTGTCAAACAAGAAGACCAAATCAATCTTTCTTTTCCTTTTTTGAGACATTTCAAGAGATTTCTTATGTTCCTAAAATTATTTAGCTCATGAAAAAGTAATGTTAAATGAGGTTGAGGTTAAAGAGGCTTGATTGAGGTTGAAGAGGGTTCACTAGGTCGAACATGGTAAATCATAATTGACCATAATTGACTATGATTTAGTTGGTTGACTAGGGATTCTTAGAAAATATTGATTTTGACCTTAAATGACCATTTATCTCATGAAAAATTAATGCTAAATGAGGTTGAGGTTAACTAGGATTGACTAAGGTGTAAGAGATTTTTTCCTTATTTGCCACATTTCAAGAGATTTCTTATGTTACTAAAATTATTTAGCCTGTGAAAAAATAATGTTAAATGAGGTTTAGGTTAAAGAGGTTTGATTGAGGTTGAAGAGGGTTGACTAGGTCCAACATGGTAAATCATAATTGACCATAATTGGCTATGATTTAGTTGTTTGACTAGAGGGATTCTTAGAAAATATTAATTTTGACCTTAATTGACCATTTAGCCCATGAAAAAGTAATGTTAAATTAGGTTGAGGTTAACGAGGATTGACTGAGGTGTAAGATGGTTGATGAGGTTGAACATGGTAAACCATAATTGACCATAATTAACTATGATTGTGTTGGTTGACTAGGGATTGTTAGAAAATATTAAGGTTGACCTTAATTGAGTGTTGTTTTCAATAGTTGCATTTCTATAATAAGTTTTTCATTTTTCATCATTGCTAACCATGATTCACTATGGTTATTGATGCATTACCAAGAAGCCAATATCAATATTTATATTAATATATCTACAATTATATATAATAGAATTAATGTTATTTTACCATTATAATAAAATCAATATTAAAAAAACCGTGATCGGGGTGAAAGTTGTGATAAGGATGTCGGTAGGATCCATGCCACTCATATGCAATAAATTGAAAGGACTAGAGGTTGGTGACATGGCCGCCCTCACACATACCATTGTACATGAGAGATGCAAAGAATGTTTAATAAGCATGAGGGAAGGAGTTTGGAGGAGAAAGTAGTGATAACTCCCAGATCTGTTGTAGGTGACATTGTGTTGTGTTCAGTACTAAATGCTCCTTCAACTAGATTTCGAAGGAAAGGAAACATTACTAGGGTGGGTTGAAGAGGAATAGTCAATGTTCAAGCTCAACTTGCTTCATGAGAAGTTTCTCCTCACATTCACCTTCTCTGTGGGTATGTTCAGATTTTCATCTACTATACACCATGATCCTAGTGCACTATATGTGTTTAAAAGGGTTTTTGATGGTCAGTTCTATCACAACATTCTGGTTTAGAAAAAAAATCACTTTGGAAATTTGGCGAGAGGGGGTTGGCTTGTACGTCATCCTGCCTGGGGACTGGTGGCTCTTCACTAGGAAACTCACCACTATTATTAGTAACTTATCATTTCCTATGTTAATGCATCTTGGGGATATGTAATGGTACTGGTTTCTAGTTGATTTCATGCTCGTAACCATCAATACCTCAGGATTTTACATGCACCCTTTGTACACATCATCTTAAGGCAGATATGTGAGGAAATTTCAATGCATATGTTTTGTTTCCTCTCTTTAGGATGACAAAGATCTTTGGAGTACTTGGTTCAGGCTATTTGAACAGACCCACGATGCTTTTGTCGGGAAATTTCTTGTTTTTTTGGTTTATTGATTATTTATTTATGCATATGCTTCTCTAGTCTCATCAAGTTCACACATTAGTTTGGTTCTCTTGCTCGTCCCTTTGGGTCGACTCCTAGAATTTAAATATAGAGTTGGGAAGAGGAAATTTGGAACAAGGGCATTTGATGCCCCGACGATTGTCAATATCCTTTACAACTACATTCAACTATAATAGATGGCTTGTCCTATCTCGTAGCGTGGGTGAGCCCCAATTTTTGGTCTGGGTCAAGGCTGTGTCCGTGAGAGGGTACAATAACGACCCACCATAAGTCGAGGTCCTCAAAGAAGTAATGAATTTTTCTTGGAACTAACCAAAACTTAAAGGAACAACACCCATCCCCAGGCCCACTAGATCATCAATGGGTGGGAAAAAGAGATCAGGCAGTAGGTAGATAACAATGAGTAGGATATTAACAAAGGGAGGGATATTATTCCAAACTCTCGGCATAACCATGGTAATTGCACTAAGTTGTAGTCGACTTTTTATATGTTTAGAGATGTTTTCCAGATCAATTGCATCCATTTTTGATAAATTCGATCTTTTGAGCCAAGCCATCGTGGTTCATCTTCAGGAAAATCTCCATGATCACAGAAGCCTAAAATCTACAATTTTTATATGTTGTTGATGACAAAGAATCTCTTGGCTAAAGCTTTGACAACCACTTTTATAGGAATCACTGGGCTGACAGATGAATTATAGGAAACTCACAAATATTTCCATATTATCCAATGACTGGTCCAATATAAGAATCATTGCCTTAGATACATAGAGAAACACATTCCTTCCCTACCACAAACTGATTTTTTGGGCTCAAGTACGAAATACTTTGTACTAGTTGAGTCTTCAGATGATTAGTATGGTTTTTAGTATAGTCTATATACTCTGATATTTATGTTATGTTGATATGAATAGTAAGGAGTGTTTATATATATGGTATATACATATGGTCAATAGGAGCTATAAAGACACTCAAGTATATTTATACATACTAAAAAATATTAGGAAATTCATATTTTTGATGGCTTATAATGCAATCACATGGTCAACGGACTTGGTTTCCCACTGGGTAAGTTGAGGCTATTTGGTAATGGTGGTAGATCTTGTAATACCTACCTCTTTTTGAAAAAATAATAGAAAGGAATTCCAAGGTTAGTAAAAAAATATCAATATTAAAAACATCATCATCATGATATTATTATTTTTATTATTGAAATTAAACCATAATGTGATATAGAATGGATTATTAATATATTAATATAGAAACATAGATCCATCCTAATGTAAAATCTACTAAAAATTGAGAGGGATTAGATATATCAAGATGCAAAACATGAGATATTTGTACTTTGAGAGATTAGAATCCTCTGACTATTCATAGATGAATTCGTAATGCAAATCTATGTTGGTATGTCTATTAACACTGACAAAACAAAATTTATGATTATAAAATCCAAGAAGGACACTTATGTAATTTGATGTATGACAATAGTAACTTGGAGGAAGTGTCTTCTTACAAGTACCTAGGAATTGATATTCATCACAAGCTCAACTGGAACTATAGCATTCAAACAAGGATTAATGGGGGGTGGAAAGCTTATTTTGGTCTTGAAAATAATTGTAAAATGGAAAACCTCGTAATGTGGGATAGAAAGAAGCTCCTCTTTGAAACTTTAGTCACTCTTGTTATCTTATATGGATGTGAGGTTTGGGGTTGCAGCATCTCTAGGGAATCCTGGAGAAAGATTGAGCAAATCCAGAAGCGTTTTATAACGTATAACCTTAAAATTAAAATCAATACACCCTATCCTATTCTCCTTATAGAAGTGGATCTTTCCCCTATCGAGAGCCTAGCTATGACTAGGCTTCTATTGTACAAGCACAAGCTCAATAGCATAGGAGACCATAGACTTCCTAAGCTAGCTTTAAATTCCAGCCAAAATCACCTAAGGCTTAAAAGAGGTTGGTATAAAGACACCAGGGCCTGGTTAAACCATTGGGAGGTCTACGAGAATGTTTCATTGAAAAACATTAATAACATTAAAAAATTGTTACTTCTAAGTTCAAATAAAAAATGTGGTGTGAGAAAGATGTAGCAGCTAAAAGAAAATTAAGATATTATAAGGAGGTCATCAACCCCACCCTAGAAGATCAAAAGTATCTCTCTGTTTTAACTAGCTCAAAGAAGAAAATTAATATAGCCAAGATTAGAACGAACTCTCATGAGCTCCATAGTGAAACAGGTCGTTGGACAGTTCCTAAAACACCATGGATGGAAAGGATCTACCATCTTTGTGAGAATATGAACATCGAGGATGAAAGTTACTTCCTCTTAGAGTGCCTCATGTACAACCACATTAGAGCTCAATTTCATAATCTTTGTTGCAATACTGCCCTAGCCTTTTAAGATGTCAAAATTATAGTGAGCTCAGGAGACTTCTCTCCAAGCTTTTTGAGTATAGGAATAAAATCTTAAAACAAACTAAATAACTCTTTTCTTTAGGTCCGATAGACCAAATATTGGTCTCAGTGGATGTTAACCATCATCACCATCATCATTACTATTAAAATGCTTCAACTATAAAAAAAAAATTATTTTCACTTCTTTTATATAATCTATACACAGCTCATATTGAAGTTTTTATAAGTGTCTTATATTATTAAATTAATATATTCCAAAGTATAGAAAGTATATCCATAAGATATAATATCTTTGTTTTTATTTATTTGAGAATATATATATATAGATGAACCTTTGTAGTCATCTCAACTCTCCGGTATATCTTGAATGAGAAAGATATTTTTGTAATTTAAGTATTTATTTTCTTAAATGTAAACTTACTAATTTATAGTATATATATAAAACCTCTCCAATCTTAATATTAATATTATAACTATTATGAGTATTAATAATAGTGGTAACAATAGCATTAATACCACTAGTAATGTTAGTATTATTACTACCATTAACACTAATATTAAAATTAACACTCATATTAATATTTATTGTACTTATTAATATTAAAATATATTTTTATTTATATTACCTACATTAAGTCTTTAACTTTATAATATTGATATTATATTTAAAAAGTTAAAAAAATACTAAACTTTAATCACTTTAATTTTATTTAATGTATTTTAATAATATTTAATTTAAAATATATATATATATATTTCCAAATTTATTTAATCTTTTAAAAATTATTTATTAATTAATAAATTACGTACGTTACGTAAAGAAAAAGTCTCACCGATACAATTGTATTCTGTTAATTTTATCTGAAAACTTTAATGTTTTTTATTTAAAAATGTATAATACTAGCTGATTTTCCTTTTTCCAAAATAATTTTACTAAAAAATACACTTCTTAAAATGAATTTATTTCAATTTTCAAAAAAAATTGAAAGCGCTCCTTTTTTTTTTTTTTTAACAATCATATTAAAAGATATATGAAGCTGCAAAAAAGCAAAACTCTTTTTTAAAACAATAATACCAAATCAAAATCTTAAGAGTGTTCAGTTATACCTGCTCTGTTATTAGCCGCGGCCATATTGTTTGGTGGCCATGGCGCGTTTTTCCTTTTCCAAATTCCCAGTTCGGTTGGAGTTTCAAATCCTTTCAACAATACGGATAGACATTAATCTCACATACTACAAAGTTAAATTAACTGCGTTCTATAACAAATTCAGTTTATAGAAAAAGAAAAAATCAATTTCTTGAATTCCTAACCCCAGAAAGTACAGAAAAATTCGCTAGGTTTTGTAATAAAGATCACTTTTATTGAATTCTTAACCTACCTTGGAGTCTGGAATGACGCTTCCAGGATTGTTTGCCACAATATTTTGGATTATACCTGTGGTCAAGTGATCATAGAGGAGTTGCTCCCTCTCCATACAAAATCATAACACGGAGATTTGATGTAAATTACGTCTTGCATGGTTGGCAGTCTCAGTAATTGTTATTTCGCTACAGGTCAAACACACACTCCCCATTTCTTTTTATAGCGTGGAATGGGTCGATCTCCTGGTACATGGCAGTTTAGCTATTTCGCAAAATGATTTGAAGGTACCAGAACTCCATGAGAATTGAACTTGGGTAAATCAGGACGTTGTCAATTCAAATATATATATATATATATATATATATATATATATTAATTTCGGTAAAATCAGACAAAATCCGCGAAATGATCTGCATATACTTCGTAATAACCAGCCTATCCGCTGATAACTCCTGTATCTTATGATAATTCGCGTATTCACTGATAGGCCACGTAACCCTCCATGATAATTCGAATAACGATTGAGACTGCCGCATATTCGACGGATGTTACTCGCGTATCCATGTGAGATTGCTCGGATAAATGGCAGAGACCTCGCGTAAACGGTCGCATATTCATTGAAAACGATGGCATATCAGCGTAATGACCCAGCGTAATGTTTTTTTAGCAAATGCACTGATTAATATACATCAGCGTTTTTTTTCTTCTGAAAAAAATATCAGCGTAATGACCCGCTTAGTGATAAACAGCGTATGAACATTTCAAGTGGTTATACCTCGCGTATCCGACGACAGATCTCATTTCAAAACACATTTCAAGCGGTTATACGTCGCGTATCCGAGGACAGATCGCATTTCAACGGGCCGTGATAGCTCGCATATCAAGTGAAAACAGGCTTATCTAGTGATAATTCGCGTATCCAAGGATAATCCCATATCTGGGGCACATTTAAATCCCATAACCCTGTAATCTGCGTATTCAACTGGGAAAATTCTCGTGTGCCGCTCTGCAAATTGTTCGGTTATAACTCGCATAACCACGAAGATAAATCGCATAATCCAAGCTTCTATCCATCTCATCCTATTCATGTTATTATTGAGTGGCGCCGCCGCAACGATCTGGTGAAGGGTTCGCCACACCATGCGACAGAGGGAGGAGATTCAAAGGCTGTTTGGGTATCGTGGCCCTCGATTGGGCTTCGTGGCCCCCGATTCAAAGGCTGTTTGGGCCTCATGGCCCTCGATTGTTTGGTTACGTTGCTTGTTGGATGGTTAGTTTGTGAATCTCAAGTTTTTGTTAATTATGTTTGCACCCTAATTTATGTGTGGGAGGAGAATCGGGACGAGCAATTTTGCCCAAGACGACCTTGAGCCCTGGCCTCTCTCGAACACAAATTAAACACTTGGATTGGATTGAACTTTTGGGGGAAAATATGACCACTACATTTGGTTATTTACACCCAAGTAATGGGATATCCATAAATCTCCGTCGAAAACTTGTAGTGGGTGCTTCGTTAATTTAAAAAAATCCTTGACAATGAAGTTAATATGAGATTTGTAGTCTTCATATGCCACTAGAAGAGCTTCATTTTGCTTTAAACAAGCACTCATAGAAACCCTTAATTTCAAAATTTTATATTGTATTTAAAAGTAGTATTATCAATAATAACATTCTAACATTCAATGTGGGTCATAAATAAATTATACATACACATATATGCTCACATGTTTTAGAATAGATGGTGGCATGATGTTATGTTAAAGTTAAGAATCATCGTGGTGAAAGAGTCACTCACTTGCAACCTGGTTCTGAAAAATCAACTATTATAAGGGCTAGTGATTAGTGTGGAAATCTATCATTCTAAAGGCTAGTTTGGTCCAGGCCAAGTTCAATCTTTTGTTTATTTTGATGGCTTAGATACCTCTCGATAGTGACTACTCAAAACATAGGTTAAACAAGATAATACACTTATATATATGTGTGTCTTATTATTCTACATTCTATATTTTTTAAGTATATTACATAAATTCATTAGAATTATACATTTAAAATAGTTTAAGAAAATTATATATATAAATACATTAATGTTTATATTTACCAATCTTAAAAATAATAAGTTTTAGAAATAAAAGTTTTTTCTTTTCTTAAAATAAATATATTACAAAATACATACTTATAAGTTGAAATATGGCGTTACTAAATAAAATGTATTTGAATTTATCATAAATTTCTCAACATATTTATATTCAATCTCAACTAAGATTTCCATATGTATTTGAATTTATCATAAATTTCCCAGCACATTTATATTCAATCTCAACTAAGATTTCCAAATCTTATTTCATAGAGTAGAAGTTTATTCCAAAACATTTTAAATGCAATTATACTTTAATAAATTTCAACTCTTAAAAATGACAAGTATTAAGAGCATCAATGCTTTCTATTTTGAAAAAAATCATATCAAAAGATATATGTTGGGTTTATATATAATGTAATTAAATGATAAATATTTAATTATTAGTTGATATATATTGTAGTGAAATATATTTTCATTAATTTAAAAAATTTGAAATACAATTAAATAGATTTTTTTTTAATGATAAATTTTAATAATTTAAATTTAACTTTTTATATTTTTATTTTTATTTTTATCAAAAATTAGAAATATAATAGTAATTTATAAACTTTGATTTTATGTTGTACGTTTTTTTTAAATTTTATTTCAAAGCTTGGAAATATATCAAAAGTAATTATGTTTGGTTTTCCAAATTAATTCAAAGTTTAGTTGAATTGATATTTAAATTTGGGATCTATCATAAATTAAGGGGATTAAATATGTGGAAATGCAAATTTCCTTTTGAATATGAAGTTTAAAGAAATTTTTGTACTTAGAGAGATTTGATTATTCAACTTGTATACTAAAAAGGAAGTTTGTATCTTGAGATATACAATGGTTTTTTATAATGTTATTTTATATTTATATAAATTTGACATATTTATCTAAAGAAATATTCTTATGTCTCATTTTATTAAAACACTTATAATAAATATAGTTACATGTTTTATAATTTTTATAATTTATCTTTGAATATGATATTCATATATGATAAACTAGTTTGGTTGAAAAACATCACAAACGACACTTACACAGCTAGGCTTGGGTACAAAGCTATGATGGAAGAAATGCATCCCTCTGAACCTCTGTTTTGGTCCAAACCCCTTTGGAAATCCCCCAGTCCAAAGAAAGCCAAGTTAGTCTTATGACTCTCCCTTAAAAATCGGTTGTTAACTTGGGATAATCTTCAGAGGTGGGGTTGGATAGGCCCAAGTCGTTACTAAATCTACAGGAATGAAGCTGAATCTGTTTCACACATCCACTTCTCTTGCTCTTATGCAGATATTGTATGGAACCGTTCTTCATCATCTCTCAATGCTCATCACTTGTCCCCTGTTGACACCTTTGAAGCTAGGCTTAAGCATTGGTGGAACGATCCAGGGGTAAACTCCTATTCCACTTTCCCCTCCTTATTGTCTTACGAAATTTGGTGGGCACACAATCTGGCTATCTTCAGTGAGAAATTTATTCCTGAAGAAATGACAGCCGCTATTATCATGCAATGGGCTTCAGAACACAAAGTCATACCAAAATCCCACAATCCTCAGTCTATTATCGCTCCAGTGATCAATCAGAATTTGGCATGGGATTTCTTCGATGGTGCTTCTCAAGGCTCCCCTCCATTGATAGGAGTAGGGGTCATTCTTCATTTTTCACCTAATTCTAAAATTCACATTCAGTTATGCCCAGGCCACGATTCAAATAGCAAGGCGGAGCTTGCGGCGCTTTGGGCAGTTCTTCAAGTGGCAACATCTAAAGACATCTCAACATTGCAATGCTTCAGAGATTCCAAAATGGTTATCAACTGGGCTCTTCAAAGATCACATATCCACTCTCCACATCTCCAAGATCTCCTTCAAAACATTTGTTCATTATCACAAGGCTTCCACTTCCTCTCTTTTACACGTGTATCAGGAATTAAATATGGAAGCAGACGGTCTATCAAAATCTGCTCTTATACCTCCTCCTAGAACTTTGAAAGTAGTGGACATCTCCTCCATGCGGGAAGAAATCCATCTGCTCTGATTTTACAGCTGATGCACCTCAGATTAGTTGTTGTGTATACTTAATCATTTTCGTTTTGATGATGGAATTTTCACTGCTGGAAGATCGAATAGTCCAGAAGCAAGGAGCTGCCCAGCAGGCATAATCTAAAGGATTCTCGTCATCACTCTCAAGGCTATCGGTCACAGTAAAATTATACAGGAAGCATGGAACTTAGTTTTAGGAAACTTAAATGTTTTTTTATCTATAAAGGATGCACAGATAACTCATGACAGAAAAACTAACAGCTCAAGGAGCAACGTATAGCCTCATTAAGGGGCCAATCCATTTTTTTTTTTAATATAAAAATAAAGATTTTTTTTCCATCAAGAAAATATATATATATATATATATATATATATAGATGAATATCATATATATATATATATATATATATATATATATATATATATATATATATATATATATATATATATATATATATATATATATATATATATATATATATATATATATATGAATATCATATATATATATATATATATATGTGTGTGTGTGTGTGTGTGTGATATTCATATATATATATATATATATGATCAAATAGATCTTAATTTGTAATTTTATAATTATTATTTATATTGTATTTGTTCGTCAATTTATATTATGGTTATTTCTAAAAAAACATTGTTTATTTCTATTAATAAAAAAAAAATTACAATATAACAAAATGAACTGGATTGATTTATTATTTTATTATTTTTTACAATTTATTATTTTTTAATTGAGCCAACATTTAAATGTTTGTACTCATCTACATACACAACAATATTTGTCCCATGTTGGGTCGTACAATGTCTCTTGTTGTAATGTCAAGGCATAGTTAAACTAGTTAAAGTACTCAAAATAATTTCTTTTATTAAGAAGAATTTTTTATTTCCTACAAAAACTTGAGAGTACATCAAGAGAAGTATCTTTCTTATAAGTCTCTCACTAGGGAGACCTAACCATAACTAGAAATAGACTCTCCATAGAGAGGACAATGACAAGTGGAAATAAAAGGAAGCAATGAAATTTGAAATACAACTATAGTTTTATCCTAAGATACACTATATGGAAATAAAAATGTCATAGGAAACACAAAAGAGAGACATGAGATTAGCTACATTGATATACCTTAATCCAAGACTAAAATATAAACAATATCATTTGAGCCTTCACAAAGAGTTCCCACCATAGGGGGAGTACCAAGGTGCTCCTCTATCCTATCTAATTTACAACCCAGATCTCTCAAATAGTAGTGAAGTTTCTCCAAGGAATGAAAGGAATCCTCACGATGCTCTATTCAATCTACTAGTGTGTCCACCAATAAAAAAATGCATCTGAAAGTAAATGTTTTTCATTTACATGTGGTGGTTAAAATGACCACTAGTGTGCCTTGTTCAAGGATCCACTCAACCCATTCTACCAGGACCTCAATGTCTAAGAGTGGAGATCTATGTGTGTATTCTTCCCCCTTAGCATGAGAAATTATTCCTAAATAAGGATTAACATCAGGTCCCGGTATCATCAAAAAAATTCCTCCAAACAATGATGCATGCAAGTGTGCCCCCTTTGGGCATGTTCTTGATAATATGTTTCACCCCTCAAAACTTGTTCCCACTTATGTGGCATTTAGGTAGAGGATTTTGAATTCCCCCAAGCCCCCTTCCCAGATAAGTCTCAACACAACTCCCCTCTCTTTACCACTAAAACAATATAGACCCTTCTTTCCAAAGGTCAGACAACTTAGATATAAGTTCAGATAATGTGAATAAAAAAAAGAAAGGGATGAAAAAACCAATTACCATTCCCTCCAATTCATTCAAAAACACTAGAAACAAGCCTTGCGATAAGTATTCATAAGGTGTTACCAACTCACCTTCTAGGCCATATTGATAAACCAAAATTAAAGTAAACAAAAAACAATTGAAAAATATAGACATAAAGGTAGGGATGAACATGAGGGAATGGAACTTCATCATCAATAATAAATGAGAAGCCAAAACCCAAACCTCCTCACATATTGAAACAACAACATAATTATTTTCTGTACTTTATTGTTACATGAACTTATATGCTTGCAAGTAGAAAAGAATATGCCAAAACCAAAGTCAAGAGGCGATACAATGTTAACCCCAATCTAATTCATTTTCAAACAATTGATATAATATATTTCCCTTTAATTGTTAGAAATGTAATTAGTGTTGAAAAATTTTAAACTAATCGAATTGAATTTTGATTTTATGTGGTATGTTTCCATATTTTATTCTCACCATATATTACCTTACCAAATGGTCTAAGGCAATGCTTACATTCACAGCTGATGGAAAAACTGCAACAATTTTCATATTCAATCACATGATTGCTCGGTTTGGTGTCCCTCAAGCTATAGTTACAAATCATAGGAGCCATTTTTGAAACATTATGATGACCAAAATTTCTGATCAACTTGTCCTATGCCATGATAATTCTACACCATATTACCCACAAGCTAATGGTCAAGTTGAGGTCAAAAACAAGTTTTTAACCAACATGATTAAATGGATTGTCGGAACTCATAAAACAAATTGAAATACCATGTTTCTTTTAGAATTATGGGCATACCATACCTCTATAAAAAGAACCACATGGTTAACTCCTTTTCATCTCGTTTACGATTTGGAAGTTTTTTTACCCATTGAATGTGAAATTTGGTCACTCAAATTAGCCATTGAATTGTTACTTGCTACCTCTGAAGAGGAGAAACACTTCCTATACCTAGCATAATTATATGAGACTCATCACCCCGCTGCATTAGATGTTGAAGCCCATAAAAAATGTGTTAAGGCTCAATATGATCAAAGTGTTAACCCTCGCATATATTCGGAAGGTGACCTAGTTCTATTATATGATCAAGCTCACACAAAATAGGTGTTGGTAAATTCAAACCAATGTGGCATGGTCCTTATATTGTTAAGTGTATGCTTGCAAAAGGCACCTATGATTTAATCAATTATGACGACATCTATTTAGATAAACCCAAAAATGGCCTTTATCTCAAGAGATATTATGCATGATTCTTCGTGTGAAGATCCTCTTTCTACATTAGTTACATTTTAGAACAATGTGCCTTAGGTTAGTTATTTTTGCTTAACAATTTTTGCTACTTTCGCTACTTATCTTGATTACTCTTGATACTGCAGATGTCAACATTCCTTCAGACTTACATTGGTTTTTCTTACGGCGCCTGTCATAGTACACAGAACATTTTTTCTACTGCTTGGGTTATCTATTCTCCCACTGATGAGTTAGTCTCTATTCATGGGATATGCCTTGGTCAAACAAAAAACAATATTGCAGAATCTAACACAGTCATTGAGCTATTATTGGATGCCATCACATTTTTTATCCGACGTTTGATTGTTAGGTTTGATTCACAACTCATTGTATTACATTTAAACAATGTTTATGCTATTAGAAATCCAGATTTGTTAAGTATGTTTTTGAGGGTTCGTCTCTTGGAAAGACAGTTTAATTAAATTAAATATAAAAACATTTCAAGAAATTTAAACACATTGGCTGATGCATTAGCTAATCAAGTTTTAAATAAACATCTGCAGCATTGAAAGTAAAAAAAAACAATATTTGATCCATATTGAGCAAGATACTCAGAGATCGAACGTGGTAATATCATTAGGTTAAAATAGTTGTGTCAAAAAATATTACATCATCTGTGATCATAGGTTTCAAACATCTTATGATCTAAAAGATATTGATACTAAAAAAAAAATGTCAATATAGATCAACCATCAGCTATCCATGATGGTGATCATGGTAGCAGACTATGGTACATGCCACCCTACCCAGATATATCTTGAAAGGGTATGGAACCGCAATCACATGTCTCTCGATCCTGAGAGGTATATCATCTATCCCTGTCTACGGAATGTCAATATTCCACCTCTCTATATTGTGCTCTAGCTCTAGAAGAGACTCTGCCACATCGATCTGTGGTGGGCATGCTATAGGTTGTGCATCTCACCTGTCAAAGCGACGAAGTGTTGCTAGTTGTAATGGGCCAATATGTACATTTTAACATTTTTATCAGTATTGGATGATAGAAAATCAAATAAAAATTAGATAACATAAAATATTCAAAATTATTTTTTTTACCTAATGCATCCCACTGTGTCCTTGGTGGGATTCATGTGTCAGGGCACCCCTAAAATCTACCCCTGCATAAGGAAAATCCTCAATCATGAAGATTTGGCTCCTGGGCCATATAAAGAACTGAGGGGTATAGTGAATCACTAGACCACCATCGCCACCATGTCGAGCCATCAATGACACCCATCGCATCATACGTGGTTCCCTACATCCCATCGGATCCACTAGAGGTTGTTGAGGTGCAAGGAGTGGAATCTTCTCCAAAGTGAAAGACACAATAATGGATCCATAGACAAAGTTTTTCAACTTCCCATTCTTCACTCTTGTAATTTGTCCTTTCACATTGACCAACACTCCTGTTCACCAGATGAAAATCCCCCCCCCCCAAAAAAAACATTCAACTGCAGTATGTATTTGTGCTTTGGTAGTCACATGTGGAGTTGCACTTCCACACAACCCTGGTAACTGTAAATGCAAGTATCTTTAGTTCTAGTCACACAATGGATTTGATATCAATACAACCATCCTTCGTCTCTAAATATGGGCAACAATACTGATCCATATAAGATGCAGTGGGCAAACAACCTGGTCTTGACCCAAACAAGGAAATGTCTCTCCCTCTGCGAGGTAATCTAGTGACGAAATAGATATCCTCTAGCTCTATCACAAGCCTATGGTCCCCAATGATGAAGCATTTCTCTTGAACATCCTAAGCATTGACTAACCAGGTCATTAGCTCTACTTGTTCCTTCATTCCTTGAATCGACCAGAATTTATACAATCCACAAGTTCTTAATGTGCAAAGTGTTACCGTGTCATCCATGGCTTCATTATATTTAAACTCATGCTCCCTTTATTGACATTCCAACTTGATTTCTAACCTACAAATCATCAATAAGGATCATTAGAAATGAGTTGGGAGAAATTGAGCCATTTTTTATGGATAAAAACATGATTTTGAAAACCCCAGGGTGCTTGTGTGAGTTTTATGTATACACAGTGCATTTTTTCACATGAGCTATGCATAAACAATTCAGTGACCCAATTATTTTTTCTACTAAAAGATCATCGGGATGCACGGGTTTTGCCACTAAAGCCTACGCACCCCCGTGGCCTGATTTCAAAACCTTGCTTCCCCCTAAAAAATGACCTAAAATCTTAAATTGAAAAAATAAATGGATGAAAAGCAAGATAATGATGATGTGAAATACCTAGAGCTGACGGTTGTCAAAATGGCTGATTGGTTCTCCCGATATCTGCTTTGGAAGATTTAGGGAAAAAAAATCTTTCTTCTCTACTCTGAAAACTAAAAGGTAAAAATGTTTTTTTTAACTTCATTTTATAGTTTTAAATGAATAAAATAATATTATTTTGTTTATTTTCACTTTAGGAGTCAAAATTAAAAAAAAAAAAATCATGTTTAAGAGCAAATAATTGTAATTTTTTGAGTTTTTGTGGAGGACAAAAAAACAAAAACCCTGGAGTCCTCTTTTAAGACCTTTTCAAACTCTCTAAACATGAAAAAATCGTCGAGCACTTCACTATTTGAACTCGTTAAAGTAAATGAACAGTCATATATTAAGTATAAGTTTACCCTTTTCCCGACCGAATTAGACTATTTATGAAAAAGGTATACATTGACTAAGCATGGTCAATAGAGTTCTCTCCTACATTATTTTATCATTTTTCAAGTTTGAGAGACTAAATTTATGAAAAAGAACACTACAAAGTTTACTTATGTTTTTCTTCTGACTCCCTAAAACTAAAAAACACTACTCGTTAATCCTATGATGGACTCGTTAAAACTAAACAGTATAGGATCTGTCGATTACAACAGGACCGAACCACTCCTTCTTAGCGTTCATTAAAAATACTAAGATGGACTCATCCGAAGGATGAGCTTACACGACAAGAAAATGTTATCCTCCTCAAGCTTGAAAAATATAAAGAGGTACTTGCCAATAATGGTGGGAGAAAAGTGAGAAAAAGAATCCATTTGTTATGCTTGTTTTAGAAAGCAGCATGTATCTCTTGAACACAACACTTTTTCGCACTCATGTCTGGGTTCGGTAATCCTTTTGTCTTACAATTAATCAAACCACATTGAAAGTATTCAACCTATTTTTGGGTATTATCTTTGAGTAAAATTATGGCAATCAATTTACAGTGTCGTTATGTGTTCAAGAGAAATTTCAATTTTAAATTTACCATTCATTGCAAAAATTTGTCTCCATTCGCGTTAACCATCCCTGAGTCAATCCTTGCAAAAACATTTCTTCAAAACTTGATCTAATGGTTTCATGTCACGTGCTTTCCTGCAACGTATTACTTTCTATCAACATCAGCTCATTATCTAGAAATTTGACTTGGAATCCTATCAGTACCTTGGAATTTTCATGCCACAATGGCAGTTTTCTCACCTTAGACGATAGGTTCTCATCATTGAACTTCGATCGAATGATTCTATGAGTGTTCAACTGCAAATCATTCATTCACACTTCATAGATTGTGCTAAAGTAATTTGAAATCCATTTTCACTATTTTTGGTTTCTCTCACACTTGTTAACAGTTCTCATCATTGACCGGTAATCAAGTGGTTTCTACCATGTTCAACTTCGACACAATCAATCGCATGGATAGATTCACACTAGTTCGAGAAGCAGAAATCAAGACTCTGGATCTACTTTCCACCATCCAGGTTGCGAGGAGTTATGTATTGATGATACATTAGACTTCTTATGTAATGCTAAAATCATATCTATAATAGAACATTTAGTTAGTTTTGCTCTGATTATTGGAATCCCTACCTCAGTAATGATATATATTTTCATTGATTGGAGTTGCTTTATTATTTTTTCCATTTCATTTTTGTCTAAAAATTCACAGTCAATAATATGAAGCACACAATTTCGGGGTCGAGAGGTTTCTAAAGGAATTTTCATTTGAATTTTTTTTTTCCTCATGTCACATCAAGTAGGGGAAAGGAGAAGCCTTGATTCATAGCTTTCACATGCATGCGTTGGACTGCTTGTGTCCCTACTTGTTGTTGGGAGAAAGGTTTTTTATTTTCCATAGGATTACAGTGAGCAAGTGAGGTGGTTTCTCACTAATTTTTAATTTTCAATCTTATTTTGGATACAAATGACTAAAAATAATTAATTCTTATCTTTTTTTCATCATAAAATTTGACCCCATTATTTTGAAATTTTAATGTTGCGTAATGAAACTGATCATAATCAATGTGATTTTAGTTAGTTGCTTCAAAAAACAAGGAGGTTGATGCTCATATATCCAATTATCTAAATCTTCCAACTCAATTAATCTGCCAACTTCAGAATGTTACAATGCACGTGGGTTCTCTGCATTTTATCCTTTCTTTGGTTGTGAATATTTTTATTCATATCGTTATATATGCAAGATTTAAAATTTAATAAACACCTTATTGAATGCCAGGAATATGTGGAAACATATGAAGTATATGCTCAAATTAAATTTCAACCTCTTAGTGTTGTAATACATTTTTAGTTTCATTGTATGTGCTTTTCTATAATTACCAATTTTGGTGAGAAATGCTTTGGTACTAGTTCCATTTGTGTAGGGAGCTAAAAATTGATGATATTTTTCAACAAGAAAAAAAATATTGTTATCTTGGTTCTAAGCTCGACACACCAAGCAAGCAACCGAATAATTACTTTTGTAAAATGTTGACTGCAGGTAACAATAGCATCGATGACAAGTTTCATCTGCCACGTCACGCTCCCAAAAAATTTTGTCCTCCACTTGTGAAATTATTATTTTCCCATAGTTGTTGTTCTATTTGTGATTTAATAGATAAACACTTATACTTTTATACCTTTTTTAAGAGAACACTACATTCTTTTAAGGAGCAAAAGGTAACAATATTTATCATATTTGTCTCCTATTAAGTATTGTTATTGTTTTCTTTGGCTTTTTTAGGTCCCTATATTACTAGTGTAGTCGCTTATTGTTGTTATTTTAGCCCCCTAATTGCTATTGTTGTACCCCTGTAACCCCAATTTTGTTATTATTGTGCCCTTATATTATTATTTTCAAGTCAACTAGGATTATATTGTGACCCCATGGTCTCCTATATATAGAAAGAGGTTTTTTCATTTGTATCATCCAAGAATTGTTCATTTATGTAATGTAAAGGAGGTTTTCCCTCAAAGTGGATTATTTCTAAGGTGTTAATCTCTCTTTTCTTCTATTTTTGGAGCTGGTTTCATACCATTTGGTATCAGAGCTTTGGATTCTAGGGTTTCTTTGCTCCAAATAGGTTATCGTGGCATTTTCGCTATAACTTTTTTTATACGAATGTTCAGAAGCTGAAATGTTTATCATACGAAGCCGAAATCTTGAGGAACTTCATGTAAACATTTCAGATCTTGGTTCACAATATTTTTAGACATATGATCTATGGAAGTTAGAGTTTTTTCAGGCTAATGAATTTCATCTCAAAGACATGATCGTGGGAAAATTTTCATATCTCTCTCTCTGAGCATCAAATTGGAATTATGTAAAAATTGGTCGCAAGTAAACATAATATAGTTTCTTGTGTATCAATTTTAGAGCCGAAGAAGGAGACAATGACATGTGGCACGTGGTACAATTTCGTTCTACTTAAAAACTCCATAATTAGGTCATTGTGGGAGATTGGACATAACTTTGCCTTGACAAATCCAAATCAGGTCAGACTTGTGGCATTTGAAAGACGATTCAGAGGGATACTATAGAACCAAATTTCAGATATTGAAGATTCAAAATAACATAGATAATTCATTTTTAATATTGAGCTCCTCAAAATCAAGAAAAATGTGTGTATTTTGTTTCTGAATTGCGTAAGTCTTGTTTGAAAATTCGGTTTGAATTAATTCCAAGGGCATATTGTAGAATAGATATCAGTTTTGGGTTCTAAAATTCCCCCTAAAAATAATTCAACACCCATTAAGATTTTAGAAGGCTCTACTATAACTCATGAATACAAAGAAGTGCAACATGAGATATCAAAATTACAATGGCAAGTGTACTAAATTTCACTATGGAAAAGAGCAACAAAAAATAAAATGGAAGTTTTGAAGAAAGGTGTGGCAGCTAAGATGGATGGTTTGAATAAAGGCTTAAAAGATAATATGGATGGTTTGAAGAATGGAATGGAAGCTAAGATGGATAGCATGGAAACTAGCATGGAAGTTAATATGGATTACATGGAATCTAAGATCGAAAACATGAAGAATTTTCTAAAAGCAGACATGGAAGTTTTGACAAAGTTGATATAAAAAATGTTTCCTAATGGTGAAAAGATAATAGAGGAAACTTATGATGAGAACAAAATAAATGTTAATAGTGATTTCATAAAATCTAATGTTGGATGGAAGACCCATCATATTCCAAAGATCGATATGAGGAATTTTGATGGCAAGGATCTTGTAACATGGATACTACAGATGGAACAATATTTTGATCTCAATAATGTACAAAACACACAAAAGGTACGCATTGAAACTTTATATTTAGAAAAAAATACATTTGTATGGTATTGATGGCTTTGCTCCCGTAAAAAAATTGTCACTTGGTCAATTTTTACAAAGGAAATGATAGCACATTGTGATGGTACAAAGAGCAACACCTTTTTTAGCCAATTGATAAATCTCAAAAAAAGGGTTTGATGGGGGAGCACATTGAGGAATTCCAAAAATTGATTATAAGGGTAACTGATATTCCAGAGGAACACACGATTGATATCTTCATCGGAACTTTAAAGGATAACCTTCAACATGAGGTTCGTGTTTGGGAACCTAATTCATTGGATAAGGAATTTAGGTTGGTAAGAAAAATTGAATGTAAAATTATGGCGAGAAGGAAGCCTACTACTCACATCTATAAATATGGAAGTGTTGCTACTCATAGACTTCCACAACCTACAAGGTTGACACCACAACAATTGGAAGAAAAAGGAGCAAAAGGGATTTGCTACAATTGTGATAAAAAATACACTAAATGTCACAAGTGTGCTGAGAAGAAATTATTTTACATATATTTTGAAGAGGAGGAAGAAAATGAACAAGAAAATTCAAAAGAAAAAGATATATATCAGCAACCAACCCTAGAAGAAGAAGAAATGAGTCTAATCATATCGTGTAATGCATTGGCAGGAATTACCACTCCTCAAACTCTCAAGATAGAAGGAAATATCAAGAAGAAAAAGGTAATAGTGTTGATTGATTCGGGTAGTACCCATAATTTTATTCATTGTAAGGTAGCCAAGAATTGAATTGTTTCCTATACCCCGCACCAGAATGTCAAGTGATGGTTGCAAATGGAGGAACTATAAATTTCTCTGGAAAATTCCATAATATCAAGCTAACCATGGGGGAATATGTACTGAATAGTCCAATGTTTTCCATTCCAATGGGAGGTGTTGATGTTGTACTGGGAGCACAATGGTTACAATCTTTGGGGACAGTAGCTTTTAATTTTCAAGAACTTTTCTTGAAATTGTTTTTGGAAGGAAAGGAAGTTGAATTACAGGGTATTGCAGGGAAGCCGGGAGATATAATAATCTCTAATGTCATGACAAAGCTTCTAAAGAAATAAGAATGAGGCATAATTGCACAATTATGCTCACTAGAATTTCCATCATCAGAATCATCTATTTCTCCAGATCTCCAAAAATTCTTGGACAATCATACCAAGGTGTTTGAAACTTCCAACGGACTCCCACCTATTCATGATCATGATCATGCTATTCATTTGATTCCAAACATCATGCCTTATAGATATCCTTATATCCAAAATAGAGAAATTGAATGTATGATTACAGAAATGTTAAAGGCTAGTATAATTCAACCTAGTCAAAGTTTTTTCTCTGCTCTAGTAGTATTGGTGCACAAGAAGGATGGATCATGGTGCATGTGTACGGATTATAGGGAAATCAATAAGCTCATTATTAAAGATAAATTTCCAATTCATGTGATCGATGAATTATTGGATGAATTACATGGAGCAATTTATTTTACCAAGTTGGATCTTCGTTCATGATATCATCAAATTAGAATGAAGACTGAAGATATTCCGAAAATAGCAATTTGAACTCATGAGGGTCATTATGAATTTTTGGTCATGCCTTTTGGCCTTACCAATGCACCTTCTACATTTCAAGGGTTGATGAATTCCATTTTAAAACCCTTACTTAGAAAATTTGTGCTAGTATGTTTTGATGATATACTAATATATAGCGTGTCTTGGAAGGATCGTGTTCAACATGTTGACAGGGTGTTCAAACTATTGGAGGAGAAACAATTATATGAAAAAACATCCAAATGTTTCTTTGGAGTACAAGAGGTGGAATATTTGGGTCATATTTTATCTCACGAGGGTGTTAAGGTAGACCCTAACAAAATTAAAGCCATTAAGGAATGGAAGGTCCCCATAACCATAAAGCGGTTGGGAGGATTTCTCAGGTTAACAGGCTATTATCTCAAGTTTGTTAACAATTATGGGAGAATAGCAGCACCTCTAACAACATTATTGAATAAAGATGCATTTTCATGGACTCTTGAAGAAATTAAGGCATTTGAACATCTTAAATAGGCAATGTGCCTAGCACCGGTCTTAGCTACGCCATACTTCAGAAAAACCTTTATTGTGGAATGTGATGCCTCGGGAAATGGTTGGTATTGTTTTAATGCAAGAAGGAAGACCCATTTATTTTGAAATTCATCTAATCAAAGGAAATTATTTACAGAAAGCTATTTATGAGAAGGAAATGTTAGAAATACTACATGCACTAAAGAAATGGTGACCTTACCTAATGGGAAGACACTTCAAGGTAAAAATTGATCATGATAGTCTTAAGCACTTTTTGGAGCAAAGACTATCTTCAGAATAGCATCAGAAATGGGTCACAAAGATGTTGAGTTATGACTTTGAAACCATCGAGAAAAAAACGAAGCTAAATGTTGTTGCAGATGCACTCTCAAGAAAGGATGAAGAGGTGGAAGCATTGCTTTGTGTCATTTATATTATCCAACTAGATTGAATAACTGAAGCAAGGGATGAATGGAAGAAGGACGAAAAACCGTGGACACTCATTCAAAATTTGCAACAAGATCCTAGTACATATGATACATTTAGTTGGAAAAATGATTCCTTATGGTAAAAATATCGCTTATATCTTTGTAAGAATTCCCAACTGAAACAAAAATCTCTTTTGGAATTTCACACTTCTCCTTTAGGAGGACACTCGGGATTTTTAAAAACTTACCACAGGGTGAAGAAAGAATTTTTTTGGGATGGCCTTAAATCTAATATTCAAAAGTTTATGGTGGAATGTTTGGTTTGCCAACAAAATAAAGTTGAGAAAATTAAGACCCTAGGTCTTCTACAACCTTTATGCATTCCAATTCAACATTGGGAAGAGATTTCAATGGATTTTATAACATGCTTACCTAAGTCCAAAGGAAAGAGTGTCGTCATGGTAGTAGTTGATAGACCTGCCAAGTATGCACACTTTTGTGCATTATCTCATCCATTTAAAACAAGTATAGTTGCTACTGCATTTATGGAAACAATTGAAAAGCTACATGGAATCCCAAAGATTATTGCAAGCGACAAAGATCCCATTTTTACTGGAAAAGAAATTTTGGACGAAATTATTTTCTTGTTTGGGTACTCAACTAGCTCATAATTCATCTTATCATCCTCAATCTGATGGTCAAACTGATATATTGAATAAATGTTTGGAAGGATATCTTCATTTTTTTGTATCTGATAAATAAACGCAATGGGTCGAGTGGTTACCTCTCGTTGAATGGTGTTATAACACTTCCTTCCATACTGCAGCAAAAATAACTCCATTTATGGCACTTTACAGATATCATCCACTATCCATCACATCATCTTTAAGAGAAAATTCAAAGGTTCAAGCAGTGGAAAATCACATCGAGCATCAACAAGAATTTCTCCAAATCTTACAGGATAACCTAAATTTGGCACAAAATCGAATGAAAAAACAGGTAGATCAACATCGCAGCGAGAGAAGTTTTGATGTAGGAGGCTGGGTATTTTTACAGCTACAACCATACAAATAAATGTCCCTTAATAAATATAAGAAGGATAATAAATTATCGCCAAAGTATTATGGTCCTTACAAGGTGTTGCAAAATATTGGTACAATAGCATACAAATTGGAGCTTCCTCCTTCTTCACGAGTGCATCTAGTTTTCCATGTTTCATGCTTAAATAAGGTTATAGGTGAAAAACTTCCAGCTCAAAAAATATTGCCAAAACTTGATGAGGAAGGAAAAATCATATTGGAACTTGAAGCAGTCACGGAAACAAGAACTCGACAACTATGAAATCGATCAATTTCATAGTATATCATCAAGTGGAATAAGTTACCCACTGAAGACTCTACATGGGAGGTTGAGAATTTTATACAGAAGCACCTAGAGCTACTCAAGCTTTGAGGACAACACTTTTTTGAAGGAGAGGCGCATGTTAGGTCCCTATATTACTAGTGTATTCCCTTATTGTTGTTATTTTAACCCCATTATTGTTATTGTTGTACCCTTGTAACCCCAATTTTGTTATTATTGTTCCCTTACATTATTATTGTTAGGTCGGCTAGGATTATATTGTGACCCCATTGACTCCTATATATAGAAGGATGTCTTGTCATTTGTATCATCAAAGAATTTTTCATTTGTGTAATGTAAAGGAGGTTGCCCCCTCAAAGTGGCTTATTTCTAAGGCGTTAATCTGTATTTTATTCTATTTTTGGAGTTGGTTTCATAACAAGTTTGATTTTTTTTTGGAAGCGTTTCCCTCAGCAACCACCTTCCCAGGAACTGATAGCCAGGGATATTCATGACAATAAATGAAAATTTTGGCATATTTTTTAAGGTAAGTTATAGAAGTTATTTGAATTTTGTTTTGGAATAAAAGTGGATAGTGAATATGTAATTATGTGCAGTTTCTTTTGATACTCTTATATCATTGCAATGCATTTTGAAATGTATACATGTAGTTCATATATCAAATTTTTTTCCACATTTGAGGTCATAGGTGGCAGATATATTTTAAAATTCCTTTTAATGGTGTTAGTATCTACCTGTACACTCTAAAAAGTATATAATATAGCTAATCCCGAGTTACTTTACTTTGAATGTGGAGCCAACATGTTTAGTTTTTCTCTAGATATATTTTTTTGTATTTTGGGAATTGGATTCGTTTTTTGAATAGTACACTAACAATCGAATATTTCTATATTGAAGCTATATTACCGGTAAGTATCATAATTTATGAAGTATTATATTATTCGTTTTTAGTTTCTTGTTATAATCTTATGTCAGCAATACCTTGATCCACCCATTAGATTTCTAATGCTTCTTAAATATAACTAGAGGAAACAATACAACTGAAAAATGGAGCATAAGACATTCTTAGTAGAAATTTCTAGCTCTTCTCTATTTGATTATTTTAGATAAAATCAAAATTGCAATGTACCATAAGCATGGGAATTCAAAATATTGGGATAGAAATGTGTGCTTCTATTTGCATAAATATTACTTTAGTTGAAGATAAAATTTCATCAACAAATTTTGTACACTGAGAACACAGTAGGTACAAAAATTATTCTATGGTGACATTTTATTTGCTTTGTTTATACAGGTCATTTGGGCAAATAATGACCACTACTGTCCGACTGAAGAAAACTTTTTCGATTTTCTTTCTTTTATGGGGACAAATGACATTAACAATATTTATTATGTTGAGGTATATATCATATAAATCATTTATAGTCTACTTTATTTTATATTCCAGTGTTCATCGACTTTCATGTCTTATACTCTGCAGTGTATCTTGAAGAACTCAATATTGATGGTAAGAAGAATGAATTGATGCAAGAGGAGAAAAATAACACTAGAGAAACAAAATGCAAATTTAAGAGAGAGAGAAGAGAACTAGTCAACTAGTCGTACATGTAAATCCAATATCCCGCATAAGACACACACATAAACACTGATGGTCAAGTCTTTAGAATTGGTGAATTCACCCGCAATGCCTTGAAAACACAATGATAATGTTCGAAAGTGATGAAACAGTATTTCATGTGTAAATTGTACGCTAACCAATATTAAGTTGGAATCACATATTGTAATACAAACATTTTATATAATATAATTTATATGGTTGGAATTATTTCTAGTTGCACTTAATATTACTTAGTATTGTAATTAAAATATGTAACTATGAGTTTTCATATTAGATGAACATGTACATTGTATGACATTTTTTTGAATTTAGTTGAAAAATAATACTAATTAATTTTGTTGATTAATAATGAACACATAAAATCAATTTAAAACTACTAAATTAGTATTTTATGTTTATTAATGATGAACACAAATAAAATGAATATATGACTAAATCAGTTGTTTATAACTATTATTAATGAAAGTAAATAAAATGAATATAAACTACTAAAGTAGTCATTTACATAATGAATATGAAACTACCAAAACAAGATAAATGACTATTGCAAATGAAAAATTTGTGATTACAAATGACGACTTAATTTTTCATATATATGACTATTAGTAACTAATTTATAGTAGCTTAAAACACAAATAAAATTTAGTCACATTTCTTTGGTTATTAATTGTTCTAAAACAATGACTAAAATTTGCATATATATGACTATTAGTAGCTAATTTACAGTATCTTATAAGACGACCAACATTTTGGTCATATTTCTTTGGTCATTAATTGGTTTTCTCGAGTGACCATTTAGTAATATATTTTGTTGTATATTTGGTCATTAAATGTGACAATTAATGACCAAATCAATGGTTAAATCAATGACCAAATAAATTAATAAATTCATGACCAAATATACTACTAGACAAAAAAATTGAGACAACCAATTAATGACTAAGCTAAAAATGACTAAACATTGGTCACGTTAAAAGATACTGTAAATTAGCTACTATTGGTCACAGACTGAAAAATAATCGTATATATGCAAATTTTAGTCATTTTTTAGTAATTAATTAGCCATTTTGTACTAGTGATTAATAAACCCAATAGACTAATATTATAAACTCAATGGATTTATACTAAAAACCCAATGGACTATAAACCCAAGATAGTAATATTAAACCTAAGGGATAAAACCTTACAATAATAAAGCCAAGGGATTGATATTATAAACCCACAGGACAAATTAATGTAAGGGATTAATACTAAAAACCAAAGGAAATAAATATTAAACCCTTAGGTTTAATATTATAAACCCAAAATATATAAACCTTGAAATAAATATTACAAACATGGTTGGATGTCATTGACCATGGTTAATTTTCATATTTACAAAGTATTTGTCATAATGTGACGTTGGAACATTGTCGACCATGATTTATTCTCATACTGAGACAAGTTTTGTCACAGTGTGATGTTGGATCATGGTTGACCATGGATGACCATGGTTGTCATAATATGGCGTTGGACCAAGAAACAATCTTCCTCACAACATGACCATGATTATTGACTATGCTTAACCCTGATTGACCATGGTTGACCATGGTTGATTTTCATATTGAGACAATCTTTGTCACAATGTCATGATGGACAATGCTTTACCATGGTTGATTTTCATATTGAGACAATATTTGTCATAATACGTTGTTGGACCATTTTTTACAATGGTTGACAATGTGACATTTGATCATGGTTGACCATGGTTGATCATGGATGACCATGGTTGTCATAATGTGATGTTGTACCAAGAGACAATATTTGTTAGAATTTGGCCATGATTATTGACCATGGTTGGCCATGATTGATCATGGTTTATTTTCATGTTGAGCCAATCTTTGGAACAATGTGATATTGGACCATTGTCAACCATAGTTGATCATGATTTTAAGCCTGAGGGATTTATATTAAACCATAGGATTAATATAATAAACCCTATGGAAAATATTATACTCAAAGAATATGAACCATTAGATTAATAAACCCAAGGGATTGATATTATAAACCCAACATATCAATTCTAAAATACCAAGGTATTATAATTCCAAGGGACTAATATTTTTTTTTTGCTAGTTTAGACTAATCCTAATTTTTCCCACTTTTTCTCCTCCCAAGCCACCCACGGGTTTCGAACCGGTGACCTTACGGAACGGAGTGCCTTAACAGTGCACCCCATCACCGACTGTTCTACACCACGTGGGCTCCAAGGGACTAATATTAAACACAAAGGATTTATATTATAAACCCAAGGTATATAAACCCTAAGATAAATATTATAAACCCTAAAATAAGCAGGGTTGAACATGGTTAACCATGATTTATTTTCATATTGTCACAATATTTGTCACTATGCCATGTTGTATTATGATTGACCATGATTGATATCTATATTGAGACAAGATTTGTGATAATGCGACATTGGACATTAGTTTTCCATGGTTGACCATGGTTTATTTTCATGTTGAGACAATATTTGTCACAATGCGACCATGGTAATTAACCATGGTTTACCATGGTTAATTTCCATACTGAGACAATATTGTCACAATGTAATTTTGGAACATGGTTGAGCATGGTTGATTTTCATATTGAGACAATCATTGATATGTAAACTTCCGTGGATATTCCACTAAACAATTCATCACAACAAAGTTGATAATATTATATTAAAAATCTATGATCCTACATTATTATGGTTTTATTAAACTTTAAGATATATAGATTTAACTGTAGTTATTGCATGCATGTGAATATAAATTATGCAAAAAAGTAGAGAATGAAAAAATAATCTCACAAAAATATAAGATATAATATATGCTCTTTGGGAAACCCTTTCGAGAGAAAACCCAGCTAGAAGATGAGGTCGCTTCGCTCTCTTTCTTTGTCTGGAAATATGGCTGTATGTTGCAATAAGTAATGCCTACGGCCCGTGGGCTACTACAGTGCACAGATCCTCTCTGTGTGTTCTACCTCTTATCTCTCCTGGCTATCTTTACTCAACTATGTAAAAAAAGGTTGTCGAAAGAATTAAATGCCTCTTCCTTCTAGTGGCTCGGTTTATAACACAACATGATAGCCTACTAGTGGTTAATATGATTACATCAACTCTTAAATAAGGTTACAAAATACACTCTTCTAGAGTCTTTTACATCAAAAACATGTGGCTAGACCATTTTCCATGAATAATTGGGGCTGACATGACATCCTCCCGAACTATAGGGGTGAAAATGGGAAGGTCAACTTCTAAGTGGCATAAATTTTGCATATAGACCCCGATTGATGCAATTCTTGGGTCATTGAAAAGGTATTTTTGTGTAAAATATCAAATTTTACTATCAAAAAACGTCGTTTGATGTCTCAACACGCTCCTGGCATGTTTGAGACCCCTTTTTTCCAAACTGGATCCCATTAGTAAAAATAGTCCTATGTGTTGATTCCTCCACTTTTTCCATTCCAAACGCATTGAGATCGATGAAAAATAATATATTGATCTAATTGGGATCAATCATTTTCAAAAAGAAAGGTATTAATTATTATTATTATGATTTGATTTCCATATTGAGACAATCATTGTCACAATGCAAGGCATTAATTATAATTATTATTATTATTATTATTATCAATAATTAATTGTCCTCAGAGTCTTAGATAAATGGTAATCGGGTGCTCTCTTAAGGAACTCCATATGAAGTCATTGGTTTAATTCCCCAGTTGAATCAGGGTCATATATTAGACATGACAAAAATGTAGTCCCACCAAGCTTTAAAAAAAATTTAACATCTAATCATTATTATTTTTAATACTTAATAACAAATTATTAAATTATTAATTAAATAATCATTACTTATTATTAATAATAATTAATTACTCGTAACAACAATTAATTATTATTTATAATAATTAATTATCAACTATTTATTAATTAAAGCCTAATTATCAATTATTAAATAGTATTTACTTTTAATTATTACTTATAATAATTTATTCTTCTAAATGATTTTTTCATTAAAAATTACTAATTAATAATTTTATTTAACTATTAATTAAACTCAATGATAACAACGCACTTAATATTATTTGCAATGAATTAATTAGCTAACAAAATGGTTAATTATTATTTCATTAATAATTTATTGTTAATTCATTCATCATTAATTTTAAATTAATTCATTATTACGTAATAAGTTAATTAATAATATAAAGGTAAATTTATTTAATTAAACTAATTAGATTTATTTAATTCATAATAATAATGAATACTTAATAATATGTGATGATGATGATGATGATGATTAACTTTCACTAAGACCAATGGGACCTATGAGACTTCAAGAAAGGAAAAATAATTAAGTTTGATTCTTCAAAATCTTGTTCCTATGATAAAAGAGAAAATAAAAAAGCCCTCCAAAATTGCTATAGGTGGATTAATAGATCAAGAAGATTGAAAATATGGGAGGGAATTGAGAACCTATATAAACAAGAACCAAGTAGTCTAAAAAAATGTTTTTCATCTTCCACATTCTTAATATTGCAAATATAACAGATTCCATTGTTTTATAAAAAGTCTTGAGAATAAACTAACTCAGTGACTCCTAAAATAATTAGCCCCTGATCTTTAAATTTACATTATGAATTATTTACTTTACATTATGAATTATTAATGGAGTCGTCTAACGAGCCGGAGGAATTTCCCAGACGGTCAAAATTGGCCGGAATCTGGGCCAAAAAAATTTTAAAAATCTTGCAGAAACAGTGTTTGAATCCTGATTTTGATATTGGAAATGGATTCAGCACCATCAAAAACCTGTAAGACACCCAAAATATTAAACTTTGATAGTTATAACATGGATTTAGAAAAATTCCTGCCGGATTTTCTGAAAATCTTCTCGGAATTTTCATGATTTTCAGGGCGATTCCTCTGGCTAGTTAGACTACGGCATTATTAATAAATGTACATGAATATGAATTGGGTCGATATGTATGACATAGTGTTGCGGTTGATTTGAATGGCATAACCTTGCGTGAGACGAGTGGACAGTACACCTGGACACGATTATCGGTCCCTCCATTGCCACTGACGTGAGCATCGGTTTGGACATTTCTCCAAGGACATGAACAACATGGTTAAAATATTTAATTAATTAGTAATAAAAAAACAATAATCAATTAATTTTAATAAGTAATTAGAATGTTGCACATCAAAAAGCATAGATTTTCATGGATAGGCTGTGAAGAAAAATTCACAGAAGAAGAAATCTGCATAATTTGAGAGCGTGGAGTTAAATTTTGCCTTCAGTTTTCCCAGACGTGGGGATCCTGGTTAAAACCTCCGCTTGTAGTTCATCGCCATTCACAGAAACTTCTGTTCCGTTCCCATTCTCAGCGTGTCAGAAATAATTATCTTCATAATTTGAGGGTTTGGAGTTAAAGTTTTCCTTCAGTTTTCTTAAACGTGGGGATCCCTGTTAAATCCTCCACTTGCAGTTCATCGCCATTCACAGAAACTTCCGTTTTGTTCCCATTCTCAAGTTGTGAGTCCATCACATCCTTCACACCACACAGAAGAGAGACTTACGACAAAGCTAAGATGAGATAATCATCAGAGAAGAAACACTACTACATAAAGGGGGTTTTAAGACAATATTTAAGACAATTTTTGGGTAAATTGTCTTAACTTAAGACAAAAGAAAACTTGTGTATTGTCTTAAATATTATCTTTAAGCGGGTGTCTCAAATTAAATTGTCTTAAAATATTGTTTCTATAAAGACAATACATAACACAAGCATTTTTGTCTCTTCAAAGACAGTTTCATTTTTGTCTCTCTAGAGACAATAGTAGCACTATAACACAAAGTGGGGTTTTAAGACAATTTTTCAGTAAATTGTCTCAAATTATTGTCTTAAAATTTGTGTCTATAAAGACAATAGTTGGAATTAAAGACATACTGTCTTTATGGAGACAATGTCTTTAATCATATCTGTTGTCTTTCTAGAGACAATATAAAACAATGAATCTAGAAAAATATCTCACTATTAAAATAAATCAATATAAAATTATTTAATTAAAAAAATCTACAATATCATTGAATAATTTATATTAGGGTACAGTAGAATCGAACCACCAACCTCCTGCATGGCAGGTGCTCTTCTATTGAGCTAGCACTCTTTAAAGAATTATGTGAGGAGTTATGGCAGTCCTTGAAATTGTATAATAGGCATTGATTTTTAAAAAACGTTCAACACATAATGGCATAATCCTTGTAAAATATATAATCATGCAAGCCCTTATTTTTAACTTAATAAAAAAATAACTCAATGGAGTTAGCTCAGTGTGACACCCTTGTAGCTTGACTTGCACAAAAAGCTAATAATAAACAATAATCTACAAACAAGTTAATCTAGCCATACAAAGAAAATTAACTAGAATTAGCACAAGCAATACAACCACTACCCAAAGAGCTACACCAAATTGCTAGTAGGCACTGATGACACATATGATGTACAAAAAAAGCCATGATTGCATTGTCAACTCATTCAAGACAGATTGGGCACTCTACTCATTCACCGTTACTAATTTCTTTGACCACTTCTTCAATGTAAACTTTTGAACATATAGAACTAGAATCTCCATTAACACACATTTAGCTTCCTAGAAGAAAACGCCTTGCCCACTTATACATAGTAAGGCAGCTATAAATAGTTAACAAAAATGGCTTTAGTGACATACAGAAAAGGGCTGTGAAATGTTTAACTTTAGCAAGAGGAAAAAAAAATGTTGTATTTGATGAAATTGTTTGTCTAATATAAAGAGAGTGCAGTAAAAATGTTGTGGTAAACACAAGTTTGGGTTTAAATTATAAATTGGCTAGCTAGATGACCCTCCCTGAAATGGCCATTACCTTAGCTAAGTAAACCTTGCTAAAGAAAGGTCCTTGCCTTCTCTATAGTTTAGGGCTCTTCCTTTCACCAAGGAAAAGGGGTTTCCTTCTCCTGGCTATTGTCTCATAGTGGTTTGGAGTTTTCATACCATAAAGGTGTACCCCAAAAAAAATGATTTTTTTAGAGAAGTGGAAGATCATTACAAAATGTTTATAACATAATCCTTTTGAATGAGGACTTGTGGAAGTCTTGTGATGGATGGAATCTCTATACAAAAGTTCATTCTAGAGATATATTTCCAACAAAGAGTTTTTGGCATAAGCTCTACTTGATTTCATATTACCTAGGACTTGAATTCCACAGAAATCCAGGAAGAAATCTTCAGTGAGATATAAAGGATTATAAAGGGATGTATGAAAAGTATTAACCATCATAAAAAAATAAATTGAATTATGTGCTCTGCTGCATATACAAACAAGATACTGAAGGGAGGATAATTACACTGCAAGAAGTGCAAAGGGTGGGTTCTCTCAGTCAACACTTTGACTATCGTTGTCATTGTAACACATGAGGGTGTGAATTCTATCAACTCTGTAAATGTATGTCATTGTGAATTATATGTTCTGTTATATATACAGACAAGATGCCTGAGGATAATTGCACTGCAAAAAGTTCTGAGGGTGGGTAATGTATCAACTCTTTGTATATGTGTCTATCATTGTGAATTATGTGCTATGTTATACATACAAACAAGATGCCCAAGGGAGGATAATTGCACTAGGTATTTATCATCTTTGTATATTGATTCCATTGTAATACATCAGGGTGAGAATTCTATCAATTCTTTGTATACATGTGTGCCATTGTGAATTATGTGCTATGCTACATACATACAAACAAGAATTTATCATCGTTGTATATCGATGCCATTGTAATACGTCAGCATGAGAATTATATCAGCTCTTTGTATATGTGTGTCATTGTGAATTATGAGCTCTACTATATACATACAAACAAGATGCCCAAGGGAGGATAACTGCACTACAAGAAGTGCAGAAGGTGGGTATTTATCAACTTTGTGTGTCATTCTAATTCTGTACTATACATAGGGTGTGTATTTATCAACTCTTTGTGTGTGTATTGTGTAATTGTAATGATGTAATAAATTTAGATGGTTAGCTGGGACTTATTGAATATAAATGTTAACACAAACCCATTTAAATCACCATATAGATCTGAAATATTGAAACCTGGGATATGCAACTTCTAGGTACATATGGTACTAAGGTCAGATAGATAGGTTTAGTTGTGTAGTAGTGTTGAATGGGAGGTTTTCTTGTCCTTAATGAGTTAATGGTTAAGAACATGTGTTTCCTTCTAAAAGGCCACAAGTTCAAATGCAAAGGAGGGTAAGAACATGTGTTTCCTTCTAAAAGGTTACACAAGTTCAAATGAAAAGGAGGGTAAACAATATTTACTCCTCCCTTGATTTTAACAGTAACTTAATTAAAAATTAAAAAATGATTCTGCGAATATTTTCTAATCATGTTTCCCTAATGGATTTTTAGTGTTTAAAGTAAAAACAACGATTGTATTAGTGAGAAATATCTTGTTTTATATCCAAGTATCCTATGCAGAGAACTGGTAGACTAGTAAAATCGAGTTTTCAAAAAAAGAATTAATGGCATGGAAAAGAGAATTTGACATGCATAATGGAAAAGAGATTTTGACAATCATACTTGGATCTTTGGAAGTAAGAGTTCCAGTCTGAGCGAAATCACAGTTCAAACTTTTCCGGCCTACAGATTGATAGTATGCATTCATGGCATAAGCAATATGAGATAGCATTGTATTTGATAAATAACAAGGACACCCTTGTTGGGCCTACAGTCAATGCCCTGCCCACAAGCGTAGTCCAAATTTCCTTTCAAAGATTTTTCATCAACATCGGGCTTGGCAATGCACCAAGCTTTCCATATAGGAGGAGCTGCAACAGGACCACCAGCGTGTGGAGCAGCAGAAGATTGACCTGCACTCTGCCACATTCGCAGGTTATCTCCTCATTAAGGATGGTAAAATTTTAGATACTTTAGCTTATTTAGATTTAATTTTTGTTCTAGTAATGCTGAGGAAGAGGATATAATATCTTCAATGTATATACCCTTCTGCCTTTTGCTCTCTTTTGTAAGATATAAGTATTTTGAAATTATAAACACAAGAATATTGGTAAGCCTATACAACTCACCTTTAGGATGTTACCTCGTTTCTTATCAAGGACAAGTCCTCTGACCATGTATCTCCAATCAAATTTCTACTCCAACAACTGCATAGAATGGGGTTCAAACTTCAAATTTGTGTATTCTATAATGACAAAGTTATAATCTAATGAAAATATAAATGCACTCAGAATGAACAACTAAAAACACAATGATAAACAAATTTATTCCTTTCTTGAAAGTGCACCCCTATTCCTCGCTCGTGGAGAAATATGAAAGTTGCCAACAGACATGTTACTGATTTTTGGAAACACTTCTCTCTCATGTAAAATGACCAAAATAGCATTACACTATATAAATTCAACCTTATTTGGAAACATATATGAACAAGCTATTGTGCCTTGGGGGCTATGCACCCTAAGAAGAAAAAATGTCATTGTGGAGATAACTGATGAGAACAAAGCATGTCAGCTGTTATATCAATGACATCCTTTAATACTTGGAATACACAATATGTTAATTTAGTGTTCAGGTGGGGTTTGTTAAGAATTAGTGCACAAGTAAGCACAACAAGAAATCTTGGTGGAGAAGGATTTAAGCCATTCTATACACATTGTATTGATCTCATGATATCATTTTATAATACATGGATTTGACCACTTTCGAGTTTTCTTGGTTTCTTTATGTGCTCGGTTTCTGTAATATGATACCAGAGCCAATTTAATCCGCTAATTGTGTTCTTCTCTTGCATTGAATGATGATCTGGAGAATAAAAAAAGTGATATTAGATTTATGAGTGTGTGAGAGCATGAAGACCTACAGATTACTGCAGGCAGAGACAAATCGAGGGATCACTAGTGTAGCACACTGAAGAGTCAAAAGGCTTTCATTGAAACCAAGTATTGTTTCCTTTTTTCAAAGCAAGGTCAATTTTTTTAAATTTCAGCCACCATTTCTAGAGGTCGTACAGAATACTGGTATAATACAGTAGTGCAGTCATACAGAATCTGTACAGTCATACAAAATCATAGAGAATCCATATGGATTGTACATAATTTCTCAAAAAAGTGCGGAATATTTAGATTTATGAGATTTTGACAATCATACTTGGATCTTTGGAAGTAAGAGTTCTAGTCTGAGAAAAATCACAGTTCAAAATTTTCCGGCCTGCAGATTGATAGTATGCATTCATGGCATAAGCAGTATGAGATACCATTGTATTTGGTAAATAGAAAGGACCCCCTTGTTGAATAGGCCTACAGTCAATGCCCTGCCCACAAGTGTAGTCCAAATTTCCTTTCAAAGATTTTTCATCAACATTGGGCTTAGCAATGCACCAAGATTTCCCTATAGGAGGAGCTGCAACAGGACCACCAGTGCGTGGAGTAGCAGGAGATTGACCTGCACTCTTCCACATTCACAGCTATAGTCTCAATGCAATTAATAACTATGTCAGAGTGTCTAGCCTTAAAAATAAACCAAAATCAGGACCAACACAATAAGGCCTTTCTGTACAAACTCTGTGAAGGGCTGAACTTTCAGTGAATACCAATTGCACATACTATGAAAACAAAGAAGCAAAAAAAGAAGCAATTTCTTTACCTGAGATCATAGCAAGCCCACATCATAAGTCAATGTCAAAATAGTTTTAAAGAGCCCAAAATTGCACTCTGAGTTTGGTCCGGGCTTTAGGTCCTCGTTGAAGAGACCAAAAATATAAATATCAATGGACCGATTAGGCATCATGGGGGTCCCTGTCATGGAGGTCACATGCTTGATCAAATTACCATTGTAAGCAATTGCATTCTGCAAGCTAGCACCTGTTTGTGAAGGATCCCCTGCAGATGGCCATCTTGTTTCTGCCACCACTATATCAATATCTTTGTAACCCGGATATTTCATGGCCGAGTACACTGCATCAAGCTGAGCATCAAACATGTTCGTATATTTGAGGCCAGTGTTTGTGTCATAATACCCTTGGTTGGGCTCAAAGAGTGCATAAGCCAGGGTTCGATCTGTGGGGTCACTCTTATAAGCAAGGTAAGGATATGGGTTGATCATGAAAGGGGCTCCTATCTTCTGCAGGAAGTCAAGTAGGGCTTTCATGTCAAAACTCTCACTAAAACGCCTAACAGATGGGGGTGAAGATGTAGAAAGTATGGCCATAGAATGAGGTGTAAAGACCTTAAATTTTCCAATCGAGTGAAACATCAACAAGGGAAGCATGTAGGTTCTGCAAAGCAGGAAGGAGCTGAGAAATTAGAACCCTATCTCCACTGAACAGAACCTCATTCCCTACTGAGATCCCAATTATATCAGTAGTAGGGACAAAAGGAACAATGTTGTTCTTAACCCAATTTTTTGCTACAGCCAACTGGTTCAGAGATGGGATTTGGTCATTACTAATACCTACAAGTAACCCAATTCCTTTGTTAGCAAAGGCTTGAAGAATTGCAAGATCTGCTCCATATATTCTCAGCTTTGAAATAGTTGTACTCTGAACCAGCTTTTCTACTGCAGATGGGGGAGGAATATTGTATGCCGTCTGTCCATAGTTAACACCCAGAGCTGGTGAATGCTCCACCAACGTCCTGCTTCTGCCTGTTCTTTCTACAACAATTCACATAAACACAAAATAAAGTGAAAAATAGAGATGAAAATAACAGAACCATGTGAATGCCCGTATTAAAAACCAATAACCATGAGAATGCCATTATTAAAATTTGCATGTAACAACATGGCCAGACCTAGCAATCCCAAACATACACAAATATAATGACACCAAAATTACATCACAACAAACATCCAAAACAATTCCATGCTATTAGTTGAGCCACCATTGCAGGAAAAGCATATTAACATAACCATACCAGTAACCAGTATTAGAAATCCTATCAACAACACAACAGTATGAATACCTACTCATAAAAATTTACAGACCTACAACAGAATTTGAAAATCTTGTCCACAGCACAATCATGTGAATACCAACATTTACAATCACGTCAATATCCTTCAGATCTATATAAACACTAATAATCATACCAAAAAATAGCATGCACCAGACAATGGCTGAAGAATTATTACAAGTTACAACTACTGAATTACAGACAAATAAATCTTGAAAGCCATCCAATATCCATTAGCATTCGTATGTTGTAAATATCGAGTGACCTCTACCATTCTATGTATGTAAATAAAAATGAGGATTACCTCTGCATGGGATGCAATATATGAAGAGTGGAAGCAACATTGTAATTGCACATACTCTTACTATGGCCTCCATGCTATGAAATGTGAGTAATTCAACTCCTCTGCTCAGCTATCCAATTCTGATCATCTCCTCCCCCTTCCAATAAATGACCTTATTGATAGCACAACATAATTCATGCCTCTTCCTTTCGGCATTCCCTTGCACCTCCCGGTGAAATTGCTAGTTAATGTTGATAGCAGACAACATATAAAACAACATGTGATGGAGGGGGAAAGAAAGATGCCTGATCCCGTGACTAGGTCCACATGTCACATTTTCAATTTCAATTTCTGAGCAACCAGAAACGATCGATACGCAATCATCTCCTGCGATATCATGACAGAAATCCTCCATGAAATATTTATTATACACATATTATTCTTACACTACTCTTTGTTCCTTCTTGGGTCATTAGCCTTGACTAATTCAGAAAATTTGATGTATGATGTGAAGGAGCTTGTGGATAGGGAGCACAAGTGTGTGAATATTGGAAAAATACATGCTTGTGGGCATGATACACATGTTCTTCTTGGAGCTTCCAAATTGCTTCATAAACACAAAGATAAATTTCAGGTGCTTAGCATCCCTCTATATGTTAATGCGATATGCCAGAGTCCATAGTACAAGTGACCTAGTCTCTTGTGCCAAAGCTCAGACAAGTTTTCATTGTCATGCACAAGGGCTACAATAGGATCTCTTTGGAAATGGTACAAACCACTCTTTCAAATACCTCTGTCCAAAACCTAACCAAGATTCAGTGGTCCTTTCCAAGTTAGAACTTGTAGATCATCAAACCTAACAAAAATATATCCCAAGTCTGTTATCACTAAAATTGAAAGGAGATTCTTGGTTAAGATAGGTACATATAATGCACTAGAAAGCTTAAGGATATCACTTTATGGCATTTTGAATGAGATGGGTCCCACTTTTCCTTCTAGATACATGGTATTATCACCAAGTTCCACTTTCGTTCTTACCTCTTGTTCCTGAAGTTTGTTGAAGGTCCTCTTATTAGAGGTCACATGTTTGGAGGCTCCATTATCCACATACCATCTGATGCTAGAGATGTTGTTAGACTAAAGGCATGAGACCATGGACAAGCGTGTCTCAATCTTGGGTGAAATTTCATCCACTCCAGCTGATGCATCTGTACTCCTTGCAGACTTCTTTGGTGTTTGTTTTCCTCCTTCTCATGACCAAGATTCAATGGTCCTTTCCAAGTTAGAACTTGTAGATCATCAAACCCAACAAAAATATATCCCAAGTCTATTATCACTAAAATTGAAAGGAGATTCTTGGTTAAGCTAGGTACATATAATGCACTAGCAAGCTTAAGGATATCACTTTATGGCATTTTGAATGAGATGGATTCCACTTTTCCTTCTAGATACATGGTATTATCACCAAGTTCCACTTTTGTGCTTACCTCTTGTTCTTGAAGTTTGTTGAAAGTCCTCTTATTAGAGGTCACATGTTTGGAGGCTCCATTATCCACATACCATCTGATGCCAGAGATGCTGTTAGATTAAAGGCGTGAGACCATGGACAAGCGTGTCTCAATCTTGGGTGAAATTTCATCCACTCCAGCTGATGCATCTGTACTCCTTGCAAACTGTCTTGGTGTTTTTTGTCCTCCTTCTCATGACATTGAGAAGCATAGTGGCCAAACTTCTAAAACCTGAAACACTTATGTGGCTCAAGTCATTCTTTCACTAATTAGAGAAACTTGAATCCTCTTTCTTCCCTTTTTTACTCTTCTTTCTTTACTTCTTCTTCATCTTTCCAATGAGGGAAATATTCTGCTCCTCTTATACTTGTGACACTGTCCAGTATTTTCTTCTTTTGGGTGAATTCTTCCCATAGCTTCTCAAAGGTGGAAAGTTTTTCTGAGGCATAGAACCATTGGACAAAAGGATTCCAAGAAGAAGAGAACCCATTTAAGACCATGGCTACTACCTCTTCACTCTTGACCTCTTTTCATGGAGTTCAACAACCTTCATTAAGAAGGTGGCTATGGTATTTGTCTTACTTATCTCGGTGGATCTAAGCTTTTTCCACGATAGCATATTTTGATGGATGTTTTCACTTTGATATAGAGTGACTAGAGCATCAAACATATCCTTACATGTGGTCTTCTCAGAGATATGAGGGATCAAGTAGTCCTTCACAGAAGGATGACTTACTTGGTCATGGCTATTTACTTTTTATCCTATGCCAACAACATGTAATCAGTTGGCTCAATAATATTGTTGTCAACATAGTCCTCATGCACCTCTAACAATGTTTTTACCTATGTGGTCTTCTAGGAGATATGAAGGATCAAGTGGTTCTTCATAGAGTGAAGGATTATTTGCTTGATCACGGCTATTTTCTTTTTATGCTCTGCCAACAACATGCAATCAGTGGGCTCTACAACCTTGTTATCAACAAAGTCCCACAAATCATGCACCTCTAACAATTTTTGTACCTGACACATCCACTAGACAAAAAGTTATAAGGACCTTCCAAGGTCTTCGTATCTAAGACAAAATGTACTTATACTGTTGGTCCTAAAACACCTTGCTAAAAAAAAAAAAATTGGCAACCTAAAAACAACCTATGTGCTATTTCTCAAGCAGGGATATTGGGCATGTCATCCCTAAAACTTCCCGACAACTTTCTATCACACAGGTTGCATCCCTACTGTATCCATACATGGATTCATGGAAGGTTTCCGCAAATATACCTGGATACCATGTCAAAATCAGACTGTGGTGAGTAGATTATGTACTTTGGAAACTAACATAAAAGTTGTAGATCGTTAAAGCTGAAAACAACAATCAAAATTTCTGCTAATGTTACTTACCCACAAACACATACTGCTGATAAAAAAATTAGTAAGCATACAAATCAAAATAATCAAAACAAAACTACTGATTTTTTATTAATTCTGAAAACAAAAACCTAAAGCTACAACTCAAAACACAAACTTTTGAACCACAGAATGGTGTGCCCTATTTCTCCTTTATAGACTAGGAAGAAGATTGAGACAATGATTCTAGATGCATGCACAACAGCATGTTGATTGGCAGTGTGAACTTTAAAAATAGCCATGCCAAAAATAAGGTGCGCTCTCCTAGAGATCTCCATCCTTCAGTGTGCTCAGAATCCTCATGCAGGAGTGTCCCTACTAACTTTGGGAACTGCACCGTCTAACTTTTTGCAGGAAGAATTATATAAAGAAAAACAGAGATCTAGCACTGAATTGTTGAAGACAAAAAAACCATCTAAAACTGGAAGTGGACTGAATATTGTGCATGCATCATGCATGTGCTCCCTACCTATCACTCCTTTAAACACTAGTGTGTCCTCAACACTGTTGTATGTACTTCTGAATGAGGGTGCGGTACTGGTGTATGCTATTCTGCTGAAGTAAGATCACTGTAGCTGGAAAACTCTCCGAGCCACATTGGTAAACTAGCACCTTCTGCCAGTTGGTTTATCTACCCTGAGTGATACACAACTTTTTTGGTGGGCACAATTAATGATTTGATATAAATATGTGGATTTCTATCTTCTACACCTTCCCCTCAAGCCACACATTGGCTCAAGTCTCCTTGCCACTGCCTTTCAACCCAGATTCTTGCTTTTGTTATTGAAGTATGGATTTCTATTTCCAACAGACATAGAGTTTGCTTTTATCTAACTATTATAATCTTTAAAATCAAATTTTAGACTGTGGAAATAGAATGTAAAGAATTTCTCCATCTACCCTAAATTATATCTAATATTAATTTTTGCAAGCTTGGTTGTGTCTTATTAAGTTTTGGAGAGTTAGTATTTTCTGATACACACCTTTTTCCTACATGGTCATACCAAAATTGATCAAGGATATTCTTCCAACATATATGATGGTGGCTAAGAGGCGTTCTCCTGTAGTATAGCCAATTTTAGTACAGTTGATTCGGCATTCCCTTTCAATGGAGGTTTAGGTGACTCTTAGTATTTTTTTCATTTGAAATTTAATTGGGATTAGGAAGGCTGATTTAGTATCTTATTTCCAACAGGGATTTAGGAAAGTTTATCCAGATCAACGAGAATTAAAAAATGAATATTTTCTTTGGGGACAAAGGAATTTGTTGAAAAATATTCACAGACGCAAGCCTATGCACAGTCATTCTCAGAATCCCCAACAAGGTGCATGTAATGATGCTATAAAATTTGAACTGGAGGAGGAAATTGAGAGGCTCAAGAGGGATAAGGGTCTGCACATGATGGAGCTTGTTAGAATTAGGCAGCAACATCAAGGTACCGAGATGCATATGCAGAGCTTGGAGGATTGTTTGCAAACCATGGAACACCGGCAATAGAAAATGATGGCATTTCTGGCCAAAGCTGTACAAAAGCCTGGATTTGTGGCATAGCTTGTGCAACAAAGTGAAAGAAATAAGCTCCTTGAAGCAGCTAATAAGAAGAAAAGATTACCCAAGAAAGAGAATTGTTCAGAGGCTGGGGAAACTGAGTTGATAGACAGTCAGATTGTGAAGTATCGACCTGCTTAAGGTGATGAATGTAGTGCAGTTTCATTGAGGGTTTTAAACACAGACCCATTTAATAGAATGGAATCATCTTTAAATAATTTGGAAACCTTTTTCCAGGATGTGGGTCAGGCATGTGGTGTGGATAGTGGAAATTCATCTCAAGCGAGTGTTACAGAGATGCAAGGAACATGCTTTCCAAGTATGTGTATTTCACCAGCAATTTTAGATATTCAAGGATCATGTTCATTATCCGAGATGCATTCTTCATCCCAGCCTTCTCCACAGTTGGTAGAATCAATAACTCATGAAATTCCTTGTCAGATGAGTTTGGGACTTTCTCTTTTTTTCAATGTGAAACTTCTAAGGGTGTGGAGACTCTTAACCAGATGGAAAATATGAGAGAGAGGCTTACATGGGATCGAAGACCGGTGGCATAGATGTCAACTTAGAACCAGTAGCGATGGAGATGGAGGAGAATGAGAGGGCTCCAGGGAAAGTCATCACCAGTGGGAAGGTAACTTCTGGAGTTAATGATTTATTTTTGGAATAGTTTCTCAAAAAGACTTCGGGCTCAGCAACAGATACACAAGAAGTCGAGTCAAAAATTCAGGAGAGTAGAAATAAGGATCAAGATGAAAGGTTGCCTAAGAATGGGAAGTTTGGGAGCAACAAGCAAACATTGGATCAACTTACAGAACATATGGGGCAGATAGCATCAGGGACACAAACTTGAAATAAGATTATAGAGGTTGCTAGCAGGTGGATATCACTATCAGTTCTGCTAAAATTTCTGGTTAGCAATGGTCACTGTTTATGTGTACTAATGAATTGCTGCAAATAGATTCTCTATAAGCTGTTGTCAGTATCTCTGCTAAATTGAAAATTTAAAAGGGTTTAACCAGTATTTTTGTAATTCATTGTAACATTTGCACATTCACTGAGATTAATGTTACAAAAATAAAAGCACCTTAAGTTGTTATGTTTGTAGATTACCATTTATTTTACCATATAGTCTTCTGAAAAAGATAAGCAGTTTAGTTGGACAATATTAAGTATTCATTAACTCCCATAGTCTAGAAACAATAAAGCATGAAAACTCCATTGTAAGCCATGTAACAACATTTTTATAACCTATGTCTGTACAAAATAACAAAAGCCAGCTAAGAATCTTACCGGTGAAGAAAACCCGAAGAAGATTTTGCCTTATTGAAGGAAAATGAGGTTCGCCCACAATCACCTACGAGCACTAATTGATGTTAACAAAGAAATAGGTTTTCTCACCATATTGAAGGAAAATGAGGTCTGCCCAGTGCCCACAATCATCTACGACTAGGAATCCATGTTAACAGAGGAATATGTTTTTTCTCAAGGGCTGAAACTGTGATGCAAGATAAGGAAGTGGCAGGAAAGGATTTTGAAAGATGAGAAACTTTTCATTGTAGCGCAAAGAAAGAGGAAAGAAACTTTCCTTACCAGCGCAACACAAAAGCAAAGCAAAATTTGGGAGGGAAAATTAAAAATAATAAATAAGTTAAAATAATAAAATTTAATGTGTAAGTTAAACTATGTATGATTTGTAAAGAAAAATTTGGTCAACATAAAACAAAAAATTGAATGACATATAAATAGAATATTTTCACTTTACAACTATTATTTATTAATAAAAATTGGGATTGTGGCATTGTAACTATCCACAATGCATGAACTAAAGGCATCATTGTTGATCATGTGAAAAGTTTGAATTGTTATCATAATTTAGTCATGAAGAGTTGGCAATGGAAGAATTTTTTTTTGTTGATTCTAGTTCCATGGTAGAAGAGTTGGAGACAACTTCACAATAAATATGGATCTCCATAATTCTTAATACAAAGGTATTTGGATTATCTAGTGGTCTAGAGCTAGATTCACTTTTTCACAAAATATGAGGTTGGTACTTTTAAAAGTATTACAAGACCCAATCAAGCACTTCCCATGGTTATAAGATGGAGTAACTTTGGGCACAATAAATTCATTTATTCATTTCAATAGTCCTTGCTTTTAATGAGCTTGGATGTTCACAGGTAGGATGGTAAAAAACTAAACCTACTACTACTCAAAGAGAATAAGGTTCATTTCAAAAAGAAAATTTCACATGAAGAAAGGTCCATCATCACTTATAACCCACATCTACACCCAAATCCATTACATAATGAATGAAGCTACCACTTATATAAAGGAAGAGACAACATGTATGATACATTCACTAGTATTTTATTCCAACCTCTTCATACTAAATAACAATTCAGTAAAGAATGGTCTAACCTCGACTTAGAAACATTCATATTTGATTTAAAAAAATAAAGAAATGAAGAGGTAAGTACACAAACACATGAAACACAAAACTAGCTATACTCGTAGTCTTTGATACAAAGAATATAAATTAACCATAATGAAGAACACTAGCCTTCAAAAAATAACATTAATTTTTCTCACCCTTTGAAATTTGTGCCATTTGTGGTCATGTTAGGGCCTAAATTATACTTTTCAAACCATTTGGTTACACACACACACACTTGGATTTTTTACTTGTAATTTTAATGTTTTAACAAAGGGCTAGAATCAAACAAAGAATAAGTCACAAACCCAAATATGCCCATTCTTCATGGTTCCTAGTGACAAATTCATGGTGTGATTAAAGCTCCATCACATTTCCTTACTCAAACAAAACCAAATAACTATAACTTGTTAGTTATTATTAATTGGATTTGAGGAGTTGATCTTGCCCAAGTTATTCCCTAGTAAACCCTTTCGATAGATTATGATGGTTGTGCATATGACATTGTATGGTTTTGTGTATGCAAACCATAAGAGCACAGGATTGTTGTATGAAAATTTCTTGGTGAGTGTTTTTTCATCTTTTACCTTGAAAGATTCAAGGTTTCCTCTTTACACACAAATAACATGGTTTCTTTTGCAACAGTGCTAAAAGTCAACTTGATCTGGTTATTGGAAATTAGAGTGATGGAAATTCAGTCATATCTTTGAAAATTGATCTAAATCCTATTGTGTGAGAGATATGGGGGATTACGAGGATCTAATTTTGGGAAGAAAAAGGGGTTAACTTGACTTTCTTTGCATCATTAGGGTGTAAATTAGTAATTTTTAAATGAAAGTATTCTATCGAATTTAGCTCAATTATTTGAATTTGATGTTGGCAAATGCAAACACATACTAAAATTAATATAATGGAAAAAACAGAAGGGGCGCATTAAACTGGAGCTAGGAGAAAAATATTTTTTTACTGTGGTTTTCACTAGCATATAAGACTTGAATTTGGTCTTTAATAATGGTCCATACTTTTTTAACTCAACTAGCTCTACCTTTAATTCTAGACAAAGCAATTTTCCCTAACAAGGAGGGATTCACGACAACTTTGGTTTGGATTTGATTGTATTAGCTTCCAAGGAAATTTGGGATGAAAAGACATTGATTGGATTAGGGAATGCCCTTGGGAATTTCGCTAAAGCCTCTGAAGCAATGAAGCAAGCGTGATATATATCACATGTCTGCATATGTGTATACATGCTATTGGTGTGAAAATTCGAATTTTCTCATTTTAATCAAGGAAAAATCAAATTGAGAATTTATTGCTACATTTTTCAATACTCCCTCTCAACAAGAAAGAGATTATCAACCACCCCTATCTTGAACTTGTGGAACTTGAACTTCCCTCTTGACAAATATTTTGTCAAAATGTCAGCATATTGTTCCTTTGTCAGAATGTAGTGTAGAAACATTATCTTCCTTTGCACACAATCTTGTAAATGGTGACACCATATACCTATATGCTTGGATTTATCATGAAATATAGGATTCTTAGAGAGCTTGATGTAACTCTCATTATCATAGTAGATCACAGTTGGATCCACCATCTAACCAAACAATCCAACAAGTATCTTTATCATCCATATCACCTCACATGATGCTTGACTTGTAGCCATGTAACTTTGGAAGAGAATAATGTGTGGGGAGAATATGTCTATAACTTTGGAAGAGAAAAATGAAGTGATGCCACAAGGAGGTGAGCATGTTCAATTAGATGGATCATGATTGTATAAAATGGAGCCTCAGTTTGTAAGGTATTTATTAGCCTATGGAGAGATATATCATCACAAAAAAAGAAGAGGAAGAAACACTTAGCAATGTGTTCTAATTGTATGAGCTAGAGGAAGGTCAAGTAGTAGACACGATATAGCCTAAGAAAAGTGGATCCAATCCAAACTAACCACCCTATGAATTTTAAAAGCCTAGAGGTAATCCCAAATTTTTATTCTATTTTTGAATTGAAGCAACCTTTTCTTAGTAGTTTGGGACATAGTAGTAGTGAAAAAAAATGAAGGTGCGAATAGAAGTAGAAATGGCATATGTTATGTTTGAATTTTAGTTCAAGTTGGGGAGTAGGCTTAATTATTCAAACATGTCCATAAGGTTTTATCTTGGTGAACAATCCAACCAAAAATATGGTTATAGTAGTTCCAGGAACTTTAAAAAGGGTAATGGTGATGAAAAACCACATTGGTTCTTATGTGGATTCATCTGGAGGGTGAAAAGGATTGCAATGCTAGTTTCTAAGATGATAAAGTTCCAAACCACATTGTGGGGGAAGCTTCTCTACATGAAGTTCATATAGATTTATCCCTAGGGTGTAGCTAAGGCCTTGTAGAAGTTAAAGGCGTATTTATAACTAATTTCTAGAGGCTAAACACTAAACAACAAAAAATCACCAAGTTGAAGGAGATTAAGAAAATGGTTGGCGAAAGTTCTCAGGAATATGATGAAAAATTACAAAACTTAATCAACAAACTCTCCTATACTGCCCATGAAACTCAACACAAATAATGATCCATAAGTTTGTTTCTCTTTAATAATGTACCATTAGTGCAATAGCCATGGGTGACATAGAGGGATGCCTTATCTTAGGCCATGAGGATAGAATCTTGTAGGGTGATCATCCATTTTACTAAAAATTGTCATGCTTGGTAGGATCTAAGAGAAATTTATGTAAGGAGTTCCTTCTAGGTAACCTTATTAATGAACCTTATTTTATATATTAATTGTAGAATGAACCTATTTTGTTATTGGAAAGAGAGAAAATTTCATAGATTCTAATGAATCCTTATACATTACCTGCATTCTAATGAGTTAAAAAAAATTAATGGCATTAGGAGAGTGATGATATTGTGTTTTTGGTAGAGATACTTTATCTCTTCCTCCCATACCAAGATTATTCTTGTATGTTGGAGCAAAAATGGAAATCCCAAATGGAGATCATTGCCTTCACAACTACACCATTTATATTGGTGTCTTAGGTATAAAATTGGACTATTTTCCGCTAAAGCTACTAGATGTAATTTCATTGAGCTACAGTGATAGGTGAGAGCTATGCATATCTCACTAAAGGTGTATCAAGAGGCTACTAGTTGTCAAATATTGGAGATGCTCCACAATGAGAACAAACCAGGTGAAAAATAAGAAAATTCCAATGGATTTAATAAATTACAAGTAAAGCTTGTGCTAGGTGGAATATCCATTTACAATTACAAGCATACATAACTTAACTAGTTTATTGAGAGGCATTGAGTAAACTTCTCAGCCCGATATGTCAAACAGGTATGGATTTATTATGAAGTGATCATCTGCCACGGTTTAGGTTGTGAAAAGTGAACTAGCAATTGAATTATTAATGTCCAAGTCCTAGATGGCTAGTTTGTAGAAAGAAAATCTAGTAAGAAAATAGCAGGGTAAATTCATCTTTCTGTTACTATGACAACCTCTTTAAGAGAGTCCCAAAACTCTCTTTCTGTAATTTTACCATATCCAAACCAGTGACGTTTGGCTTTATTAATGAGAGAGCCATTGGGTTTCAACTTTCCATACTTATGTTTAAGACAATCACCACCTTCCCCACCTCGACCCCCCACCCAGTTCCAGGCAACACTTAGATGATTACATCCTTTTTTCAGTCCCACCAGCTAATAGGGACACCAGCATGACAACATTTAGTATCACCACTCCAGTAGATCCAAGACCCATGATATCCCAAGTGGGAGGGGTCTCCTGCGACCTCCCATCATACATTTGTTGGCAATATGATGCAGAGTGTTGTCCTTGATGGCAACCCACTGAATGAAGATGAAGACATGAGATTGTTGGCATGTGTTGTCCTTGATGTCAATCCACCTGATGAAGTTATTCTTGATCTGATGGATTTGGTAAATGATGTAAATCTGATGTGAAATGATGTTAGTTAGCAATATGATGTAGAGAGTTGTTCTTGAATGGCAACCCACCTGATGAAGATGATGGCAACTTACTTGATGAAGTTGTGCTTGATAGAATATGTCTTGATGAACTTGTTTAAAGATGAAAATCTGATGTATCTACAGAGAGTACAGGAGGTAATGAAGAAAGGAATTCAATATGTGCTAGATCTATGATGAAAAGAGTATGTCTCAAGGCATACACGGATTTGCCTAGGAGAAGTCACGTATGCACGCGGTAAAGTACGTGCCAAATCGCGTATGGGCAAAAGCGCTCATAAAGTGCAAAACCAGGGGTAACCACCATGGTATTGACCCATTGTATTGGGTAATGATTCGTCTAAATGACCCCGTCCAGGAATACCATCGGAAGTAATGCTTAGTTTTGAGGCTCATGGTATTGTTTTGGCTCATGGTATTGAAAAAGGGGCTCATGGTATTGAAAAAGGGTAAACCTATATAAAGAGAAGAAATTCATTGTGCACATCATGTGTGTGGGTGCAAGATGTCTGAACTTGAATGAATACTTCTCTGTGAAGTATATCTGTATGGAAAGGGTAAAGGTTTGATAATATATCTGAAACTATGATGCACCTATGAAGAAATGATGAAGCGGAATATCTAGATCTGGAATGTATTTGTATCTACTAGATCTGTTTATGGAAGGCTTAGATCTGAGATGAGGTGAACATCTTTCTGAAGTAAAAGGGTACATCTGAACTGAATATCTGATCTGAAGAAGTATGCTGCTCTATAATGGTTGAAGATCTATACGCTAGTTCGCCGCAGAGGAAGCGCGTATATACGCGGCTTTGCTGAAGAGAAAGCGTGTATGCGCAATGAAATGAGCTCTGTAATATGTACAGAGGTATACGCTGGTTTATGTGAACAGAAGCGCGTATATACACGACATCAGAAAAAGGAAAGCGCGTATGCAAACTAGGGTTTGCTGAAGTCTATGGTAAGAAATGTCTGATCTATTCTGTTGGTTTACTGATATCTGTCAGTGAGTTATATGTATCTGTTTCATGGTTGACTGTGCTTAAAAGTATGGAGTGGGTCCAGTCTGAAAATATGATGAAACGTGGCCTGCAAGTGGTGTCTTAAAGGAAGCTTTGGATCCAGTGTGAAAATTAATGAAACGTGGTCCATAGAGGTGCTGAGGGTTGTAGCCTTCAGTCAGGGGGTTGTAGCTCCCTTCCAGGTGAGGCTGGTAAACGAGATCAGGGGGTCGTAGCTCCCTTCCAGGAGAGGCTGGTAAACGAGTCGGGGGGTTGGAGCTCCCTTCCAGGAGAGGCTGGTAAACAAGAGCAGGTTGGTGCCTGCGTGCTGGTAGGAGTCTGCGCCAGCACATATGTTGTAAGATGTTTTCTCTATAATAAAATATTGAAGGCTGAGCAACTGCAGCGGTGGTTTTCTCCTGACTTGGGTTTCCACCTAAAATCCTGGTGTTCATGTGTGATGCTTATGTGTGATGGTTTATTCTGTTCTTACTGCACATGTTTATTGTTTATAGAACATCTAATGAATGAATGATGGAATGATATAAGTGAAGAATTAATGGCATAATTAGATCTCTGTGTATACGTGAGTTTTATGAAGGATATCCGCATGTATACGCTAGTTGGCTTCAGCAAAGTAGCGTATGGGTTTTGGAGCATAAAAAGTAAAAGTTTTGAATATGCACTAAATACTGATTCACCCCCCCCCCCCCTCTCAGTATTTTTCCCAACAATTGGTATCGGAGCAGGTTCTTCTGCAGAAGCTTGATCGCTTGAAGGAGATCAGTCGCAATGGGAAGTCAAGAAGGAGTGATGTCTATAAAGCCACCTCTATTCAATGGAAGCAATCTGATATTCTGGAAGGTATGAACAAAAGCATATATGCAAAGTCTTGGTGCAGATGTATGGAAGAAGGTTATCAATACACGGCAAGTATTCCTACTGATGCAGCTGAAAGGAAGAAGTATGAAATCAATGCCAAAGAAGTGAATGTCTTATTAGGAAGCATGTCTAAATTAGAATTTTCTAAAGTGATGCAACTACATTCAACAAAAGAAATATGGGACAAAATCATTCTAAGCTATGAAGGAGACACAAAGGTAAAAAAGTGCAAAACTCCAAACTCTTAGAATTGAATATGAAAACTTGAAGATGCATAGTGATGAAAGTGTTGCCAGTTTCTTTCTTCGTCTAGATGATATTGTAAATCGAATGAGAAATCTGGGTGAAACCATAACCGATACTACTCTGGTGGAATAAGTCTTAAGATCTTTGACTGCAAAATTTGACTCTAAAGTTTCAGCTATTGAAGAAAGGCAAGATCTGCAAACTCTTACTGTTGTTCAATTACATGGTATCCTGACTGCTTTTGAAATGAGACAAGGAGGTCCTTCTCAAATCAGAGAAGCTGCTTTTAAGGTATCTGCAAAAGGAAAGGAAAAGGAAGTTGTCAAATAATCCATCTATATGTCTGAAGAAGAAGAAGCGAATTTTGTGAGAAAACTCCAACTAGGTACTGGAAGATTCAAAGGTAAGCTTCCCTTAAAATGTTTTGAGTGTGGAAAAGTCGGTCACTATGCTGCTAAATGTCCTTATAGAGAAAAACATGGTAATGGGAAACAATTTGAAAAGAGGAAGATTTTTTATACAAATGAAGATGATGATGAAGTGTCCAGTGAAGATGAAGAAGATTCTGACCATGATCTGAAAGTGCTCATGGCAAAGAAGCAAAAGAAGAAGGCTACTCGAAGCAAGCAGATACCTCAGAAATCATGTCTAGTAGAAATTGAAGGAGATGAAACAGGTATTAATCGTTGTTCCTGTATTTTACTTAACTGTATATGCAAAGGTAATGATAGTGAAAGTGACAGTATGGATCTAGAAGAAGCTGTCAAAATTAAAGATAAAGAAGATTCTGACCAAGCTCTACAAGTACTCGTGGCAAAGAGGAAAAAGAAGAAGGCCACTCAAAGCAAGGAGATGTCTCAGAAAACTTGTATAGCAGAAATTGAAGAAGATGAATCAGATAGTGATTGGGGTCCTTGTAATACTCTTCTTTATGCAAACAATAGTGAAAGTAAAGTTGCGGATCTAGAAGAAGCTATCAAGATCAAAGTTGAAGAACAACAAAAGGAAATTGAGAAGAAAGATTCTATCTACAAAGAGATGATCTCTCAAATGAAAGAACAAATAGAAATATTGAATGGATAGGTGGACAAGTATCAAAGGTTTCATACTTATGCATCCAATCGAATTAAAGGACTAGAAGCAGAAATCAACGATCAAAATGCAGATCTCGAAGAATCACGCAAGAAGAATGAAGGACTTGAAGCTGCAATCATCTCTCTACAAGCAGATCTTGAAGCATCAAGTAAACCTCTACAACCCTTTGAAAAGGAAGGCCTTGAAGCATAAATCATCTCTCTCAAAGAAGATCTGGAAAAATCAAATAAGAAGAATGAAGAGCTGCAACAAACATGTGAAGAAAACAAAAATTGGTTGAAAGAAGAGATTCTAAATTTGAAGGATCAAGTAGAAGATGGAAGAAGGAAAGAAGAAAGCATAACAAAGCAATGTCAAGCCTTGGAAGTTGAGGTAAACATTCTCAAAGGTAAATTAGAATAAAAGGTTAAACTTTTGAGGTTTCAAGATAGTACTAATATCTTGGACAATATTCTGAGTAATCAAAGGTCTCCTACTATCAAACTTGGTCTTGGTTTCCATGAAACTGTTAAAGGAGAATCTAGCTCACAAGGAAGTGCTAAAAATTTAGAGGATGTCAATGTAAAACCTGAAGTGTTGAAAGAGACAAAAGGTCAACCAACAATGATGAAATCTCAAAGGAAATCAGTCAATAATGTTGAATGCTTTAAATGTCATAACTATGGGCATGTTGCAGCAAATTGCAGGAGCAGATCATTTCAGCCTCAAACAAACAGTTCCTACATAGAAAGGTACTCTGGTTTCTTCAAGGGATATTGTTTTTCATGTAACAAGTATGGACATAAAGCAGCTGATTGTAAAGGAGGAAGATTAGAAATACTCATTATGATTCTTATGCTTATTTCTCTGGACACATGAGATGTTATTCTTGTAACAAGTATGGACATGTAGAAAAAGAATGCAGGTTGAACAGATATGAGAAATTGGATAACTTCCAACACACAAATAGAAAGTTCAAACAAATTTGGAAAAAGATGGAGGACCGATCAGAAACATAGGGAATTTTGACCCTACTGCAGTCATCCGCTTCAGAAGCTTACTTCTCTGATTGACTGCAGGAATGATGTGGGATACATTATGAGATTTAGTAATGTATCGTCACAGGGGGAGCAATGTATGATGTCTCTCATGATTGATTTGATTATTCTGGTTATATGTATTTCTGACAGAGCATCTGACATGAAGAAGACAGGTACAGGAAGTACAAGTTCAGGGGGAGATGAAGGAATGTGAAAATTTTCTATGCTTCACTTTCCATACGCGGGTTCGATGAACACAAGTCGCGTATACACGCGAGTTCCAGCAGACACAGTCGCGTATGCATTGATGATAAGAGAATTTATATGATAGCTAAAGATCTGGAACAAAGGTTCAAGGGGAGCATCAGTCTGACTATTAATAACTGTATTATTGACTCTGTATCAGCTTATTTTCTCAGTTCTAAATAATGATGATATGATACTTGGTTTCTTATGTTAAAGATCATGGATGAGCCCGGATTGATGAAGAGTATCTGTTGGATGAGATGGAAGTCTTATGATTCAGAGATGAGGACAGAATATGTAGAATGCATGAAGATATTGGTGATATCAGATCACATGGTTGACTGCTTGATTGACTATTGAAAAAGTGGTTCCTCTTGGGAAGAATATGTTGATACTGCGAAAAGGTCTGAAGGCTTGATTATTGATGTTCTCATGATACACCTGTTGGATGACACTTGAAGTCATGGATACATTGTCTTATCTTTCTTCTCTCAGATATTTGATGATACAAGTCTATGTTGTTTGCTCATGCTATATTTCATGATGATTCCCACATATGGTTCTACAAAGAAGAAATGGAAAGTTCAGACAAGAGATTGAGTTGATAAGCTGACTTCAACAAAAAGACACTATGATGATGATGGAAACATAGACCCGGTCACAGGTTGTTGATTGAAAAGGAACTAGTAGTGGTGCATTCTTTGTCGAGTCCCGATTAGGAATCTGGGTTCAGCAAACGATGGGTTCAGCAAGAAAAAATTTCTCAGATAGAAGTTTGGAGTAGTCTCTGCCATGCCAAGAATTAGATTTGATTAAAACTCTGGAGATTAATTTGTATACGCGGATTTCCTTGAATACAGTCGCGCATATACGCGATTTAATACACATAAAACCGCGTATGTGTGGTTGATGAGAAATTATTTGGGTTAGCATGTCTATATTGCTGTTTGGAATCTTTGGTGTTGTTTGAAGTCTCTTAGGAGCACTGGTTCAGGGGAGCAGCAGGTTGAATACTAATGATTGCATTGTTGGCACTATGACTGCTTATTCTTTGGTTATTGTGATACTCATGCTCAAATGATGATGACTTGGTACATGGTTTATTATGATGAGTTTTTGAGCCCTGGTTGCTGATAAGTATCTTTTGTGCTCACACATGGATGAGTTGGATGTCGTTTGATTCAGAAATAAGAATAGATCATGCAGAGTTTGTTACTATGGTTGAGATATTTTGCCTACATATGTTACTTCATGTTAAATCTTAAAGATCATGGTGATATTGGACCACATGGATGATTGACACATATTTGAAGATGTTGTGTTGGTATGATAATCTCTCTTGGAAAGATTGTATTGATGCTGCAAAGAATCTGAAGGCTTGGTTACTAATGTGCTTATGCTACAACCGTTGGATGACGCTTGAAGACACAACTACATTGTTCTATCTATCTGTATTCCAGGGAAGCATTCAAAAATCTCAAAAAGAAGTTGAACACTGTCTTTTTCTCACAAAGGATTAGATTTGGTTAAAATATAGAAGATAGTATTGGATACGCGGGTTTCCTGAAACACAGTCGCGTATATACGCGAGTTAATGCACAGAAAACCGCGTATGTCTGATTGCTGACAAATTTTCTGTTTGGAGTTAGCTCTCTTCAGCACAGCTGTAATGCTGTTTGGTATCTCTAGTGGTGTTCCAGTTCTCATATTTCTATTTCTAATGTTTTGATAAATATGCCTTGATGATTTGTTGGTAAAAGTGTTCAGGATGCACAAACTAAGGGGGAGCCTTAGTCATATGGAAAGTGTTTTGGATGCACAGATTCAGGGGGAGCATTAGCCTTGCTGAGTATAATGCATTGTTGGCATTATGATGGTTCTGAAATATGTTCTCTTTCTTGAGGACTTTTTGGTGTTGGTCTTAAAGTTATATTTGTAGTTTGCTGCAAAGGCCATGTAGAGATCCATGATGTAAAATTGTAATATTCAGTCATGTAAGGACTTGATAAATTTGTAAACCCACTTGGTTGGGTAGCTGAGTCAAATTTGTAAACCCACTTGGTTGGGTAGTTAAGTCTCATATGTAAATCCACTTGGATGGATCTTTGATGTAAGTATGAGTCATTGGTGATAGGAAATTAATAGAGTCATGTACTTCATTGGAAAATATGTTTGAAGATTCAGCATGAACTCAGGGGGAGCTTGGTCACTTCAGTATATATAAGATCTGCAGAATGGTTCTTCCACATGCGGAGAAAAGGGGGAGAGTATGTTGGTTTTGATCCACCCTTTGCCCTTGATGTCAAAGGGGGAGAGTGACATGGTGTTTGAATGACGAGAAAGAATGGTTTCAAAAATGGGGAGAGTGACATGGTGTCTCTTGTGGTAACCAAACACCATCGTGGTTGCCATCAAGTCCAAAGGGGGAGATTGTTGGCAATATGATGCAGAGTGTTGTCCTTGATGGCAACCCACTGAATGAAGATGAAGACATGAGATTGTTGGCATGTGTTGTCCTTGATGGCAATCCACCTGATGAAGTTATTCTTGATCTGATGGATTTGGTAAATTATGTAAATCTGATGTGAAATGATGTTAGTTAGCAATATGATGTAGAGAGTTGTTCTTGAATGGCAACCCACCTGATGAAGATGATGGCAACTTACTTGATGAAGTTGTGCTTGATAGAATATGTCTTGATGAACCTGTTTAAAGATGAAAATCTGATGTATCTACATAGATTACAGAAGGTAATGAAGAAAGGAATTCAATATGTGCTAGATCTATGATGAAAAGAGTATGTCTCAAGGCATACGCGTATTTGCCTAGGAGAAGTCGCGTATGCACGCGGTAAAGTACGTGCCAAGTCGTGTATGGGAAAAAGTGCTCTTAAAGTGAAAAACCAGGGGTAACCACCATGGTATTGACCCATTGTATTGGGTAATGATTCGTCTAAATGACCCCGTCCAAGAATACCATCGGAAGTAATGTAGTTTTGGGCTCATGGTATTGTTTGGCTCATGGTATTGAAAAAGGGGCTCATGGTATTGAAAAAGGGTAAACCTATATAAAGAGAAGAAATTCATTGTGCAAATGGTGTGTGTGGGTGCAAGATGTCTGAGCTTGAATGAATACTTCTCCGCAAGTATATACGTATGGAAAGGGTAAAGGTTTGATAGTAGATACGAAACTATGATGCACCCATGAAGAAATGATGAAGCGGAATATCTAGATGCGGAATGTATTTGTATACGCTAGATACGTTTATGGAATGATTAGATCCGAGATGAGGCGAACATCTGTCTGAAGTAAAGGGTTGAATCTGAATTGAATGTCTGATCTGAAGAAGTATGCAGCTCTGTAATGGTTGAAGATATATACGCTACTTTGCCGCAGAATAAGCGCGTATATACGCGGCTTTGCTGAAGAAAAAGCGCGTATGCGCAATAAAATTTTCCCTACAATATGTACTGAAGTATACGCTGGTTTATGTGAACAGAAGCGCGTATATACGCGACATCAGAAAAAGGAAAGCGCGTATGCAAACTAGGGTTTGCTGAAGTCTGTGGTAAGAAATGTCTGATCTATTCTGCTGGTTTACTGATATCTGTCAGTGAGTTATATGCATTTGTTTCATGGTTGACTGTGCTTAAAAGTATGGAGTGGGTCCAGTCTGAAAATATGATGAAACGTGGCCTGCAAGTTTTGTCCTAAGGGAAGCTTTGGATCCAGTGTGAAAATTGATGAAACGTGGTCCATAGAGGTGCTGAGGGTTGTAGCCTTCAGTCAGGGGGTTGTAGCTCCCTTCCAGGTGAGGATGGTAAATGAGAGCAGGGGGTCATAGCTCCCTTCCAGGAGAGGCTGGTAAACGAGTCAGGGGGTTGGAGCTCCCTTCCAGGAGAGGCTGGTAAATGAGCGCAAGTGGGTGCCTGCGTGCTGGTAGGAGTCTGTGCCAGCACATATGTTGTAAGATGTTTTCTCTATTATAAAATATTGAAGGCTGAGCAACTGCAGCGGTGGTTTTCTCCCGACTTGGGTTTCCACCTAAAAATACTGGTGTTCATGTGTGATGCTTATGTGTGATGGTTTATTCTGTTCTTACTGCACATGTTTACTGTTTATAGAACATCTAATGAATGATGGCATGATATAAGTGAAGAATTAATGGCATAATTAGATCTCTGTGTATACGCGAGTTTTATGAAGGATATCCACGTGTATACGCTAGTTGGCTTCAGCAAATTAGCGTATGGGTTTTGGAGCATAAAAAGTAAAAGTTTTGAATATGCACTAAATACTGATTCACCCCCCCCCCCCCTCTCAGTATTTTTCCCAACAACATTTTATTCATCAATATGTTTGCTACATTTCACATTCTAATAGTCAAGTTCTAGATTACGGTATCAAAAGAATATTATCACTTATCGAACACGTTTGCCTAAATTTACTAAATGAGAAGCCATGGATTTTTAATTCTACATTGCAAACATGTTCCCTACTATATCCCTCTCCATGGGTTATTGGAAGCGACTTTAATATTATCAAGTTACTTGATGAGAAAAGGGTGATATTTGAAGGTCGTATGCAGATGCAGAAAAATTTCAAGAAACAATTGCTTCCTTCTGGCCTAGTGGAGGTTGACAATAGTATCTTTACTTGGAATAATCAATGAGGGAGTCAACAACAAGTGGCCTAGTGTATTTATTAATATCAGAACACAATAACACTCTTGCAAAGTCTTTTGTCAAACCAACCAAGCAACCCTTTCTTCATTTACTTCTATTCATTATATAGGCAGAATATCATAGTGTAATAGGAAGTTGTATAAAAAATATGTTCGATCCATGGAGAGGATCAAACCTGTGGTGAATTTTATGTTGTCCACCAAATTATAAACAACCATATATGTTTAGATGTACAAATGAAAAATAAAATATGGAGAGATATATTCTTAACACTATTAATTATAATTATTTTATAAAATATAAATTTATATATTAAAAAAAAATTAACAAAATTAAATATTTTGCATTAAATTTGAATTTAAAGAAAAGGAAATAACATTTTTACGATCATCTAAAATAAACCAAATTTATATTCTTATATATGAACTTCTTATCAATAAAATAAAAATAATACAACCATCAAACACTTAGAAATAAAAATATATTACACGATCTTTAAAAAAATAAAAGTTAAAAATTAAAAGAGATAAATAAAAAGTGGACACAGGGAATAAACATCTAACTAAAATGACGGATGATGAGTACATTTAAAAAAAGGAAACCCAAAAAAATAAACACAAGCATCTAATTAAAATAGCATGAGTACATTTTATTCAATATAAATATTACTTTTGTAACCAAAAAAATTAATATATAATACCACAAATAAACATAATACTTGTATGCTTATAAAATTTCCACAGGTTTGATGTGAGGGACATTTAGTAAAGTAAAATAAATTTCCACAATTTTTTCATTCACCAAATGAGGAGTCAACTAACATAGCTTCCTCCCGATCTATAGATGCATCTCCATCTAAAGTCTAATATTGTTAGCTTGGGCTTGCCGAGAGGTTCTCATATTGACTGTGAGGGGATTTAATTTCATCATTTTTATGGTTCATCTGAAGTTGGAAGTCATGAATTCTTTCATATTGTTTTACAACTGTAAGGGACATCTATAAGAGCAACTCCAAAAGAGAGTGAGAGTTTATACTATAGGAAGGTGTAGGTAGAGGGGGAACTTTGAGGATCCCACTGCTCCACCTTCACTAGTATTGTCCATCATTGGGTCTTTCCAATTGCATACTCTATCACTAACTAGTTCAATTTCAAATTCACAATTTCTTGCCAAAATAACAAGTGGTTGACTACCAATCACCATGAGATAATACCAATGACAAATTCAAAATGAAGAGCACCAGAGAGAAATAAAGATAACAAATTCTCCCATGAAATCCAAGGAAGCTGATGTAGACCAATAACCATTTCAAACAACAAGTTATTGATCTGCACCTTGCTCACATAATCACATCCTTAGTTAATTGTCTCCATAATGTTTCAAAGCTTGCGCACAAACAAATGATTCTTCCTTGGCATGTCTGGACCTTGATGGAAGAGCTCGGTTGCAAGGGAGAATTTCAAGGAATCGACCTCGAACAAGTCAGACCACTACATAAATCTCTCATCCAGATCCCACGAGCTCAATGGAACCTCTCAATCACTGAAGAGGTAGAGCAATCTGGAGACCTAGAAGGAACCTTTACTAATACTAATAATTTTAATTAAAAATATAATTCATTTATTTTTTATAATTTTTTTATTTTATCACTGTAAAACATATAATAAAATAAATAAAAAATTTGAGCGATTTAATACTTATTATAAATTAAGACCTTTAAGTTATATAAATATATCACATTTATCTACATCACTTCATAATTCCTCATAACCTTTTTCTTTGCAGGATGCTTAAAAAATAAAGAAAAAGAACAACTACCATATATTCGGGCAACCAATGCACTCTTAGAGTCTTTATTATGCAGCATTCCTTAGCCTTATCCCAAAAGTTCTAATCAATCCATATTTTTATTTGAAGTTTTATAAAATGTTTCATATTGTTTTTCACCTATATTTTTATACATCTTAAAATTAGTTGATTGGTAAATCATCCAAAATATGTCACCCGATATGGATGCGTGAGTGCATTGATTGTCTAGGTTCGAGGATGAGCAAAATTTCGGCGACATGAAGGGATGGAAACACCATATATCCTGAGTGGGGATGTGAGTGGAGTTAGATAAGAGGCCATAGGCTTCTTTTATGTTGAAGTGGCCAGCCGCATTAGAGCCCCATCTTAGCTTGCCTGGCTGATCGCCCCTTTGAATCTTCCTTTTCCTTAGCTCAACAGCTAGGTTAGTCCAATCCTGAGAGTGATTTTGCTGGACCCATTCGGGGGGCCTCGAGTCATTCCCTCCATTCAGTGTTTTCTTTGTTTTTCCAGGAAAGGGCTTCTTTGACCAAGGGAGAGCCCATAAGAAGAGTGTCATCCACATATTGTTGGTGGGTTGAAAGGGGGTTAGAGAGGTAGAGTTTAAGGGGTTAGAGGTTTAAGGGGTTAAATGGGTTAGGCGTTTAGAGGTTTAGGGGGTTAGGGGATTTAGCAGTTAAGGATTTTAGGGGTTAGGGTTTTGGGGGTTAAATGGGTTAGGGTTTTAGGGGTTTAGGGGGTTAAATGGGTTAGGGTCGAGAATTAGGGTAATTGTGATGGCATGATAACTAAGGAGTGTCGGTGCATGCCAAGGATTGAAAAGGCATTCTAACACATGCCAGACAGTGTTGGGCACAACATTGATTTTCCAATGACTTGGTTGGGTTCCCAAGTCGCAAAAAAAGTAAGGCTATCTATGATGGCATAAAAGCTAAGGAATACCAAGGGTGTGGCATGAACACATCCTAGGGAGTGTGAGGGCCAAGTTTCAGGGAAACACAAGGGAGCACTAGTTTCAAATTCATGGAAATGAAGTATCAACCAGTTCTAGGTGTGCTAAGAAGGGAGTGACACGGTATTCTAGGAAGTGCCAAGGCATGTTAGAGTGATAGGGAAGCATACAAAGATGTTCCAAGTGCCAAGGTGTGCCAATGTGTGCTAAGGAGTGTTAGGGACTGCCAGGAAAACATAACAGAGCACTAGGTCAAAATTCATAAATGAATGAATAAGAGTGTGTGACAGGGAGTATTAGCGAGTTTTAGGTATCTTGAGGAGGGAGTAACATGGTATGATAGGCAGTGCTAAGTCATGTTATAGTGTCAGGGTGACATGCATCCAAGATGTGCCAGGTGCCAGGGTGTGCCAACATGTGCTAGGAAGTGTTAGGGACTGTCATGGAAACACAAGGGAGCATTTATGTTGAAGCCATTGGAGAAGTATTTACGTTGTAGCCATTACAGGACCCCGATAATTTTTTTCCATGGAGAATTATTTACGTTGTATCCATTGCATTAAAGCAAGAGGTCCGTCAATGCTTTTTTGTATGTGTTTATAAATTGGAAGAGACCTTAAAATCTACCTCACCAATCTGACCACAATTGGTGAGTGCAAGCATTTGCGAAATGGCATCATGAGTGGAGCCTTTTCCAAAAAATATTATTCATTTACATTACATTATATACAACATGTAGTTAGCGTTCCATCCATGTTAGCACACACACCTAATGGTATAAGTCCTTAAACTGGTACAAAAAAAATGATTTTATATATTCACATACGAGACAGTCACAAGATGTAAACAAAATCACATACTTATCGAAATCCTCAACCAGGAATATGCTAAATTGCTTCAAAATGTTCTTGCAACTAGGTAGGAATCAAAGACAATCATTGCAATGGGTTAAGGGGATCTAAGAGAGAATTATGTGAGCTTATTCTAGGTAAAGGACATTTGTATTACTATTGTTAAAGGGGGTGGCCTACTTGGATACATTGGTAGCTATTGATGCAAGAGAATAATTTCAACAATTTATTTCAAAATTTGTATTTTTCCTCCACAAGGTCTTAGAGATTTATAGGAGGAAGTTGGTTTCCTTGTTGCCATATAATTTTGTAGAATTTCTAATTTCATATTTGGGATAGGAAATTTTAGTAATTTTAGGCATATTTTAAGATGTTGTTTGATTTTTAAGGCCTCCTAGTCATTAGGAAAGTTGAGTCTTATGATTAGGATTACTTGTGGCATCCTATGTATTTTTCAAACTCCAATACACCAAGGAAAATATGTGGAGGACATTTGGGGGAAGTGTGATTGTCCATAAAATGTAGATCGGATTTGGGGAACTTGTAGCTCTTTTCCTTGGACCCTACTAGTTCTTAGAGGTTGTATTTGGAGCGGTTAGCAGGAAAAAGCATAATATTCCCAAGAATATTAGTGTTGGAGCACCTGTGGTTTGGGAGAAATGATAAGGGGTTCTAGGAGTTAAGGGTTTTAAGGGTTTAGGAGCAAGGGGTTAAGGGTAAAGGGTAAAGGGTTAGGGCTTATGGGATTTAGAGGTTAGGGGGTTGAGGTATAGGGGGTTTAAGGGTTATAGGTTAATGACTTAGTGGTTAAGGGATTCAAGGGTTAAAGATTAACCATCAAGGGCTTACATGTCAAGGGATTTAGGGGTTAAGTGTCTAATGGTTATGGTATTTAGGTGTCAACGAGTTAAGGGGTTAGGGGTTAATGATTTTAGGGGTTAGGGGTTATGGGTTAAGGGTCAAGGTTTAAGAGGATATGGGATTAGGGTTTATGGGGTTCAAGGATTCTAAGTTAGGGGTTAGAAGCTTTGGGTTTAAGGAATCAAGGGGTTAATTTTTTCTGAGTTATGGGTGTAGGGGTTAAGGGATTGTGGCTTTGGGGTTAAAGGGATAGGTATTTTAGTGGTTATGGGTTAAGTGCATATGGGTTGTGATAATGTGGCCCCTAATACCCTTGTCAAAACTATTGGGGTTTCCCCTATAAATTTCTCTCACTGCCTTACCTATAGGTCCCCTACCCCCTATGTCACAAGGCCCTAAGGCTCCTTCTCATTCTCTAATGTTAGGATTATAGATCTCAGTAAACCATGCTCGAACCTCTCACTTCTACCCATCCATGCTATCCTTATGTCCCCTTGCCCCGTTAAATACACCAAAAGATCCCCCTCCCCCAAAATTCATGATAATTGAACATTTGGAGGCAATAATTTAACAACAGCTTCATAACTAGTCCATTTATAATGGCGTCTTGGAGTTATTAGATGTCATTTCATTGAGCTACAGTGATAGGTGAGAGTTATGCATAGCTCACTAAAGGTGTATCAAGAGGCTATTAGTCTATTGGCTATATAATTTGACTCTTTTTATTTGTAACTTAGCGAAATGGAAATATGTGGAGACAATCTCCATTCTTCTTCGTTCATCGGGCCATGTAAAATAAATGAAGCAAATAGTCTCAACCCCTTGGAGAAGGAAAGTTGAGAGCAATAATTAGCATGAACAAAAAAATAATCCAATGAGTTAATTTTAGAGGCGTCTCCCCTTGTAAACAAGCATCCATAAGCTTGTTAGTGCTAGTATGAATCTTTGCTATAGGTTGAGTAGTCTTCACATCACCAACCACATCCAATTGAAAGGTACCAACCCCTACAATAAAAATGACGTCTCCAACTAAGGTGTAGTTAATACCAATAATATCACCTTATGAATCTTTTACAATATGATTTGGAAAGTACGTTTCCATACATGTGTGAAAGAAATAATCCATTTGGTTAGCAAAAGGAAGTTTTTTTTAAGACCTCCAGAAACCCCCTTGAAGGAGACAAGAAGGGTTTGAAACCATATAGTACAAGTCGATCTATGAACCCTATTTCTGATATGTTCTATGCATGTGTTTGTTCACTTGGTTTGACATGTGATAGAAAATATATGAAGCCTTTTTTTCCACGTATCATCTTCATTAGATATCATGTTGCTAAGAATGAAGTGTCTGGATTAGAGTTAAAGTTCCTATTTTAGTTTGTTGTCTTTTTTGTCTTTTAAGATTACAAATATTTCTGGTATACTGTGCTAAGGTAGTTTGGCTTTCAAATATTCAAGTAATATGTGAGCTAATATAAGACCATATTGTAATATTTGAAATAACATGATGAACTATTTAGCACAATTTATTGTGTTGGATTGATTGAGATGTTTATTTTTGGATGGATGGATGTACATCTCTTTAGCCAATAGACAAAACTCATTAAGCATTGTTGCAAGTATGTTATTGACATGTTGAAGTGCCATTGAGACTTAGAGGTAGAAGATTTAGACTTGTATGTTTTCACCTATCCGGGTGTGATGATACCTTGTGGAGGTAAGCAAAATTTCCATTTTTTTAACTCTCGGATATATTCCATATGCTCTTGAGAGAATTTCAATCTTTTAAATAAAATTACAAACAAATGTACATTCATGCAATAATTACTAATTGATTTGGGGGTGACTCAACAAATTGTAGCATGTTGTCTTGTTGAATTTGTTAGTAAGTTAATTAGGGCTTGATAAATTTGTAAGCTTCAGTGGGATTTATTGCGGTTGTATGTGTTTTATAGAAGAAATTTTGTAGTGGCAGTTGTGCTTCTTTTATTGAAATTGATTTCTTTGGTTCTTCTTCTTGTGCATGCCCACTGTGGTATATTCTCATTAGTGGTTAAGGGGTTAGGGATTGGGGGCTTAAGGGTTAGGGTCATAATGAATTAGCATTTAAGGGATTAGGGATTGGGGTTAGGGGAATAATGAGTTAGTGGTTAAGGGGTTATGGATTGGGGGGTTAGGGGTTAGGGGATTTAGGCGCATTTAGGGGTTAGAGGGATAATGAGTTAGTGGTTAATGGATTAGGGATTGGGGGCTTAGGGGTTAGGGGATTTAGGCACAGTTAGGGGTTAGGTGAATAATGAGCTAGTGGTTAAGGGATTAGGGATTATGGGTTTAGGGCTTAGTGGATTTAGCAGTTAAGGATTTTAGGAGTTAGGGGTGAGGGGTTAATGGGTTAATGGTTAAGAGTTAACGGTTTAGGGGTTTAGGGGTTAAGGGGTTAGGGGTTTAGGTGTTAGTGGTTTAGGGGTTTAAGGGGTTTTGGGGGTTAAATGGTTTAGGGGTTGGGAATTAGGGCTTAAGGGGTTAGGGGTTAAGGGTTAAACGTTTAGGGTTTACGGGGTTAGATGGGTTTATGGGTTTAGAGGTTTACGGGGTTAGGGGATTTAGCAGTTAAGGATTTTAGGGGTTAGGGGTTAGGGGTTAAGGGGTTAAGGGGTTAGATTTTTAGGGGGTTAAATGGGTTAGGGGTTTAGAGGTTTAGGGGGTTAGGGGATTTAGCAGTTTAGTATTTTAGGGGTTAGGGTTTGGGGGTTAAATGGGTTAGGGTTTTAGGGGTTTAGGGGGTTAAATGGGTTAGGGGTCAGGAATTAGGGTTTAAGGGGTTAGGGGTTAAGGGTTTAAGGGGTTAAATGGGTTAGGGGTTTCGGGTTTAGGGGGTTAAATGGGTGAGGGGTTATAGTCATTTCTTAGGTGAACAAGGCACAATCTAGTTGTAGTAACCGTAACTTGGTCAAGTTCTTATAGTCAAGGCAAGACTTGGTTGGGTTCCCAAGTTCCAAAAAAGTAAGGATAATTGTGAGGGCATGATAACTAAGGAGTGTCAATGCGTGCCAAGGAATGAAAAGGCATGCTAACTCATGCTATAAAGTGTCAATGGATGTTGAGGAGTGCTAGGGAGTCCCAAGACATCGCAAGGGAGAACTAGGTAAAAATGCATGGAAATGAACGAATAAGAGTGTGTGCCAAGTAGTGTCAACGAATTCCAAGTGTCTCAAGGATAAAGTGTGTTAGGGGAAGGTCAGAATAATACTTGTAGGAGGTAAGCCTATGGTTACATAAAGGGTTGGACAAAGTATTTTCAAACAAAGGGAAACTTTGGGCTGGGCACAACATCGATTTTCCAATGACTTGGTTAGGTTCCCAAGTCACAAAAAAATCAAGGTTATCTATGACGACATGAAAGCTAAGGAATACCAAGGTGTGTCAGGGAATTCATAGAAGTACTAAGACATGTTAGGCAGTTCCGAGGCATGATATGCATGCCAAGATGTGGCAAGTGCCAGGGTGTGGCATGAACACATGCTAGGGAGTGCGAGGGCCAAGTGTAAGGGAAACACAGGGGGGCACTAGTTTCGAATGCATGGAAATGAAGTATAAGCCAGTTCCAGGTGTGCTAAGAACGGGTTGACACGGTATTCTAGGAAGTGCTAAGGCATGTTAGAGTGCTAGGGAAGCATACAAAGTTGTTCCAAGTGCCAAGGTGTGCCAATGTGTGCTAAGGATCGTGTTAGGGAGTGCCAAGAAAACATAACAGAGCACTAGGTCAAAATTCATAAATGAATGAATAAGAGTGTGTGACAGGGAGTGTTAGTGAGTTCTAGGTGTCTCGAGGAGGGGGTGACACGGTATGATAGGCAGTACTAATTCATGTTATAGTGTTAGGGCGACATGCATCCAATATTATATATATTCACATACGAGACAGTCACAAGATGTCAACAAAATCACATACTTATTGAAATCCTCAACCATCAATATGCTACACTGCTTCTTAATGTGCTTGCAACTAGATAGGCATCAAAGACAATCATTGCAATGGGTTCAAGGGATCTAAGAGAGAATTATGTAAGGATTTCCTTCTATTTGGTAAAGGAAATTGGTATTACTATTGTTAAAGGGGGTGGCCTACAAGGATACATTGGTAGCTATTGATGCAAGAGCATAATTTCAACAATTTATTTCAACAATTTGTATTTGTCCTCCATAAGGTCTTAGAGATTTATAGAAGAGGAAGTTGGTTTCCTTGTTGCCCTATAATTTTGTAGAATTTCTAATTTCATATTTGGGATAGGAAATTTTAGTAATTTTAGGCATAATTTAAGATGTTTTTTTTATTTTTAAGGCCTTCTAGTCATTAGGAAAGTTAAGTCTTATGATTAGGATTACTTGTGGCATCCTATGTATTTTTCAAACTCCAATCCACCAAGGAAAATATGTGGAGGACATTTGGGGGAAATGTGATTTTCCATGAAATGTAGATCGGATTTGGGGAACTTGTAGCTCTTTTCCTTGGACCCTACTAGTTCTTAGAGGTTGTATTTCGAGCGGTTAGCTAGAAAAAACATAATATGCCCAAGAATATTAGTGTTGGAGCACCTATGGTTAAAACACAAGATTCAAAGTTCAAATCCCCTTGAGTTGCCAACCAAAAAATAATATTTTTTATCTATTTATTTATTAAATTTTTAGAATGTGGTTTAATGAAAAAAGAAAAATATAATATAAAAGAAATAAATATGACATGATTAAATTTCATGTGGTTTGAATATCTATTTTCAAAAATAAAAAATATAATTTTATCCACTATCCACTCATAGATATTTCAATGCAAACCTCTGAATGCTAATGATTTTGTCTTAATTGCTAACTATCTTAAATGGGTTTCATCTTAATTTTCATTGTCTTAAGTCGCCATTGTCTTAAATATTTTTTGTCTCAAAGTGCTTTTGTCTTAAATCTAAAATTTTGTCTTAAAATATTTTTGTCTCAAATTGCTTTTGTCTTAAAATATATTTGTCTCAAACTGCTTTTGTCTTAAATATAAATTTTTGTCTTAAAATATTTTTGTCTCTTTTGTCTTAAATATAAAATTTTGTCTTAAAATACTTTTGTCTTAAATTTTTTTTGTCTTAATTTTTTTTGTCTCAAATTGTTTTTGTCTTAAATATTTTTGTTTCAAATTGTTTTTGTCTTAAATATAAAGTTTTGTCTCAAATTATTTTTATTTCACACTATTTTTGTCTTAAATTTTATATTTAAGAAAATTCAATTGATATTAAATTTTAATATAAAATAACTAAAATAAAAAGTAACTTTTTAAGACAAAAGATTTCTTTTGTCTTAAAAAAAAGGTCTTAAAAACAACTACCCCTTAGTGTAGTAGTGAAAGCCCTTAGTGTAGTAGTGAAAGCAATAGAATATCTTAAATGATGGTGCCACAACCACCGTTATCACTGCAAATGCGGACGCTAATAGAACATCAACATGAATGACACTATAGCGCGCCACATAACGATTCCAATTATTAAAAAAAAAATCAACTCATGGATGAATCATTAGCGGTCATTGATATATTATTAAAAAAAAACCAACATGGGATCATCCATCAAAAATTTCAATATGGTCTACAATTGTAAATCTTATGCTAAACATATAATTAATAATATAATGAAAACCTAAATCATGAAAAAAAAAATAATATGGGGTGGACAAAATTATTATGATTCATATAGATTACAATATCCAGGAGAAGGTCAAAACAATTTTACTTTGGGTTTATTTAACGCATTTTATAAGACTAACACATTTCATAAGACTTATACTATTAGAATAGTTATTAAGCGTATGAGTCAATTTTTTTCAATTATTAATGTAAAAATGTGTTAATGATATATTATATTAATATAACAATGTTACATTAAGGTTGTGAAAATGTTTGTATTAATGGTTGAAGAGAAGTTATTAGGTTGAAGATGGTGGGTCACACTTGAGCATTAGTGACTATGAGTCCCTAAATTAATTATAAAATGTGAAGAAAATTATGGTTTATCTTAATTTACAATTGTTAACCCTAATTAAATTTTCCTGAACCATTATTAAATATCTAATCTTATATTATTATTTATAAAATATTAGTATTATTATTATTATTTGAAATGAAAACTATAATTTGATATATCAATATTTAAAGTTATATTATTATTTATTATTTAAAAAAGATTAGTATTATTATTATTATTTGAATTAAAACTATAATTTGATATACAAATGAGTATTAATTTATGAATTAATAGAATATATCCATTTTATGTCAGTATTGAGAATTAAGAGGAATTAGATGTGTGAATATGAAAATTTATTTTTGAGTGCAAGACTTTATGAACGGTTTGTATCTAGATAAATTTGATAATGTTTAACTCTTGAAAAATTAGAATTTAAGACACATCTTTATTTATTTCAAAAAAAAAGATACTAATAAAACACACACACATATAATTTATCCCATATCAAGAATTTCACAATAAAACATAAAATATAACTTTCCTATTTTATAATGGTCCCTATATAAAAATTTATAAATGATGTATAAAACATTATAAATAAAAACAAAACATATATATATATACTCCAATGCACATAATTAAAATTTGGATGTCTTGTGCATAACTCCATCTTTCTGAGGTTAATATAGATTGATTTTCCTTAAAACTTCTAATTATATTGCTAATATTTTCACCTTTCAATCATTTGTGAGCATTTAAGCTCCTTGCTAAGTGAATTTTCTCATTTCACCTCGCATCCTTCTCCAATCAGGCCTGAACTTGGATATGATACCTCTAAAATTATATTATTTATTGATCAAATTAGTAAACTTTTTTAGCTTGAATGCCATAATAATAAAGAAAAAAAATTAACATTTAAAAAAAATATAAAAGGGTAAAAATCCGAAGTTGGGTTACACTATTGTGAGAATCGGGGGAAGAAAAAAAAAATTCTCAACAATTCGACTGAAATTTTATAAAAGTTCGGCCGAACTCATTCTACCGTTTACATTGACGGCATACTGACGGCGTGGGAAAACAGATTTTTGGCAAGAAATTGGAAAACCGGCAACATAAGTTCGGCCGAACTATTATTTCGGCCAAACTCTTAAAATAGTCCAGCCGAACTTTAGTTTATAAATACACCAGCCCGGAGCCGTTAACCGATTTCGGGCTTATCAATTGTGATCATGTTTCTGCGTCTGTTGTTGGTTTTTTCATCTGCTAATCGTATTTCTGCTTCTGCAACGTGTTGTTCGGCCTCAGCTCTTGGTTTCGGGCTTATCTGCTGTGATCATGTTTCTGCGTCTGTTGGTCGTGTTTCTGTGTCTGCGTCGTGTTGTTCGGCCTTGGTTCTTGCTATTCGGATTTGCATGTATGCTCCGAACTGTGAATTTTGTTTGAGGTTTATATTACGTACACTGGTTTATATTATGTTTTTGTTCAGAATGAAAAAACATTGGTTTATATTATGTTTTTTTTTTCAGAATGAAAAAACACTAGTTTATATTATGTTTTTTTCAGAATGAAAAAACACTTCTTCTTCTTCTTCTTCTTCTTCTTCTTCTTCTTCTTCTTTTTTCAGAATGAAAAAACACTGGTTCATTTTTAAAAACTAGTTTATATTATACGCTTTTTTTTAAGAATGAAAAAACACTGGTTTATATTTTTTTTTTTCAGAATGAAAAAACATTGTTTCATATTTAAAAATTGGTTTATATTATGTTTTTTTTTTCAGAATGAAAAAAACCTCTTCTTCTTTTTTTCTTTTTTTCTTTTTTTTTCGCAGAATGAAAAAAACTAGTTTATATTATGTTTTTCTCATAATGAAAAACACTGGTTTATATTATGTTTTTTTTTTTTTTTTTATGAAAAAACACTGGTTCATATTTAAAAACTTTAAGACACATTCCAGAAGTCCCTTTACAAACTTTGTGGTCCTTACATATTCATATATATCCTACAGATCCTATGTTCAATACAAAGACATAATCTTAATACTGTTGGTATCCTAAAAATTAGTTGCACTAGCCTTGTAAAAATGACAGGTAGGAACATCAAAATGTAGTTGATCCTATGGATCCTATGTTCAATACAAAGACATAATATATATACTGTTGGTATCCCAAAATTAGTTGTATTGGCCTAGCAAAAACAACTGGCAGGATCAATGATTTGTATCAAATGGGGAGATGAAATCTATTAAACCAGTCCCCGCGAGTATATATATTATTTTTCCACAGTAAATGAGCCGACATGACTTAGTGACTCAGTGAATGAGATAACACTGAAATATTCTCTTATCCAAGCTCCTTTCTGTGGTGCTAGTGAAACATAAGTAGCACCAATATTGTGGCTTTAATTAACTGCAATTACACTTAATAGCATCAAAACTGTATAACACCAAAACTATCCTTTGAAGAAATACAAAATTCATCTGAATTGCATCTTTTTATTTAGCCTGAAATTTAGTCCTTTTGTAATTGTACAGAAGCCTAAAGTCACCCATCTAAACCTGTAATTAGACTGAGCCTATCTCTATAATTTTAGTACAAAATTCTGTGTTGGTAATGCGAAAACCTCGGCTGGGTATACATATTATTTTTCCACAGTAAATGAGCCGACATGACTTAGTGACTTAGTGAATGAGATAATGAAATGTAGTCAATAGAAGAAACAATAGCTATAAGAAAAAAATTAGTTCAACTCCAGCTTATTTTTCATCCAATAAACATACATCAATAGCAATTCAAAGATATTGTAAAAATAGTAGACATAAATATTAACTTATTTTTCATCTAGTAAACATACATCAGCAGAAATTCAAAGATCTTTCACAAACAGTAGACATAAATGTTAACGTATTTTTCATCTAGTAAACATATATCAGCAGCAATTCAAAGATCTTGTACAAACAGTAGACATAAATGTTAGCTTATTTTTCATCCAGTAAACATACATCAGTAACAATTCAAAGATCTTGTACAAACAGTAGACATAAATGTTAACCAACATTGAATTCTAGTATGCATAAATACAACGAATCGAAATATTAGTCCACTTAAAAGTTTTAGTGCATCGGAAGAGACATACTATACAACCTTCCTAAATTGAAGGTCTCACTCTTTCATCATTAGTATAACCATTTTTCGCTCATCTAGCCTTTTATTGTTTCCTAACAAAAGATTTTGTTTTGATACTATACAGCCTTCCTAAATTGAAGGTCTCACTCTTTCATCATTAGTATAACCATTTGTCTTTTATTGTTTCCTAACAAAAAAAATTGTTTTGATAATAGTTATAGATTTTTGTTAGGAAAAAATAATTATAAATTCTTTTTGACAAATATATTAATAATGAAGACTAAACCTAGCTACATTCTTCAACATCTAAGAGACACAATTGTATTGTGATATTTTCCCTTCTTTCCAACTTAGTCCATCCTTCTAGAAAAATCCCTTTTAATGAAGTAGATATATCCATAGTGATCCACTAATATTTGTTCACCAACAACTATTCCATTTTGGACTTATATATCTCAAAACTATGCTCATTGAATTTATGCATCTTTATCTTTAAACTACTCAACTATTTCATTTCACCATAGGAATCAATTCGATATATCTCCTATTTTAATGGGGTCTATCACATTTCGAGAAAAACACATTAGCCATAAAAGTTTCCCATTGAAACCAAAAGTAATTTGATACAAAAATATAGGTTTTAACCTTATATAGTTAATTGCTTCAAATAGATTCTTAATAAAATGAAAAATATTCAATGTAAAACACATGCATTAACATATAATTTACTCGAGAAACCCAAAATGAGAAGATTATTTTTTTATTAGTTTTTTAATTTTTTGACGATCAGACACACACACACACACACACACATGTAAGTATGTATATTTGTATATATCTCATGACAATTATAAACTACCAATCCATTACCTTAGATCAGATAAAACTTTAGTTCTTTAACTTAAACTGTAGAACCATGGTGACGCAGCAGCAGCGTTAGAATTAAAATTAAATTCAAATCGGACCTTATTAACCCCACAAGCGCCTTGTTTCTTTCGGAATCGACCTCTTAATGAATTTGCAAATCCGATCCAACCCTTTATATATTTTAATAACCAAAACCTTTTTAATAGCGTTTGAATGCTTTATAAAATGGTTTCGATGCAATAAAAATGCACTTATCGCGATCCGCAATTATAACATATATATATGACATTTTACAATGTTCCGATGCGATAAAATCGCAATCGGAAATCGCAACAATTGAATGCTGACAAACAATAGTTCGCAGCGCCGATCCGATTAATCGGAAATCGGTAATCGGCAACTCAAATGGCTATCCCTTTCCTCTGCTCCAAAGTTCCGATCCGATCCAAATCGGAATCGAAAATCGGTAGTTGCAATTCAGCCTTCAATTTCAACTTTCCAAAGTCCCGATTCACACAACGCTGATTCAGACTTTCGGACCCAATTCTCCTCACAACTGGAATACAATATATTTCAATTCCGCTCACAGAGATTTGTAGTCTTTTAAACTGTTTTACTGTGTTAGAAACTTTGCCTTCTGCACTAATTTTAACACGGCCCAATTTCAATCGATCACAGATGTACTTATGATTTAAAACGAAATCATACCCAGACTATCACGAATTCAGACTCCATGTGCATCACACAAAAGACACACGAATTTTATTCATACTGTTAAAAAAAAACCAGAGTTCACTCTCGGCGAGTTTCACCAAGAGAAAACCTCTGTTACAAAGAAATACAATCCTCTCCACAAATCTGAGCTTTCGCTCCACTCGAAAAACCACACTCTATCCACACTCTCCTTCTATGAAGAAATCTCTTCGTTTATTACAATTTTCTCTCATTAACTCCTTCTAATAATAGTTAACAGAAATCTCCCATTTTCCGAAAAGATCTTAACAAAACAATCTCTTATCTCTTAATTCTCGTTACACCTATTTAACAACCTTATCACTAAATCTAAATAAAGCAATTTCGCTTATTACAATAATAACTAATTATTTGTGAAGTCAACCTCTTTTAGCAAACTGGATTTTAACACACAACAATGAATTTCACCCTGTCAGGCCACAACATGTGGACAATTTTCCACATTGCTGGCCAGTTTCGATGCTCCTGCATCAGACTCCCGGGGAAGAAAAGATTTGTTCTTTAAACTTTCAGGATTTATGTCTGCCCAATAAAAAGGATTTATTCCATAATAAAAAGCATTCACCTGAGCGAAAGTTTTATCTTGTCCAAAATGACCAGACAATCCTCCACTATGCTTCTCTTTAATGATGTTCTCTCTCATGGAACATTTAGGAATACATAATTTGTTGCTTTTAAATAACAGGCCTCCTTGAATAAAGTAATCCATCCATTGACTTCTGTTATGGCTCACCGGATTCTACACTGTTGTGTAGATGTCTTTAAAATCTTCATCATCCTGGTACATTTCTATCATTTCATCAAAACCTACAACACCCACTTTAAATTCTTGCAAAAGAAAACTTACCCTGCTTAATGCATCCGCCACTTTATTAGACTTACCACTTTTATGCTTTATTACAAAAGTGAAATTTTGCAGAAATTCCACCCACTTGGCGTGCTTCTGATTTAGCTTTGGCTGATTATTAATAAACTGCAAAGCGTGGTTGTCTGAATATAAGATGAACTCCTTCGGCAGCAAGTAATGCCTCCACTTTTTCAATGCCTGCACAATAGCGTAAAATTCTTTATCATAAGAAGAATATTTTTTCTTTGCATCATTTAACTTCTCGCTGAAATATGCTATCGGCCTTTGCTCTTGGCTTAGCACCGCACCAACTGCTTCTCCACTTGCATCGGTTTCCACTTGAAAGACTTTCTCGAAATTTGGTAATGCTAGAATAGGCTTTTCTGTTATCTTCCTTTTCAGCAAATTAAAATTCCTATCAGCTGCTTCTGTCCATCGAAATGGCTAATTGACCTCCTTGATTGTCTCAAGGATTGGTGCACAAACTTGACTAAATCCCTTTATAAATTTTCGGTAGAAACTAGCAAGTCCATGGAAACTTCTTACCTCGAATACACTCCTGGGAGTAGGCCAGTTTCTGATTGCTTGTACCTTCTCCGGATCCATTTTCAAACCGTCTCTGGAAATCACAAATCCCAAATATACCAGCTCCTCTTTCATGAAACTACATTTCTTCAGATTGATTAGTAGTTTCTCTTTCTGCAGAGTTTTCAAAACTAACTTCAAGTGTTCCAAATGCTCCTCTTTACTTTTTCTGAAAACTAGAATATCATCAAGGTAAACAACAATAAATTTACCTGTATATTCTTTCAGAACCTCATTCAATAGTCTCATGAATGTGCTGGGCGCATTTGTGAGCCCAAAAGGCATCACTAACCACTCATACAATCCACTGTTGGTTTTGAAAGCTGTTTTCCACTCATCGCCTTCCCGAATTCTGATCTGATGATACCCGCTTTTCAGATCTATCTTAGTAAAGTACCTGGATCCACTTAAACAATCCATTAAATCATCCATCTTGGGCAAAGGAAATCTATACCTGACTGTTATCTTGTTGATAGCTCTGGAATCGGTGCACATGCGCCATTCTCCTCCCTTTTTCGGACTAAGCACCGTTGGCACAGCACACGGACTCAGACTTTCTCGAATCGGCCCCTTGTCCATCAGCTCTTGAACCTATCTTGCAACTTCTGCGTTTTCCTGAGGAGTTAATCTATATGCAGCTTTATTAGGTAGACTTGCTCCTGGTATTAAGTCGATATGGTGACTTATACTTCTAATCGGTGGTAATTCATTCGGCAATTCATCCACAATGATATCCATGTAACTATTTAACACAGATTGAATTTCTTCAGGCAAATCATTTAAATTTGTGGAGGTTAAAATTACCTTTGGCCTTCCCACGATAGCGAAATGCACCTCTTCGCTTTTATCCACCTCCTGTAGCAGTTCCTTACCACTCATCAACATAATACTATTTTCAGGCAGCTCTTTATCAACATCATTCTTTACTGGCAGCAACGTATGTTTAACTCCATCCTTTTCTATGGTGTATGTATTTCTTCTTCCATCATGAATCGCCTTTCGGTCAAATTGCCACGGTCTCCCCAATAACACGTGACATACATCCATGGGCATTATGTCACATAAAATCACATCTCTGTATGTGCCAATCTGCATTTCCACATTACACTGTTCTGTCATGATGACTTGATGACCCTTCTGAAGCCAAGATACTTTGTAAGGTGCAGGATGCGCTTTCCTTGTTAACCCAAGATTTTCCACCATCTCTGTAGACACAAGATTGTCAGTACTCCCGCTATCAATTATAACCTTACAACACTTACCCTTTGATTTGCATGTAGTCCTGAACAAGTTCTTTCTTTGCGCAGGTTCTCCAATCTCTTTTTCTGATCTCAACAAAGTTCTTCTGAGCAGCAATGTTTCACCTTCTTCTGGTGGTTCTTCCTTCTCTACAAGTCGAGGTGGTTCCGGCTCCGCCTCAGCCACATTTGCACCCCTCTGGCTTGCTGATTTGTTATGAGGACAGTCCCGCGACATATGTCCCCATTCTCCACAGGTATAACACCTAACATCTCTTCCTCGCCCTCTTCCTCTAGGCGCGAATATCCCTCTACTAGATTCACCCATCTGTGGTGATCTGCTGCTTGAACTTCCCGCTTCAAACTGATGCTGTGTTCCTCTGGATCTGGCTGATCCTCTACCTCTTGCTGAGCTCTTTCCTCTGCTTCTTTGACTCTGTTTCCGCAGTATTTTCTCCTCTGCTTTCAAACTTGCTTGATAGGCATCCTCAACAGTTTTCAAACTTAACAGGCTAATCTCATCTTGGATCTCATACCTTAGCCCATTAACATATCTGGCTACTTTCTCCAAATCATCTTCTACATGCCCTGTTCTAATGCTTAACCTGTAAAATTCTTCGGTATATTCTTTAACAGACATTCCTTTCTGCTTCAGATTTTGCATCTGCTTAAAAAGATTCAAATGATAGTCTTTAGGAAAAAACTTGGCTTTCAGTTTGCTTACCATTTTATCCCACTGCTTGATCTTAGATTTTCCCTTTCTCGTTCTTGATGTCTGTAACTTGTCCCACCAAATGGCTGCATGACCTTTCAATCTAGTGACTGCAAATTTTACTCTTTTATTTTCTTCAATCTCTTCATAATCAAAGTACTGATCTATGGATCTGATCCAATCCATGAGCTCCTCGGCATTCAGACTCCCTTCATACATAGGAATCTCTATTTTGGGTTTGCTTCCAACCTTCGCCAGCATCTTCATGAATTTAACATTTTCATTTTCTTCTTCTGCTTCCACATCTTCCTCAGATTCTTCTGAAGAACTTTCAGCGCCCTCATCAGGTGCTCTTCTCTGGGCTGTTTCCATTGTTTCCATTCGTTCACGCAGTCTTCGCACTTCGTCTATCAGGACTGCATTTGCTTCTGGTCTCCCTCGACCAATTCCTCGACCAACTCCTCTCCTTGGCAGCATCTTTGCTGCAAACACCTGTCTCTTTGCTCCGATACCAAAAATTGACGCAACAGCACCGTTAGAATTAAAATTAAATTCAAATCGGACCTTATTAACCCCACAAGCGCCTTGTTTCTTTCGGAATCGACCTCTTAATGAATTTGCAAATCCGATCCAACCCTTTATATATTTTAATAACCAAAACCTTTTTAATAGCGTTTGAATGCTTTATAAAATGGTTTCGATGCAATAAAAATGCACTTATCGCGATCCGCAATTATAACATATATATATGACATTTTACAATGTTCCGATGCGATAAAATCGCAATCGGAAATCGCAAAAATTGAATGCTGACAAACAATAGTTCGCAGCGCCGATCCGATTAATCGGAAATCGGTAATCGGCAACTCAAATGGCTCTCCCTTTCCTCTGCTCCAAAGTTCCGATTCGATCCAAATCGGAATCGAAAATCGGTAGTTGCAATTCAGCCTTCAATTTCAACTTTCCAAAGTCCCGATTCACACAACGCCGATTCAGACTTTCGGACCCGATTCTCCTCACAACTGGAATACAATATATTTCAATTCTGCTCACAGAGATTTGTAGTCTTTTAAATTGTTTTACTGTGTTAAAAACTTTTCCTTCTGCACTAATTTTAACACGACCCAATTTCAATCGATCACAGATGTACTTATGATTTAAAACAAAATCATACCCAGACTATCACGAATTCAGACTCCATGCGCATCACACAAAAGACACACAAATTTTATTCATACTGTTAAAAAAAAACCAGAGTTCACTCTTGGCTAGTTTCACCAAGAGAAAACCTCTGTTACAAAGAAATACAATCCTCTCCACAAATCTGAGCTTTCGCTCCACTCGAAAAACCACACTCTATCCACACTCTCCTTCTATGAAGAAATCTCTTCGTTTATTACAATTTTCTCTCATTAACTCCTTCTAATAATAGTTAACAGAAATCTCCCATTTTCCGAAAAGATCTTAACAAAACAATCTCTTATCTCTTAATTCTCGTTACACCTATTTAACAACCTTATCACTAAATCTAAATAAAGCAATTTCGCTTATTACAATAATAACTAATTATTTGTGAAGTCAACCTCTTTTAGCAAACTGGATTTTAACACACAGCAATGAATTTCACCCTATCAGGCCACAACATGTGGACAATTTTCCACATTGCTGGCCAGTTTCGATGCTCCTGCATCACATGGGGTAAACTACCATGCACTATAAAAATTATAAAAGAAAAAACCATGTGATGAAAACCATCATAAAGGAAGAATTTGTTTTTCCAAAAACTTTTTTTCTGGGGCACGACCCGTGAACACCTGTGTGGGGGATTTGTTTGTCTCTATGAAACCCTAAAGTGGGGGTCCTTTCCTCCCATTTTATTCCCACCATTAATCTTAGAAAAATATATAATGCATGGGGGTATTCACATAAAGAATATAGCACATACCAAACATCTAATAATTCTCCTTAATGTGACCATCAATGTTGCAATGGTTAGAATTATTTCTACTAACCTTGCATGGATGTGTAGTGGCTATTTTATTCTTATCCTTCTCCCATTTCTAGTTCTTATTCCCCTCCTTCAAAGCTTCTTGGTGCTATTTTTTCTTCAAACCACTTAAGTACCCTTTATTTTGGCCTATGGTTTCTAGATAATGTGCATATACACATGGCACATACATTATCCTTAGCTTGGAAAAAATCACTTGTTTTTGTAGATGGTTATATAGACCCCGCATATACTTAAGGAGTAAATTTGGACTCTTGGGAAATATATCCAACAATATGACCATATTTTTGAACTTAGTACACTCTTATACACCCTTATGTCTATTTAAAGTAGTGTGAGTGAAAACATGGGTCCTCTACACACTTCATAGGGTATAATTGGGACAGGTAGTGTTAACTTCTACAAGTTCTATAGGCAGAGTCTGTAAAGGGCCAGGTAGCCTCTAGATCTCATCTTTTATGAAAGGTGACATATCCAGTAAATGCCCCTACATTCAATCTCTGGAATAGATCTAAATAGAAGTTCTTCATTTTAATCTCCATAAAACACAACCACTTTAAGGAAAATCATGTACATGTGTCATTTATCCCATACATGTGTCATTTCTCCCATAAACTCTTAAGGCAAAATTTAAAGCATGTGTCATTGTCTTTCTCCCATTAACTTTAAAGCATGTGTCATTTCTCAAGGCTTTCTCCCATTAATTCAAGGCAAATTTTGAGGCCTAAAAACTGAAAGTAGATTAATTTCCATAGGATAGGATCCCCCAAACTCAAATGGAGTAAAATGTAAAATGTTAAAAGTGGAGTGTTTTATGATAATGGATCTTAATAATCTATATTGACATGGTTGTATTTTATTAATGTAGCTAAATTTACACCTTCCATGTTGCTTTATTCTTTTAAAATGTTAAAAGTGGAGGTTTTTAGGATGTAATGGATATAAATAATCTAGATTGTGTTAAATATGATTTAATGGATCTTAATAATCTAGATTGACATGGTTGTATTTTATTAATGTACCTAAATTTACACCCTCCATGTTGCTTTATTCTTTTAAAATGTTAAAAGTGGAGTGTTTTATGATGTAATGGATATAAATAATCTATATTGACATGGCTACAGTGATATGATGATAGTGTAGGTTGATGTTGAAGTCGTAAAATTCTTGTACAAATCAATTATTATAAATTATTAAACAATTTGATAAGTGCTAAATCATACTTCTTATTAAGGACATAACTAATTTATGATGATAGTGTAGGTTGATGTTGAAGTCGTAAAATTCTTGTACCTATCAAGGATGAATGATAGTACAAGTCGAAAATGACATTATTATAAATTATTAAACAATTTGATAAGTGCTAAATCATACTTCTTATTAAGGACATAACTAATTTTTCCTAACAGAACTATGATATATAAGCACAGTCTGCAATTCCATTATTTTTTAGGTAAAGTACTATCTTCACATTAAAGAATTTTATAAGGTTACTCTAAAACTAAAGGCTTTCTCCCATTAATTAAAGGCAAACTTTAAAGCCTAAAAATTGAACCTAAATTGGCTATACTTCCATAGGATTTTATTCTGTCTATTGATTGTTAACTTCTACAAGGTTCTACAGGCAGAGTCTGTAAAGGGCTAGGTAGTGTTAACCTCTACAAGTTCTAAAGGCAGAGTTTTTAAAGGGACAGGTAGCCTCTGGATCTCATCTTTTCTCAAAGGTGACATATCCAGTAAATGCCCCTACAGTCAATCTCTGGAAAATAAATAGAAGTTATTCATTTTAATATCCATAAACCACTACCACTCTAAGGAAAACCTTGTACATGTGTCGTTTCTCCCTTCTCCCATAAACTTTTAGGAAAAATTTAAGACATGTGTCATTTCTATTTCATTTCTCCCACAAACTCATAAAGGTGTGACTTTTGACATAACTTCATCAACCACCACAACTAGTTGTTTTAGTAAGTGCATAAAATAATTTTGCAAACCATGTAAATGTCATTTCTCCCACAAACTAAAGTCTTTCTCCCATTAATTCAAGGAAAACTTTAAGGCCTAAAAACTGAACCTAAAGTGGTTGAACTCTCATAGGATAGTATCCCCCAAACTCAAGGCTTTTCCCCATTAATTTGAGGCAAAATTTAAGGCCTAAAAATTGAACCTAAAGTGGCTGAACTTCCATAGGAGTTTAGTTTGTTGGTTGAGTCTTAACTTCTACAAGTTCTAAAGTAGTCTGTAAAGGGCTAGGTAGCCTCTGGATCTCATCCTTTCTTAAGGTATGTAAAGGTTCAGGTAGCCTCTGGATCCCATCCTTTCTTAAGGCATGTTATTTCTAGATGTGATTTCTGCCATAAATTTTAAGGCAAACTTTCATGCAAACCATGCATGAACCATGTATATGTGTCATAAATCTCCCTTAAACTCTAGGCAATGCAATCTTTAATGCATCTCATTTCTAGATGTGAATTCTACTATAAAATTTAAGTCAAACTTTAAGATAAACCATGCACATGTCATTTATCTCATGCACATGTGTCATTTCTCCCATGCATTTACAATAAATGTCAATTTAATATATTTTTATTGAATTGTTTTTTCAGGGATAAAAAAACCCACTAAATATGGTTGAAAAATGGACATTATGCATAGATGTTTCTTGCTATCCCAATCCAGGGAAAGCAGTGATTACATATGTGATTTCCAATATTGAGACTAGCAAATTCGTCCAAATGAAAATGAATATACCGAGAAGAACAACAAACAATGAGGCATATTATATTGCATTGATAGAAGGCTTGGGAACAGCTATGGAGTATACATCAAATGGAATTATAGTTTTCACCAATTCTAAACTTGTGTGCAACCAGATGAATGGCGTGTACCAAGTTAAGAAGGAGAGGCTAAAAGAACTACATGGAATAGTAAACAATATTGTTAGCAAATTTCAAATTTTTAGTATAAGACATTGTATAAATGTGAATAAGATGTATGCTGATTTATTGCATGGGGCAATGCCAATTCAGGATTCATCTATCAAAGATGAATTAATAGATGAATTAGAATTATACAGGGCAATACTAATGTAAGATTCATCTTTCAAAGATGAATTAGTTTTGAGACGCTCTTTTTCAAAAATTCAAGATTCATATCTCAAAGATGAATTAGTTTTGAGACGCTTTTCTTCAAAAATTCAAGATTCATCTCTCAAATATGAATTAGTGTTGAGACGCTCTCCTTCAAAATTTATTGATGGACATTGTAACATATCTTGGTTATGTGTGTGTTTTGTACTTATAAATGTGTCTTTTTTGATGACCATGTGTTTTTTCAATTATATACCAAGTGTGCTCCCACCACACCATGTAAAGCGCAACTTGGTGAACTTCACATTTTTATAAAATTAAAATGCAAGGACTTCAACAATTTTTTGTTTAAATGGAGTTTCATGCTTCGTTTTTAATGACCATGTGTCTTTTTCAATTTTATACCAAGTGTGCTCCCACCATGTAAAGCGCAATTTGGTGAACTTAACATTTTTATAAAATTTTTTGCTTAAATTGAGTTTCACTCATCAATTAGTACTTTGAAAGTTGTGTTTTACATAATTTGTGTACACTAAATTACATTAATTTTCTGAAATTTATTTTAAATAGTAATTAAAAAAAAAAAATGCCCACTATAAATATATATATCATGGAGGATGAAGGACGAAGATCAACAGAATCCCATATCTCTACGAGAGAAGGGGATCAGGGATCAAGGGATGTTCATGGTATTTAAATATAATCTTAAATCTCCATACATATACATACATGTGTGTACATATGGAATTGATTTTTTATCAATTTTGTGAGTTAAATTAGTTGTTAATAAGTTTCAATTTTTATTTTTGAGCTAAGAGGAGAAAGATGTCTACTCCATAAATGGAGCATTCCCATGGTTCACGCAATCATAGTATGGTTCACGTGATTTAATCAATGAATGTGTACATTTATTTATATGTATGAATGTATTTTTTAATTGATTATAAATTCATATTTGTATATGAAGCTTCTCTCTCGTCTCGTGAGGTTGGTGGTGGTTCAGATTCCCTTAGAGGGCCATCAATAAGTGCTGGCGGATTGTGTGAAGGTGGTGATATGTATTCCCCCATAGGCCAATCAATGGATGGTCATGTTGGTTCTCAACCAATCGGTGGTCGTGTTGGTTCTCAGCAGGGTCATTCTGGTTCTCAACAGTCTCAGGGTGGGCAAGATGCTAGCCAACCACATCGAGATGGCCATCAATTTGAATATTTGTTTCATTCAATTTGTACAAATTTGTTTACATTTGTTTTTTTAATATAAAAAATTGTATGTATTGATGCAGAGACTGAAAATGCTACTCTAAATGTTGCTAAAAAAAGACATAGGGCAGAACGCGTCATTCAAGAAGAAGGTTGTCAACCAACCACAACTTATCCGATGGATATTTCTGATATACCTTGGGAAAAAATCATGCAAAAATTTACCTTAGAAAGGTGTCAACATCTTCATGCAAAATTGAAGAGAGATCTCGTGGCTTTGACTCTACCTGCTAAGAGTTGACAAAAATTGGAAATAGTTACACACTTTTTAGGTGAACTAGTAGATGTGTACCGAAAGCTTGGGCCAACCACTGATACTTTTGTAGAAGTCATGAGAAAAAGAAAGAAAACAGTGATGGGTCTCGATAAATGGGAGATTGTTAAACAAAGAGTTAAACATAAATGTACAAGTCTATATTTAATTTCAAAGAAGGGTCGAAAAGAAAGATGTTGAAGATGCAATATTTCAAGCACCCTCATATCGCTCACTATTTGTATGATAGACACCTTGCGGCCTATAGAAGACTCCCATGGAATGACGAGGTTCTGCTTTATTTTGCAAAATTATTTTATGTAGAATTATTTTTGCAAATTAAACCCAATTATAATGACCTTCCCTCTGAATTTTTTGGTCATAGGAAAGGTCGATTGTGTGACCGTAAGGGCACTAGGCATGATTTTGAGTTGCCTCACCCTGAGCCGTCATTGGTTAGTCGACCTTTTTGTGTTGAAAATTTGTGGTCAAAGATGGAAGCCACTTCCCAAATTAGTCGAGAAGCAAGGGATGCCATCATTGATAATGTTCACAGTGGATTGGGTGGAGTCGATGTTTATCTGAATCGACAAAGAGCACATGAGAATTCATGCACTAATTGTGTGTATTATACAGATGAAGAGATTGACAACATGAGTGTTGAAGATCTAAAAACATATGCAAACAATTTTCGCAATGGTTGGTAGGACCTAATTTTTCATGAGGAAGAGGGCATGGAAACGGTATATGTTAATGGTTAGGGTTCAATTATTTTAACAGATGTATAATTTGTAATAAATACATATATACATACATTTGTTTGTATACATTAATCTAACAAAAATGTATCATTATGTGTTAACACCATTTGCAGTTGTCACGCTTGATGAATGAATAAAATGTTAATATCACGGTCGGAGCCTCTGGTTAAAACAATCAAGATGGGTCTCACCATCAATAATACAATCAAGATGGTTCTCACCATCAAGATACATTGGCAAATGTTAGTTTTTTTTTAAGTGAACATGATGATGTACAATTATTTTTTATCTATTATTATATATATATCAAAACATGATGAGATATTTTTAAAATAAATAATTGTGCACACATGTACATGTACATATATATAATAAAATGTTTTAACAAATTCTTATTTTGTCTGATGTTTCTGGGATGGCGATACCTTCTTCTTCCTTGGGAGATGTACCTTATACTTCCTTAGGAGATGTGCCAAATCCACAATCACAAGTATGGACAATTTTTCACTTTAAAAATTTATGTTTTTAAGTTATATATTGAACCTCAAAAAGTTCCATTAAAAAATGAGATATATCTATATCTTGAGTTATTCTAAATTTTTTGGATTTTAGGTTTTTGGAGATTTTCTTTCTGAACCACTCTTAGGAGATGTGCCAAATCCACCAGCACAAGTATTCAATTTTTCACTTAAATAAATATACATTTTTAAGTTATAAGTTATAAATTGAAGTTTAAAAGTTTTATTATAAATTGAGATCTAGAGATTTTGAGTTATTTTCAATTTTTTGAATTTTAAGTTTCTATAGAGGATTTCTTTTCTCCACGGACTTTAGAGATGGAGATAGAAACATCCACACCATTTCAACCATTTGAAAAAATTTTCTAACTTTTTTTTTAATATTATTGAAAATAAGTTTATATTTGCATTTTCATTTGAAAATATTATATATATATATATATAATTGTACATGTGTATTGTACATTTTACTGTTGGAAATGTTCCTGTGGGGGAAGTTTTAGTGGACGAGAAACAAATGGAAAGGAAACCTCATGAGGTATTGCATAATTTATTTTTACATTTTGTATTTTACATGAAGTTCTATATATTCTCACTCAATTTTAAAACATCAAATTTTAATGTTTGTACACATTGTGTACAGGTTCCCCATGCTTCGCAGGATAGCTCAAGGATTGTGACTTTGCTGGGAGAGACACTACATCCATCTTTATTTGATGGATGATGTGCATGAACTATTTGATGGATGATACACATGCACACATGCAACATTATATTTTCAATAAATTTAGTTTTAAATTTACTTTTTTATATATAGTCTTATCTAGATGCAGTCATATATAACTTGATACTTGATACTTGTGAGATCTACAAATTTTGGACATATTTTACGTGAACTACATTTGGTACATGTGAATGTGATATATAATGTTTTTAAAACTTAAGTTTTGGATGGTTGAACTACATTTGGCATGTGAAGTAATGTTACAGTGTTATATATAATTTGTTTTGTTTTTAAAACTCAAGTTTTGGATGGTTGAACTACATTTGGCATGTGATGTGAAGTAATGTTGTGTAAATAATTTGTTTTTTTTTTAAAGTGTTATGGTTGAACTACATTTGGAATGTGAAGTAATGTTACTTGATACTTGTGATCTATAATGTTTTGTTTTTAAAACTCAATTTTTGGATGGTTGAACTACATTTGGCATGTGAAGCGATGTTGTGTTATAATTTTTTTTATTTTTAAAACTCAAGTTTTGGATGGTTGAACTACATTTGGCATGTGAAGTAATGTTGTGATCTGTATTAATGTTTTTCTTTTGAAAAACTCAAGTTTTGGATGGTTGAAATACATTGGCATGTGAAGTAATGTTGTGTTATAATGTGTTTTGTTTTTAAAACTTAAGTTTTGGATGGTTGAACTACATTTTGCATGTGAAGTAATGTTGTGTTATAATTTTTTTTGTTTTTAAAACTTAATTTTTGGATGGTTGAAATACATTTGGCATGTGAATTAATGTTGTGATCTATATTGATGTTTTGTTTTTAAAACTTAAGTTTTGGATGGTTGAACTACATTTGGCATGTGATATAGTGTTTTGTTTTTATTGGATAGTTGAACTACAATTGGCATGTGAAGTAATGTTGTGATATAATGTTTTTGTTTTTAAAACTCAAGTTTTGGATGGTTGAACTATATTTGGCATGTGAAGTAATGTTGTGTTATAATTTTTTTTTTTTTTTAAACGTAAGTTTTGGATAGTTGAACTACATTTGGCATGTGAAGTAATGTTGTGATCTATAATGTTTTATTAAATTAAAACTTAAGTTCCGGATGGTTGATCTACATTTGGCATGTGATATAATGTTTTGTTTTTATTGGATAGTTGAACTACAATTGGCATGCCTTTTGAATTAATGTTGTGATATAATTAAAAAAAAAATTTAAACTAAAGTTTTGGATGGTTGAACTACATTTGGCATGTAATTATGATACTATGTTTTGTTTTTAAAATTCAAGTTGTCATTTTCCAAACAAAAAGAAAATCACATGAATATATATACATGTAGAAATGATTTTACACATATTTGAATATATATGTTAAAATGATTGAAGTACAATACATATTAATGTGTGTGTGTGTGTGTATATATATATATATATAAACAATCATAAGATCCTAGGTCTTGTTAGATGTGTCAAACAATAATAAAATTTTAAAAATGCATTCTATAATGTATATATATCTAGTACGTGCAAAATTTTTCATCAATGCATGTATAGAAAAGCTACTTTTAGTTAATTCCATTCTAGAACATATATATCCAGTACTTCAACATTTTTCATCAATGCCAATAGAATTTAGCTACTTTTAGTTAATTGTATTCTAGAACATATATATTCAGTACGTGAAACATTTTCCATCAATGCACATAATAAAACTACTTGAACAATTAATTGCATTCTAGAACATATATATATCCAATACGTGAAACATTTTTCATCGATGCACATAGAAAAGCTACTTTCAGTTAATTGCCTAGAACATGTATATATCTAGTACGTGCAACATTTTTCATCAATGCACATAGAAAAACTACTTTCAGTTAATTTCATTCTAGAACATATATATCCAGTACTTGCAATATTTTTTCTTAATGCACATAGAAAAGCTACTTTCAGTTTTCATTGAATTCTAGAACACACACACACACACACACATATATATAAACAATCATAAGATTCTAACTCTTGTTAGATGTGTCAAACAATAATAAAATTTTAAAAATGCATTCTATAATGTATATATATCCAGTACATGCAAAAATTTTCATCAATGCATGTATAGAAAAGCTACTTTCAGTTAATTCCATTCTAGAACATATATATCTAGTACGTGCAACATTTTTCATCAATGCACATAGAAAAGCTACTTGAACAGTTAATTGCATTCTAGAACATATATATCCAGTACTTCAACATTTTTCATCAATGCCAATAGAATTTAGATACTTTTAGTTAATTTCATTCTAGAACATATATATTCAGTACGTGAAACATTTTTCATCAATGCACATAGAAAAACTACTTGAACAATTAATTGCATTCTAGAACATATATATATATATATATCCAATACATGAAACATTTTTCATGAATGCACAAAGAAAAGCTACTTTCAGTTAATTACCTATAACATGTATATATTCAGTACGTGCAACATTTTTCATCAATACACATAGAAAAACTACTTTCAGTTAATTTCATTCTAGAACATATATATCCAGTACTTGCAACATTTTTCATTAATGCACATAGAAAAGCTACTTTCAGTTTTAATTGCATTCTAGAACATAAATAAATATATATATATATATATATATATATATATATATATATATATATATATATAGATCTAGAACATATATATCCAGTACTTGCAACATTTTTCATTCATGCATAGAAAAGCACACTTTCGGTGGAATTGCATTCTAGAACATATATATCAGCCATGCAACATTTTTCATCAATGCATGTATAGAAAAGCTACTTTCAGTTGATACGAGTGTGCATGTACCAAAATAATGTACATGTGCAAACAGTTGCACAGATAACATAACAAGGCAACTCAATTTTTAGTTGAGTTTTGAAAGTTCTAAAACATGAATCCAAAGAGAAGAAATTTTTGGGTAGTTCAACCAAAAAAATTCCAATGGAATGCCATCTTTAGTAATCCGTTCATGATCAGATTTTGATATTTTTGATTTCTTAATCTTCATTTTTTTCTTTGATTGAACCTCTATCAACTTTATGTGTGTTGCACATACCAAGTGACTATATTGACAACTTATGACATCAGGTTCATAGTCTTCAAAGTAAAAAAAATCCCCACTTTGATTAGTTTTTCTGAAAAAATAACCTTTCAGTATAATAGATCCTCTTTCATATGGAAACTCGTGATCATTATAGTTTTCTAATAATTTCATTTTTTGTTCAGTGCAACACATAAAATAATAATTCACATTTTCATCGTTGTCAGTAGGTGCAATTACAAAAAAACATCTCCTGCACTATAAAACAAAATTAACAAACTTATGCATTTAAATTTATTTCTAGACCTCTATTATTTGAAAGCAATTCAAATGTTACCTTATCTAACAAGATCAGAAACTCGATCACCATCGGATGATATTGTAGTCGCCTTTGATTACATTTCTTCAAACATTGCAATGAACATTTTCCCCTTTGTATTTAGCTCTGTATGTTTCCATTCTTTTACATACATTTTGTTTTCACAAACTTCATTGGATTATGTGTTGCCTATGTAAACATGAAAAAAACAAAAATATTTTCTTTTATCCAATGCAAACACATTTGTGGACAAATTTTTTTAATTGAATGCAATTTTCGAGTCCCTTTTATTGTTTCAACGTCATTTCCAATTGATCTATCTCCATCTTCGATCCCAATATGCCAAAAAAACCTATATATGGAAAATTCAAAGAAGCATGTAAATATGATATAAAAATACCATCAAAGATAATCATTGTGATAAATGTACACTTTTTAAAATTAGATATCCAATAAAAATTAAATTGAATGCACCTTCGCACTTCCCTTGATCGGTTAGTCTCATGGCTTAAAGCAGAAATGCAACATTGAACAACTTCTTTAGCGTCGACAAGTTGGTTTGTAGAGGGGTTCATTTGATATCTTTGAAGTGCTCATTTTATGCATGTCCCTGCACCATCATGTTCTCCTTTTCCATGGCCAGTCTCAAAGAAATTCCAACAATATCTAATGCAGGTTTTCTTATGAAGATAACACAACCAAAAGAATAATTGTGAAGATTTGAATTGACCTGCGCATCCATCTGACCATATTCATTGCTCATAGAATTTTATTCCACGACTTTTCAAGGAGTCATAAATATTTCCAAAACAGTGTTGTACAAAATATGTATCATATGTACAGTCGTCATTGATATAAAAGTGATATTTTTTATTAACATGTCGATTTTCACTGGTGATTTCTATATGATCGACGTTTTGTTCAACATTTCTATATAGAATATGGATGAGCATGGAGACTTGGTCAGAATGATAGTATTCACTCTGAATTTCTTTTTGTGGAACAAATGTGTAGTTTTATGAAAAATCAATTACTGAAAAAATGGTCCCTGGTGGAAAAAATTCACAGGATTTTTTGAATTGTAAGTCTTGCCATTGAGATCTATGGGAATGCTTGGTGTATTTATAAATTTCTGCCCCAAGCTTTCTCAAAAAATCTATCACAAAAACTTCTTCTTCTTGTAATTCAATTCTTTTAGCACTATTTGAACCTTGAATCGATGTATGGATGTATTCATATCTCTTCCATTTCACTTTCATTTTGGACAATGATTGATCATTTATATCCATATGATATATGTTTTGAAATTTAGTCAAATTTCCACATTCATTGCATTTTTTACCACCAACACATTTCTTTTCGTAAAATAATTCATCGCTTTCTCTTTCACATACAATTTGATATACGAAATCATGGATAGTGGAAAGAGGAGGCGAATATTTTCAAAATGTTCTACCAAAATTAAGGAATGTGTCATAATATAAGTCAAATTCCACATGATAACGACAACAACAAGTGTTGCGTACGGTGATAGGTTTTACATACCATGGTTTTTTTGAACAAAAGCACTGATTGAGACATGAATTTCACGATTCTCTTCTTTGAACTTTTTGAACAAATCTATCTCAGTGGTTTCCAAGAATTTTTTTGCATGTTGTTCGTACTAATTTCATGTTATTCTTCTTCGCATCACATCCCTTGCATTTGGCGAAACACGTGAATTTTTCTTCCAATATTCATATATTGTTTTTTAACATTTTCTCCAAGTCTATCTTTGTATGGTTGCCTACAAATAGCTCTCCAACAAGTGAGTTCATCATTTACATCTATTTTCAATTGAAATTTCTGATGTTTGTGCAAAGTTTTTCTTGAGGTTCCTAATGCTCGTGCCATAGATTTTACCAAGCGATTATATTTGTACTTGATGAAACCACTGCCATATGTATTTCTCTACGTACAACTGAAATTTTTTTCTTTCTAGATCTTCTAATTGAATTTATAGCACTATTTATATTTTGTATCACATTTTCCTTTATTTTTTATCTTTTTTTTTTTTTTTTTTTTGAATACCCAATAAAGCCGTAGCTTCTTTTAATTTACTTAATGATATGAGGCCTTTCAGCATTTGGGCTTGAACTGTCACATTTTCCTTTATGAAGTACATATCAAAAATGCATTTAACACGACATCGTATAACATGGTCAACTCTTTTATCTCCATATGTGTGAGTGTCAACATTTTCTAACATCTCATCATCGATGTTGATTTCTTTCGTACATATTCGAATGAATAGTACATAATAAGTTTACATATTCAATAAAAACAAAATTAATAAATATGTATAATTTCAATAATACGTGCATGTGTTCAACATATATATATATATACACACACACACCTTGTGATTCAATTTCTTCACTTGAATTTCTTTCAACATTTTCACCATCTTCAATCATTGGTTCAAAATCTCTTTCACTTTCTCTTTCAAAATTTTGTAACTCATCATCAATATATTGAGGAATATCTCTCTCTCTGTTTACATTGCAAAATATTTTTCAAATTAGTACATCAAGTAAAAATTAAGCTTCACATTTTACACTAGGAAAAATTTAAATATCAAATTCATAATATTTACATTTACATACCTACTTCAACTTCTAGTTGAGGTTGATTTTCCCTTTCAATATTTGAGAGTTCTTCTCTCTTTCTTTTGCAAGATTATCTCGTCTCTTCTCTACGTTCCTCATGGTATCTTTTTCGATCATATTTTCTCACGTAATTCCTTCGATTTCTCATGATAATAGAGTATCGAGTTCAAAAAATTTCCTTCAAAAATTTAGACAAAAACTCAATTAAAAAAAACATCACAAAATATTTAATTTAAAAAAAAAAAACTAATTTTAAAAATTTGCAAAAAATACATACTTCAATCCAAAACACTTACTTTAAAAAATACGAGAAAAAAAAATGTCTTATAAAAATGAAACGAGTTCAAAATATTTCCTTCCAAGTCCCTCACAAAAAAAAAATTCATTTAAAAAGTTAATTAAAAACTCATTTAAAAATCATTGAAATATTTACTTCAACCCAAAACACGTACTCTAAAAATTTCACTTCAAAAAATACCTCCAAAAAATGTCCATTGAAAATTAATTCCAACTTCTTAAAAAATACCCTTTAAAAATACTTCAAAAAAACCTCCTAAAAAATATCACTTTAAAAAATACCTCAAAAAAATTTCCTTTGAATATTAAGCCTAAAAGAGTCCTTCCGAAATTAAGTCAAAAAAATTTCTTTTTGGAAATTAAACTTAAAAAACCTCTCAAAACAAAATACATCCAAAAAATGTATTTTGAAAATTAAGCCCAAATCCTCTAAAAACAAAATACCTTAAAAAAAAATGAAGCCCAAAAAACATCAAAAAAAAATGTATCACATACCTCCCAGAATGTCCTTTGAATGTACCTCCAAGAAAAGTCCTTAAACTCAAAACAATCCTTTGCAAAAATGTCCTTTGAATGTACCTCCAAGAAAATTCCTTAAACCCAAAACAATCCTTTGCAAAAATGTCCTTTGAATGTATCTCCAAGAAAATTCCTTAAACCCAAAACAATCCTTTGCAAAAATGTCCTTTGAATGTACCTCCAAGAAAAGTCCTTAAACCCAAAACAATCCTTTGCAAAATCAGACCAAATGAAGAAATAAAATTCAAAAAAATCAGAAATACATAATGTTACATTAATGTTGGAAAAATGTTTTCATTAACAATTAAAGGGAGTTGACGAGGTTAGGGTACACACAATTTACACCTATGATTTCCTCGATTGACGAGGTTAGGGTACAAAAAATTTACAACTATGATTTCCTCGATTGACGAGGTTAGGGTACACAGAATTTACAACTATGATTTCCTTGATTGACTAACGATTGTGAGCACAATTGTGAGCAAATAATATGCTTTACCTTAATTTTCAATTCTTGGTCATCATTAAATTTTTATACTAATGTTAGCTATTATTGAATATTTCTAAACATGATTGATGTTACATTAACACTTGTTGAATATCAATATGAGAGTTACATTAATATTAGTATTTGAAGAATATTTCTATTATTATTATTATTATTATAATAAAATGGAGTATTAATTTATCAATATACTATAATAAATGAATCTTAACTTAGTATCTACTAAGAACTTGGAGTGATTATATATGTCAATATGGAAACATAATTTTTAATGCAAGGCCTTAAGAAAACTCTCGATATTTGTTTTTTTTATCATCAAAATAGTAAAGCATATGTGCACGTGTAATTTGTTCCATATCAAACATTTCACAATCAAATACAATAATATAATAGATGAGTCCATATTTAAAAAAATTTAAATCATATATAAAATAGTATAAATAAAATACAAAACATACCAATCGATATATATATATATATATATATATATATATATAAAGTTATGAAACCAACTACAAAAATAGAAAAAAAGAGAGATCAATACCTTAGAAATCAACCACTTCGAGGGGGCAGCCTCCAATAAATTACATAAATGAACAATTCTTGGATGATACAAATGACAAAACCTCCTTATATATATAGGAGTCCATGAGGTCACACTATCATCCTAGTCAACCTAACAATAATAATTTAAGGGCACAATAATAACAATATGGGGGTTACAAGGATACAACAATAACAATAAGGGGGCTACACTAGCAACAATAAGGGACTACATTAGTAATATAGGGACCTAAAATGCCCCTCTCCTTCAAAAAGTGTTTTCCTCAACGCTTGAGTAGCTCTGGATGCTTCTGTATAAAATTTTCATCCTCCCATGTAGAATCTTCAGTGGGTAAGTTCTTCCACTTGATGAGATACTCTGAAATAGATAGTTTTCATAACTTTCGAGTTCTTATTTTCGTGACTGCTTTAGGTTCCAATATGATTTTTCCTTCCTCATCAAGTTCTGCCAATATTGTTTGAATAGGAATTTTATCACCTATAGCCTTCTTTCAGCATGAAACATGGAAAACTGGATGCACTCGCGAAGAAGCAGGAAGCTCCAATTTGTATGCCATAGTACCAATATTTTGCAACACCTTGTAAGGAACATAGTACTTTGGCGATAATTTATTATCCTTCTTAGCTTGCTTGAGGGACATTTGTTTATATGGTTGTAGCCGTAAAAATACCCAATCTCCTACATCAAAACTTCTCTCGCTGTGATGTTGATCTACATGTTGTTTCATTCGATTTTGTGCCAAATTCAGGTTATCCTTTAAGAGTTGGAGAACTTCTTGTTGATGCTCGATGTGATCTTCCACTTCTTTAACCTTTGAATTTTCTCTTAAAGATGATGTGATGGATGGTGGATGATATCCATAAAGTGCCATAAATGGGGTCATTTTTGCTGCAGTATGGAAGGAAGTGTTATACCACCATTAAGCGAGAGGTAACCACTTGACCCATTGTGTTTGTTTATCAGATACAAAACAACGAAGATATCCTTCCAAACATTTATTTACTATCTCAGTTTGACCATAGGATTGAGGATGATAAGATGAGCTATGAGCTAGTTGAGTACCCAAACAAGAAAATTATTTCGTCCAACAATTTCTAGTAAAAATGGGATCTCTCTCACTTACCATAATATTTGGATTTCCATATAGCTTTTTAATTGTTTCCATAAATGCAGTAGAAACTATACTTTCTTTAAATGGATGAGATAATGCATAAAAGTGTTCATACTTGGTAAGTCTATCAACTATCACCATGATGACACTCTTTCCTTCAGACTTATGTAAACCTGTTATAAAATCCATTGAAATCTCCTCCCAACGTTGACTTGGAATGGATAAAGGTTGTAGAAGACCCTGGGTCTTAATTGTCTCAACTTTATTTTGCTAGAAAACCAAACATTTCGCAACCAAATTTTTAGTATCAGATTTAAGGCCATCCAAAAAAAATTCTTTCTTCACCCTGGGGTAAGTTTTTAAAAATACTGGGTATCCTCCTAAAGGAGAAGTGTGCAATTCCAAAAGAATATTTTGTTTTAGTTGGGAATTCTTACAAATATATAAGCAATCTTTGTACCATAAGGAATCATTTTTTCAACTAAATGTATCAGATGTACTAGGATCTTGCTGCAACTTTTGAATGAGTGTCCACACTTCTTCGTCCTTCTTCCATTCATCCCTTGCTTTGGTTATCCAATCTGGTTGGATTATAGAAATGGCTTGAAGAAATTCTTCCACATCTTCATCCTTTCTTGAGATTGCATCTGCAAAAACACTTAGCTTCCCTTCTTTTTAGATGATTTCAAAGTCATAACCCAACATCTTTGTGACCCATTTTTACTGTTCTTTTGAAGATAGTCTTTTTTCCAAAAAAAAATTAAGACTACCATGATCATTTTTTACCTTGAAATGTATTCCCATTAGGTAAGGTCGTCATTTCTTTAGTGCATGTAGTATTGGAAACATTTCCTTCTCATAAATATATTTATGTAAATACTTTCCTTTGATTGGACGACTTTCAAAAGCAATGGGTCTTCCTTCTTGCATTAAAACAGCACCAATTCCATTTCCTGAGGCATCACATTCCACATTAAAGGTTTTTTTGAAGTCTGTCATAGATAATACTGGTGCTAGGCACATTGCCTCTTTAAGATGTTCAAAGGGCTTAGTTTCTTCAAGAGTCCATGAAAATGCATCTTTCTTCAATAATGTTGTTAGAGGTGCTGCTATTCTCCCATAATTCTTAACAAACTTGCGATAATACCCTGTTAACCAGAGAAATCCTCGCAACTTCTTTATGGTTGTGGGAACTTTCCATTCCTTAATGGCTTTAATTTTGGTAGGGTCTACTTTAACACCCTCATGAGATACAATATGACCCAGATATTCCACCTCTTGTACTCCAAAGAAACATTTGCAGGTTTTTGCATATAATTGTTTCTCCTCCAATAGTTTGAGCACCCTGTCAACATGTTGAACATGATCCTTCCAAGACCTGGTGTAGATTATTATATCATCAAAAAATACTAACACAAATTTTATAAGAAAGGGTTTGAAAATGGAATTCATCAACCCTTGAAATGTAGAGGGTGCATTGGTAAGGCCAAAAAGCATGACCAAAAATTCATAATGACCCTCATGAGTTCAAAATGTTGTTTTCGGAACATCTTCAGTCTTCATTCTAATTTGATGATATCCTAAACGAAGATCAAACTTGGTAAAACAAATTTCTCCATGTAATTCATCCAATAATTCATCAATCGCAAGAATTGGAAATTTATCTTTCATATTGAGCTTATTGAGCTCCCTATAATCTGGACACATGCGGCATGATCCATCCTTCTTGTGCACCAATAGTACCGGAGCGGAGAAATAACATTGATTAGGTTGAATTACACCAGCCTCTAACATTTCTGCAATCATACATTCAATTTCACTCTTTTGGACATAAGAATATCTATAAGGCTTGATGTTTGGAGGAACACTTCCTGGAATCAAATTAATAGCATGTTCATGATCATGAATAGGTGGGAGTCCTTTTGGAGTTTCAAACACCTTGGAATGATTGTCCAAAACTTTTTGGAGATCTGGAGAAATAGATGATTTTGATGTTGGAACTTATAGTGAGCATAATTGTGAAATTACGCCTCATTGTTCTTTCTTCAGAAGCTTTGTCATGACATTAAAGCTTATTATCTTTCTCAGCTTCCCTACGATACCCCATAATTTAACTTCCTTTCCTTCCGAAAAACAATTCAAGATAAGTTCTTGAAAATTAAAAACTACCGTCCCCAAATATTGTAACCATTTTAGTCCTAGTACAACATCATCACCTCCCATTGGAATGGAAAGCATTGGACTATTCAATACATATTCCCCCATGGTTAGCTTGATATTATGGTATTCTCCAGAGCAATTTATAGTTCCTTCATTTGCAACCATCACTTTACATTTTGGTGTTGGGTATAGGAAGCAATTCAATTCCTTAGCTACCTTACAATGAATAATATTATGGGTACTACCTGAATCAATAAACACTATTACCTTTTTCTTCTTGATATGTCCTTCTATCTTGAGATTTTGAGGAGTGGTAATTCCTGCCAATGCATTACACGATATATTCAGACTCATTTCTTCTTTCTCTAGGGTTGGTTCCTCGTGTATATCCTCTTCATTTGAAGTTTCTTGTTCAATTTCTTCCTCCTCTTCACCATCTATGTAAAATAATTCCTTCTTAGCACAATTATGACCTTTAGTGTATTTGCTATCACAATTGTAGCAAATCCCTTTTTCTCTTTTTTCTTCCAATGTTACAGTGTAAACCTTGTAGGTTGTGGAAATCTAGAAGTAGCAACACTTACATATTTATATATGTGAGTGGTATGCTTCCTTGTCGCCATAATTTTACATTCAATTTTTCTTGCCAACCTAAATTCCTTCTCCAATGAATCAGCTTCCCAAAGGTGAACCTCATGTTGGATGTTATCCTTTAAAGTCCCCATGAAGACATCAATCATGTGTTCCTCTGGAATATCAGTTACCCTTATATTCAATTTTTGGAAGTCCTCAATGTGCTCCACCACTGAACCCTTTTGTTTGAGATTTATCAATTGGCTAACGAAGATTTTTCTCTTTGTATTCTCATAATGTGCTATCATTTCCTCCTTAAAAATTGACCAAGTGACAATTTTTTTACGGGAGCAAAGCCATCAATACCATACAAATGTATCTTGTTCTAAATATAAATTTGCAATGCATACCTTTTATGTGTTTTTCACATTATTGAGATCAAAATATTGTTCCATATGTAGTATCCATGTTACGGGATCCTTGCCATAAAAATTCCTCATATCAATCTTTGGAATATGGTGTTTCTTCCATCCAACGTTCGAGTTTATGAAATCATGATTAACATTTATTTTTTTCTCATCATGAGTTTCCTCTACTATATTTTCACCATTAGGAATCTTTTCTTGTATCAACCTTGTCAAACCTTCCTTCAAACCTTCCATTAGATCATTCTTCATGTATTCCATGTTGTCTTTCATTTTTTCTTCTATACCATCGATCTTAGCTTCCACACCTTTCTTCAAAACTTCCATTTAAATTTTTTTTGCTCTTTGCTAGAGTGAAATGTGGTGAACTTGCTCTTGTAATTTTGATATATCATGTTGCACTTCTTCATCTTCATGAGTCATAATAGAGTATTCTGAGGGCTTAACGGGTGTTGAATTATTTTTAGGGGGAATTTTAGAACCCAATACTGATATCTATGCTTCAATATGCCCTTGGGATCACTTCAAACTAATTTTTCAAACAAGACTTATGTAATTTGAAAAAAAATACGCACATTTTTTTTCTTTTGAGGAGCTTGATATTGAAAATGAATTATCTTTGTGATTTCGTATCTTCAATATCTTAAATTTGGTCCTGTATTATCCCTTTGAATATTCTTTTGAATGCCACGGGTATGACCTAATTTGGATGCTTGAAGACAAATTTATTCTCAATCTCCCACAATGACCTAATTATGGACTCGTTCAATAGAGCGAAATTTTACGGCATGTCATGTGTCACTGTTTCCTCCTTCAAATTTGAAATTGATACACAAGAAACTATATTTTGTGTACTTTCAGCCACTTTTTATAGAATTCCAATCCGATGTTCAAAGAGAGAGTTATGACGATTTTCCCAAGGTCACCTATTTTAGATGAAATTCAGGAGCCTGCAAAAACCCTAACTTCCACAGATAATATCTCTAAAAATATTTCGAACCAATATCTGAAATTTTTACACAAAGTTCCTCAGGAATTCGACTTCGCGTGGTAAAAATTTCACCTTCTGAACGTACGTAGAAAAAAAAAATTATTGCAAAAATTCCACAATGACTTGTTTGGAGTAGCAAAACCCTAGAATCCAAAGCCCTGATACCAAATGTTATGAAAACAGCTCCAAAAATAGAAGAAAAGAGAGATCAACACCTTATAAATCAACCACTTCGAGGGGGGAACCTCCACTACATTACATAAATGAACAATTCTTGGATGATACAAATGAAAAAACCTCTTTCTATATATAGGAGTCAATGGGGTCACAATATAATCCTATCTGACCTAAAAATAATAATGTAAGGGCACAATAATAACAATATGGGGGTTACAGGGGTACAACAATAACAATAAGGGGGCGATACTAACAACTATAAGGGACTACACTAGTAATATAGGGACCTAACATATATATATATATTCTAATGCGCAAAAGTTGTATAACTTGCACATAACTCCAACGTTCCAAGGCTAAAATTGATATATTTTCCTTGAAATTTTCATTCTACCCCTAATAATTTCACCTTTTAATCCTTCTTGAGAATTTATGCTCCTTTACAAGTGAATTTTAATCCAATTTCACCAGTATGACTTTCATCAAACTATTGGTGAAAAACCCTAATAGTTTCTCATTTGGCATCCAATCTTGGCTCAATCAGGCCTAACGTTGGAATTTGGCTCTGACACCACTTTGCAATGTTGACATCCTCCTACAAGGTAACATTAACACACGTTAAATATACAATAAATGTGAAAAAGTATGACCCTCAATGAAAATACTCAGTACAAAAATGCAAATGCAAAATTCATTAGGAAATGTTAGCCTATATATACATAAAAATTATTATATAATGGAAACCTATCAACATGGGCATTTATCTTCAACAAATTACGGTATTCAAACAACAATACATTAAAAAATGAAAATAAACAACCACAATTAAATGCATGCCCATAGTAAGAAGAAGATAAGTCATTAATTTAGCTGATCAATAATTAACCATAATCAACAGTTAGCGCAACACATAAAAATGGACACTTATATTTATAAAAATGGAAAATAGTTGTGTCCATTCCAAGTTCCACCCAACCATAGACCTCATTCTTCATAATTATCAACCATGGGTCTACCCCTATATGGAGTTATAACTCCATAGGAAATTTCTAATTGATAATAGCATGTTCTCCATGGCTAAGGGGCCAACCGAATAACCATGTCTCTCAAGGAATTTAGATACCATCTAGGGTAACTTCCAACATGTCAACCCAACAAATATGTTGTTCAAGTGCTCCATGAACCTTCTAGGCCAGAATATCAAACAAGGTGTTGACCCAACATACGTGTTTCTCCAAAGCTCTTGGTGCTCTATAGGCTAACTACCAAGGTAGCAAACCAAAATCCATGTTTCTATATGAATCTAGGCACCCACCAGGAAAAAACAACTAATTCTACTCATTGATAACTCTAGAACCCAAGTGATTCACACTTTTCTTGGATGGATAATCCCTCTATGATACCTCGCATCCAAGGCTCATGAACAAGTTCATAATTGAATTCGCAACTATTCCTACATGGAATGGAATCAATAATAAATGTTGGTGGTGATGTCATGAAGTGAAGAATGAAGGTGATGAATAATGATGATAAGAGAAAATGAATATGGATAATGATGGTTATAACTATATGATGAATAATGACCCCCTAAATGTTTCTTATAATGCATTTTCTATCTTTCCCATGTGGCCTACATGGCCCTCGTCCACCATGTGGAACTTCCATAAAGCCACATGGGTCCCCAAGTGTCATTTCTTAAAACACCAAACAAAACACCCATAACTTGTTGCCATGTCTTTTTACTATCGCCATACATTTTTTCATGGATTGAGGCCTACAACCAATCATTATTTTATTAATATAGAAATTTGTACAAATTTTAGATACCTACAATCAAGGATCTTCGACCACTTTTCCAAAATAACACATGTCCATGGGTAGTCTATCTCCAAAATATATATACACATATACATATGCATCTATGCCTGAAAAATAACTTTGTTTCACCAACCTAATATCAGGATACATATAATTACATCATAAGCTAGTACAAGGGTATTACAACACGCATATTTTTTGAATTCAATCTTTTTAGGTGGGAACTATATTTTTTCACTAAGTTGGTTACTTCAAATATATGATTGGTATGAAATACATAGTGGTTTAAAAGGCTAAAAAGACATGAAATTTTCCATTTCTTTTAATACCTTTCTATATATATATATATATATATATATACGGAATTGAATTTCAATAAGCTAGATAAGTCTATCATTCATGAAATTGTTGCAACATATAGATATGATTGTCTATATTATAGGCTACTACTATAAAATAGATTCATTTTCTACGAAACTATGGAACCTATAAAATTATGATTACGAAAATTTAAAAATGTGCATGCATTAGAACAATGTGTTATGTACATGGCTAAATTATTTTTTTTTCTCTAATTTCATCATTTGGGTGCTCAAAATTAGCCCCAATGGAACATATAAATTATACTTTACATGAATGTTAATAGCAATGTTCACATAGTTACTCACAACTTAAATAATTAATAATTATGTTCAAAGAGCTCATTCATTTTCCTAAGTTCAGTTATTTTACACCATATCCAAATTCATTATGAGATTATCTAAAATTATCGCTGCAAGTAAACATGTTTACTTTTTCCTCATTTTCGATGTCATTGACACATCATAAGTGACCATCATTAGCTTGCACTCGCCTATGACTATAATAACAAGATTGATACAAGCAAGGTAAGAAGATATATATTCATTTTTATAATAAATCAATGATTACACATAACCTAACTCTTCAACTCTACCATTATTAATTTTCAAACATTCGTAATTAAATAAACTAAACTAACACAATTTCTAGAATTCAAACAATATCTTACTCTTTGAAACTACTTAAATGAAATCTAACTAAAGCGAGAGAAGAAAATAGAGAGAGATAACAAGGAGTAGCCTAGTGGCCAATGTAGAAAGGTCTAAGACATAAAGGATAGAAATCCCTCAAGAAGTTGGATTTACAAATGGCACAAGTGAGAATAAAATATTTCCAAAGAAAGAAAATGATGACAATATAGTGAGCGATGATCAACTAATAAATAGATAACTAGGAAATCCTATAGCCTAGGTGAGAAATTAACTAATTCCATACCCCGACCAAACTATTATCCTGCAAGTTTTATCCCAAGCATCACAAAGATAGATCCTATTCAATTAAAATGGACATGGAAATTTCTCACATCCTAGAGGGAATAAACCCTATCACCAGTTCACCCATTCTAATGCCCCTCCAATGTGTTATAGATATTATCCTTGTGAACTTAAAAAATGAATGTGGAACCTGCTTAATCCAAGTGCTTAGTGGTTAGGTTTAAATTCATGACTCAAATTTTAGCAAAGTTATAATTCCTAATTCATTGGTTAATTTATCACAATGATCTAAATTTATGTTTAACTCACATTTCATGTGGTAAAAGGAGACCCTTCAAAAATAGGAAGTTTCTTCCATGATGTAAGGAATGTTGTTTTTTTGTTTCTATCCATCACATATGAATTTTCCCTTCATTATTTTAGTGACTCTCATTGACTCTCCTAAATCTAAAATGCCTCTCATGTTTAGCTCCATTGTATGAAGAAGTCCACACAAACGGTTATGTTTTTTTTCCATGTTACTTGATAATCAATTGAGGCCCTAAGTAGAAGACATAGCTAATGTACCTCATGGAAACTCTTTATAGTACAATCCATAATTTGGGTTTCTCTCTCCATATATGTGTGTATGTGTGTTTGTAACTCCCATTGGTACTAACCCTACTTTGGATTTGTGTGTGTGTTTGTAACTCCCATTGGCACTGACCCTACTTTGGATTTGTGTGTGTGGTGTCAATGTGACATAATATTAAAATATTTTATTTATGTTCTACTATGAAATCTTTTTCGTGATTAATATTTTCTTTGTGATTAATATTTTCTAATCCAAATTTTGATGTCCATATTAAACATAGAAAGAATTATACTCTTTCTTTTTTTAAATGGAAAGCACATGACTAAATAAATATTTTTTAAGCTTGAAATTACTTTATATATTTCTTCATATCTTTATATCATATTAATATAATACAATTCCAATTAATATCATTATTAAATTATTTTTAATTAATATAATACAATTCCAATTAATATCATTATTAAATTATTTTTAATATTAAATTTAAGTATTGTATATAAATTTTATGTTAAATATAACTCAACATTATGATATTTAACTTTAAAAAAATTAAATAAAATTAAAATAATTAATATAAATTTATAGTTTTTGTTATTTTTTTTGAAAATAATAAATAACATTATTCGAATTTATAATGAGCTTCTCTCATATCTCCCCATTAAATACATTTAAAAATTTTGTGACAACTTATAAAATGCTTTATTTTCAATTTCATCTTGATAAAATAAAAAATCAATAGTAACCAACAACAAAATTAACACAAAAAGAAATATTACATTTAAATTAATAAATAGATAAAACATTGTTATCGGAATAATTGTGCTTTTTTTTTAAGATCATGGAAAAAAAAAATTTCTTTTTTTTTTTTTTCTTGGCTTACCATTGGAACTATTTTTTCTATTATTTAAGACCAAATTCCGTATTCAAATGTTTTACCTGTACAAAATTTAAATATTGATGTTTGAAAGGTCACCATCGAAGCGGTCAAGAAACTTTTTTGTTTCATGTAGTGTGGATAGTCTGCTGGTAGGTACTCTGATAGATCACCATCGAAGAAATTTTTGGAATCTTACCGTTGGAGCGGTCACCATCGAAGCAACTTTTGAAATATTAATGTTAGAGCACTGAACATCAAAGCAGTTTTTAGAATACTATAGTTATAGCAGTGGTCACCATCTAAGTAGTTGGAGCATTGCAGAGTAAAAGTATTACATTGCTTTGGATGTTTTTGATCCGTTGGATAGCTTTTGCTTTTGACAACGACTCGCCAAAAGAGTAAGCGTTCAATAACACGTCATCTTGAATAGATAACTCTTAATTGGTTTAATAAATCAGATCACATCTGAATAGTAGTTGTTTATTAATATTACCAGCCATACTTTTTAACTTTTTGACAGATAGGATTTTTTTTATAAGGTTTTATTAATCTAATATGAAGTTATTGATCTTAGCCGTGTAATTATAATTATTAAAATTTGATAGCTTAAATTCAAAATTCAGTTATGCTTTCTACGTTCTCATTTTGATAATATTTTATTAGATTTTATTGATTTTAGTATTATATGCTAACCTTGTCATTTTTCTTTTCTTTAATGTTTTAATTAATAAAATATATAATAAAAAACTTTTATTCATTAAAAAAAAAATCATTATATTTTGAAAAAAAAAATCTATATATTTTAATGGGTAATGTTTTAAGAATTAATAGAGAAATATATATATATATATATATATATATATATATTATTTTTAATTTTTAATTTTTAATTATTACATTATTAATCTGGGTAAAATAATAATTTATGTATTTTAAAAATATGGACCAATGAAAATTGTGGAAGTTTTAAATGTAAAGAAGACAATATAAGAAAAAAACTAAATCTTGAAAAAAATAATGTGATCTAGTTCAAGTAATGTCATTTATATAGATTCCAATGTCAAACAAGGAGACCAAATCAATCTTTGTTTTTCCTTATTTGCCACATTTAAAGAGATTTCTTATGTTAGTAAAATTATTTAGCCCATGCAAAAATAATGTTAAATGAGGTTGAGGTTAAAGAGGTTTGACAGAGGTTGAAGAAGGTTGACTAGGTTGAACATGGTAAACCATAATTGACTATGATTTCATTGGTTGACTAGTGATTCTTAGAAAATATTAATTTTGACCTTAATTGACCATTTAGCCCATGAAAAAGAAATGTTAAATGAGGTTGACGTTAAGAATGTTTGACTGAGGTTGAAGAGGGTTGATGAGGTTGAACATGGTAAACCATAATTGACCATAATTGACTATAATTGTGTTGGTTGACTAGGGATTGTTAGAAAATATTAAGTTTGGCCTTAATTGACCATTGTTTTCAATCGTTATATTTCTACAATATGTTTTTCAATGTTTATCTTTGCTAACTATGGCAAGTTAATATCAATAGTTATATTATTATATCTACAATCATATATAATAGCGTTAATGTTATTTTAGCATTATATTAATATTAATATTAAAAACAGTAGCATGGGATGTAGACTATGATAATTTTGGTGTTGTGATGGTCCATGGAAACCCAGGGTTTCCCTCCTCCCTATGATAGGAGCCTATAGAGCTCCTTCCCTTCTCTCATGTTGCATCATCTTTGAGCTGAAGGAAGCGAGGCACATAGTGCTCAAGCATCCACGCTATGGAGGATCATGAAGGGGGGGATGGCGGCTCTCCCGATGGCAGCGGACCCGTGGGACCTGACTTTGGCCCTCTCAACGACAAGGTAGGGAGTTCTAACCCTGTAGAAACACCATATATCCTGACATAAGAGAAAAACGATAAAAACGGCAGAGGAAGGCATCATCATCCACATGCATTCCTATAGCACCTGACATGCTCAATATCTATCTCCTCGCTCAGTGCATCAACAGCCGAATACAGTACATGAAGGACCATGCACTCATTGGAAATTTCATTAGCTTCTGTCCCACTAAGAAAGCTCTCATGGGCTGGATAGCCTCAAAATGGAAGCCCAAAGGGCACATCTCCCTCCAGCTAGGACCAAATGGATTCTTCAACATCATCTTTACTTGCCTAGAAGAAAAAAATAGAATCATGGATGGAGGACCATATTTCTTTAACTCGGCTAGCCTCTTCCTCAGGAATTAGGTGGAAAGATTCAACCCAGAAAAAGAGGACTTTAATAGGGCTCCAGTCTGGATTAGGTTGTATTCACTCCCTCAATATTACTAGGATGAACTATCCCTCATATACATTGGCAATCACCTTGGATATTTCATCAAAATTGCAGAAGAAACCAAGCTCAATCGCTACATAGCTTATGCCAGAATCTGCATCTACATGCACCTAGCCAAAGCCCTCCCAGATTCAGTAATTCTATTCCATGAAAATTATGAATGGGTCCAAACTATTGATTATGAGCATGTACCTTTTCACTGCCACAAATTTCATGAGCATGGGCACCTATTTCAGGATTTCCCTCTCAATCAACCTTTGAAACCTTCCCCAGCTTCGGATAACACTGATCCTGACGACTTCACTAAGATCTCCAATTGCAAAAGACATGCTAGAAAATCCACCTCATCTCCCAAGGCCTCACACTCTATCACCAATAACAGCTTTGATATTCTTTCTAACCAAATCTCCATGGAAGGTACTTCCTCAAATCCCCCTGAGAAAACCTTAATTTCTATCAATCCCATTCTCGACCCCAATCAGGCCCATTCTGGTCCCCTAAATCCCTCTACCTCCCCCCACCCCCCTTGACATTAATCAGACCCAAGATCTGCAGGAAACTAAAAACAACAAAGGGAAGAAGGTTGATCTAGAACAACCATCCCCTATGGAGGAAGAATAAGAAATAATTGACTTCGGTGAGCTCGATATCTTAGGCTTGGAGGGAGCATGTAAAAAATGAGAATATCACACGATCACATCTCAACAGATTCAATGCCTGGAGGAAGTCCTCACCAGAGCCCAGCAAATTCCAACTCTTGGCATCCAGGGAGGCACCCTGCTTGACACAAAAATATCATGAAGGAGTCCATAAAAAGAGGGTGACGTACGGATCTGCAGTGCCTCATCCTGCTCGGAGGCCAACTTGTTGAATCGGGATGACATCCTAAGCTGACCAAGTTCTACATGGCCCTGCCACATAGTTCTTAATGAAGCTCATATAATGGAACATTCGAGGTCTCAATAGCCCTTCAAAGCACCAACTGATCAAGAACAGAATATAGCAAGAAAAACCCACTATTTTCTTTATGCAAGAAAACAAATGCACCAGTACCACCCTGAACTCCATCATATCCAGACATTAGCATGGTTGCAGTACCATTGCAGTTGACATCGTTAGGGCCTCGGGAGGTTTAACTATTGCTTGGAATCCCCACCTTATCAACCTGACCAATCTCCATGCCTCTCACAACTTCATTCAAGCCTCCTTTCACTTGATTGACACCAACATCCATGACCATCTCATCAATGTTTACTTCCCCCAACCCATAGCCCAAAAAATTAACATTTTGAACTCCATAGAGCTTCTAAAATCCCATCATACCCACCCCCTATGTGTCTCAGAGGCAATTTCAATATGATCACCAATTTGGAGGAGAAAATAGGTGGACGTCTCAAGCTTGAATTAGACAACCACAACTTCATATATTTCATTCAGAGAAACCAATTAATTAACCTCTAGACCTCCAATGGTATCCACACCTGGAATAATCACAGAGGAAGACCCCATCAAATTTCTTCATGCCTATACAGATTCCTCATCTCAGACAACTCCATCCACCTTGGAGGAGACATCTTCTCCACCATCCTCCCAGCATCAGGCTCTGATCACTGGCCCATTCAGCTACACTGGTCACACCCCGGGGTAGCAAGTAACAAACCTTTTTTATTTGAGAAGTTATGGCTCACTCATCCTGGCTTCAAGGAAATGGTCACAACCTAGTGGAGCAATATGACATCACCAAAGGGCTCCAAAATGTACCAATTCCAACAGAAATTGAATACTCTCAAAAAAATTCTCACGTAATGGAATCAACCCTCCTTTGGAAACATCTTCAAAATTCAGAAGGAGCTAGAAAACAAAATGGTTGATCTTCAGTAACACATTACCAGAGACGGGCATACTGAGGATGTGGCGCTCCAGGAATAGGATCTAATGGGTCACTTGGAAGATAGAAGGTTACAAGAAGAAATCATCTGGAAACAAAAATCCATAATTCGATGGCTCAAACAATGGTAGAAGAACACAAAATTCTTTCACCACTCCACCATACAACGTCGAATGCTAAACCGTATTGCAGTCCTCAAAAATGAACAGGGAGACAATCTCAAGGCACATGTTGACATCTAGCAAGAATTATTAAATTATTTCAAGGACACGCTTAGAGAGCCCAACACTGAGCCTCAACCTGCAATCAATAAAATCACTCAGCACATCCCTAAAATCATCACGAGGGATCATAATCAAATGTTGTTGAGACGGTTTCACTGCAAGAGGTGGATCAAGCCATTTCGCAGCTCAAAGACAAGAGGGCCTCTGGCCCAGATGGCTTCACCTCCAAATTTTTTCACTTATTTTGGGAGAAAATAAAGTTGGAAGTCTAGGATATAGTTGAGTAATCTCGAAGTATGCACTGGATCCTTCCAGCCCTCAACGCAACCTTCCTCACTCTAATCCAAAAAGAGGAGCATGTGGCTACCCCCAGCAAGTATAGACTGATAGCCCTCTGCAATTTCATCTACAAACTCATCTCTAAAGTGATTTCCAATAGGCTCAAACCACTCCTCTCACTGCTCATATCTCTAGAACAAATGGGATATGTGGAAGGACGCCAAATTCTGGACGGCATAATCCTCACGCATGAAGTCATTCACTTGCTGAAAACAGAAAAAAAAGGCAGGTATGCTCCTCAAAATAGATCTCTCCAAAGCATTTGACAGGCTTAGTTGAAATTATATCGAATAAATTATCCAGGCATTTGGATTCATTCCTAACTAAATCAAATGGATCATGAGCCTGATATCCTCCCCCTTCTTCTCCATTCTGGTCAATGGTTCACCCTCCCCCCCTTCTCTCCCTCAAGAGTGATTCGTCAAGGTGACCCCCTCTCGCCCTTCCTGTTTGTTCTGATGGCAGAAGGATTGGGGCATCTTATCCACCATGCCATCAGTTCTCAATCCCTCAAACGCTTAACCATTCATAACAACCAACCCATCTCTCACCATCAATTCGTGGATGATAATATGTTGATCGGCCATCCTTTAGTCCAAGAAGCCCACTCTTTCAAATCTTTGCTAGACTGCTCCTCTGAGGTGTCAGGAACCACCATCAATGTCGATAAATCATAGCTCTCTTTTTTCAATACCCAAGCCATCACTCGGTGCAAAATTTCCAAGATCCTTGGCTTCTCCGTCACCTTTCTTCCCTCCAAATACCTTGGCACTCTACTTATAGACTCTACCATAAAACACTCCTCTTGGAAGGAACTTATGGACAAGTTAGAATCTAGACACTCTTCCTAGACTCACAAAGCTCTCATCATTGTTGGACGTCTCGTTTTGATCAAATTTTTCCTCCAATCTATGCCCCTATATATATTCTTTGTGTTATCCACTCCCAAATGGGTTCTCAAGTCGATCTGAAACTTACAACGTAAATTCCTTTGGGGAAGCAAGAAATACAATAAGAAATGGGTCCTTCTGAAGTGGTCTGAGGTCTACACACCCAAACTCTTTAGAGGCTTGGGGCTCCAGGATCCTAACCATAGCAATGCCATCATGGGAACACGTATCTGGTGGAAATGAGTTTCTAAACCCAGCTCTCTGTGGGCTTAGATCTAGGCATCCAAGTACGTTGGGAACTGGCCTCAGGAAGAAATCATTAGATACAATTCAGAAGACATGGGTTCCCAAATATGGAAAGCACCCAAGCAGCATAAATCTATAATTCAAGCCCATATATTTTGGGAAATCCGCTTAGGTTCTCAAGCACATCTATGGGAGGACTCCTAATAATAACAGCCAAAATTGGCCACATTGTTTCAAAAACCCAAATTGAAAACCATTCTCCAGAGAAGGGAGAACAATCAAGTCAAACAATTTTGGGCTTTACCTCTCAACAATGGATTCCGTCAATGGCTTCCTACAACTCAGTGGCAGGAAAACTGGAATAGGGAATCTCATGAGGACATCGACAGTGAGCTAAGTAAAAGGAAAATTAGATATATAGAAGGAGCGGACATCCTCAAATGGGGATATACCAACCAAGGCACTTTCACCACCAAGGAGGCCTACCACCTGTTTCACCCCAGCGATTTGAATCAACTTGAAAAAATATAGACGCAAATCTAGAACCCCAGTATACAACAAAAAGTCTCCACCTTTCTATGGCTGCTTAGCAAACGTTGTATCCTAACCTGAGATAATCTTCTGAAAAAATGTTTCATAGGCCCCTCACACTATCTGAATTGCTAAAAACAAGAGGAAACTATAAATAATTTGTTGGATATGTGCCCCCCCTTCCAAGGTCTCTTTGGGACAATCTAGCTATCCTCTATTGAAGAACTGACAGGAAATGAGGGAACGTCATCAGCTCTATCTAACTCTAGCAGAAATCTCCCTTCAGCAACAATATCCTCAATTCTTTGTGGATTCTCCTACCAGGGCTCCTCCTCTGGACGATTTGGAAGGAGATAAATAGGTGCATCTTCAAGGATCAAGAAACACCGCAAGAGATTATATGGACTAATCTATGCAAAAACATAAAAGAGACTCTTTCCCTACACCATTGGAAGGATACAGACTTCCCATCTCAACCCCCAAAGAGCATCATATGGGCCAATTGGAATCTCTCAATCCCTTGTCACTCTTTTGGTTTACCCACTTCCAACCAACCGCCTGAATCTCCTCGCTCTTGGAGCCCTCCCCCCAGGGCATATTCAAACTCAAGTTTGATGGAGCCTCTAAAGGAAATCCAGGGGAAGCAGGTTTTGGAGGAATTTTTAGAAGCACTGAAGGGAATCCCTTGCTAATTTACTTTGGATCCATTGGATGGGACACCAACAACTTAGCAGAAATGGAAGGTCTTATGCAAGGCCTACACCTTGCTCATGAAAATAACTTCTTCCCTGTAGAAGTTGAAGGAGATTCCAAAATCATTATCAACACTGCTCATTGCCTCATACATGGCTCCTCATCCTCCATACTCTCAAAGAGATGGAGATTAGCTGCCCAGATAGAGCACCTTGAGCAATGGTTACATTCCCACAAAGCCATCTCTTTCAAGCATGTTCGTAAATCAAAAAATGCAGTAGCAAGCCTCCTGGCCAACAAAGGAGTGGATCATGATGCTCCCCTTCTCTCCTGCAGACTCCAAAACATCAATGATGAATCTCTACGCACATTATTCACTTAGTTGGTTCTCAAAGATACACATTCCCCGAATGCGGGTGCCTCGTAATGCTCATTTGGCATGCCACTTGGGATCTCCAATGCCAAGCAGATGTCCTCGCCATGAGGCAGCACATGACCTTGGCATGGAAGCCTTAAATACACCTCGTTGCTCCACAACCTAGCACCTTATCTAGTATTCAATTTCACTTGTTGTGCATTCATTCCTGTGTGTCCGGCTTGGAGAGCGCCCTGGTCATTTATGGGCAATGGCGACTTCTCCTCCCAGCAATTCTCCCTCCATCTCTCTATCAATTTTTCTCTGCAAACTCTTACTCTCGACTCTATTAATCCTTGTTGCGCCTCCACCCCTCTCTCATCCCTTTAGACGCCCTACGTTCACTCGCTCCACGTCGCATACTGCCTCTCTGCTTGTTCATATCACCATGTTCATTTGCCTCACATGCATTCTTAGAATTATGTTGACTCCATGCCTCGCTGCCATCAAATGCGCTGTCATAAAGGCAGAGGCTGAGGTTCGCCCTCGCACCCTCCCATCTTCGCTATGGCGGAGCGCTCTATGGATTTCTCATTGGCCATGGATGTGCCAGAGGTTCATGACTCTCAGCTCCTCTTTTCCTACATCTCCTTTCGAATTCCTCAAGCCCAACCATGCCATTTCGGCTCGGGGTCTAGTAAAAGGATGCGCAAATCAACTCTATCTCACTCTTCCCCCCAGCAGCCTCAGAAAATGGTGGCTCTGCCCGTCTAACTGATGGAGGAATAATCTGAAAGCGGAGGCAGCAGCAGCTAAGCTAAAGGGGACAAGGCAGAATAAACGGGGGCTCGCTCCACCTCCACTTTTTAGACACCTCTCACAGGTCAAGGCTTAAATCTGTTCTTGTCGGCTCTTCTCATCATCCTTCACTATTTATGTCTTGACTTGTGCAACCTCCTTTCAATCTTCATTCACTTCTTATCCTGAAGATAGATCCCCGTTGGGATTCGAAACATCGACCATTGTTTTATGATACTGTGAATAATCTGGATTCTGTAATTAACGACAACTACAAAAGTTTAAAACCCATAATAAGTATTAATATTGAAATATATTCCTATTTATATTACCTACATTAAGACTAACCTTATAATATTGATATTATATTAAATCAAAAGTGAGTTATAATTTTAATATATTAAAATTAATAGTAATCTTAATATTATCATTAAAATTAACATTATTAGAATTACTATTAAAATTAAGTTTTCCATGGTTACTAAAAACTCATAGTGAAGATATAGTTATTATTTTAATGGTCAAAATATAGTTTTAAAATTTGTTTAAATTATGTTAGATATAATTATATTTAAACAATTTTATTTGAAAAGCTCAAAAATACTAAATTTGAGCGACTTTAATTTTATTTAATATGTTTTTTATAATATCTAATTTTATGAAAAGATTCCAAAATATATAAAATATGTATTTAATTTTTTAAAGTTATTTATTAAATAAAACATACACTCAGTAGTTCGAAAAGCGTTCTCATGTGATTTCCAGATAAATTTATTTTAATATGCTATGGATCACAGAAGCTTACACTCTTAAACCATTGTAATCTATTAATTTTATTTGAAAACTTTAATGTTTTTATTACAAAAAGTTTTTATTAAAAAATGTTTTAAGAGTAGTGGATTTTCTTTTTTACAAAACAATTACATTAAAAAAATACATACTTAGTTATTGTAACCTATTAATTTTATTTGAAAAATTAATGTTTTTATCTAAAAGCGTTTTAAGAATAGTGGATTTTCTTTTTTAGAAAATAATTATATTAAAAAATGCATATTTAGTTATGGGATGTGCATATTTAGTTATGGGATGAAATATGTTGTTAATGTGAATTTATTTCAATTTTGTTAAAAAAAAAAAAATCAAACACGCTCTTTTTTTTTTAATATATAAACAATCATATTAAAAGATATATGACTATGGAAAAAGCAATTATTATTTTTTAAACATACATATTAAAAAAACATATTATTTTAAACATACCTGTTATAAAACATATGAAGCTGGAGAAAGAAAAACTCTGTGAGAGGTGTCTAAAAAGTGTTTGTATACCAGCTCTGCTACTAGCCGCGGCCGTATTGTTTGGTGGCCATGGCATTTTTCCTTTTCCAAATCCACAGTTCGGCTGGAGTTTTAAATCCCTTGTCATGAAAGAACATTAATCTCACACACTAACTGCGGTCTGTAACAAAATCAGTTTATAGAAAAGGGAAAAAATCAATTCCTTGAATTCTTAATCACACAAAGTAAAGAGAAATTAGCTAGGTTTTGTAATAAAAATCACTTTTTATTGAATTCTTAACTTACCTTGTAGTCTGGTATGACTCTTTCAGGATTGTTTGCCCTAATTTTTTGGATTATACTCGTGATTACAGAGGAGTTGCTCCCACACCATACAAAATCATAACACGGAGATTTGATGTAAATTCGGGCCGTGCATGGAGGAATTGCCCCCACAAGATTACAGTTGGGATCATAAGTTTCGCACTGAAAGAGGAAAAATAATTTTCATCAGAGCCCAGAATTGCTGGCGGAAAAGCCCAAATGCCTTGGCACCATTCATGGTTTTTCCTCTAAACTGTCCTTCACTGATCTCGAAATCGCCGGAGAGGATAACAGGTTGGCTGTCACAGTAATTGTTATATCGCTACAGGTCAAAGCGACACTCCCCATTACTTTTTATAGGGTGGAATGGGTCGATGTCCTGGTACATGGCGGTTCAGCGATTTCGCAAAATGATTTGAAGGTACCAGAACTCGATGAGAACCGAACTTGGGTAAATCAGGACGTTGTCAATTCAAATATAAACTTGGGTAAATCAGGACGTTGTCAATTCAAATATATATATATATATGAATGTCGGTAAAATCGGAGGAAATCCGCCTGCATATACTTCGTGATAATCAGCCTATCCGCTGATAACTCCTGTATCTTATGATAATTCGCGTATTCACTGATAGGCCGCGTAACCCTCCTTGATAATTCGCATATCAGCCGTGATAACTCGCATAACCAGTGAGACTGCCGCATATTAGACGGATGTTACTCGCGTATCCATGTGAGATTGTCGGATAAATGGCAGAGACCTCGCGTAAACGGTCGCATATCCATTGAAAACTATGATATATCAGCGTAATGACCCGCTTATCCGTCAGTGATAATCAGTGTATGAACATTTCAAGTGGTTATACCTCGCGTATCCGAGTACAGATCGCATTTCAAAACACATTTCAAGTCGTTATACCTCTCGTATCCGAGGACAGATCGCATTTCAAGTGGCCGTGATAGCTCGCATATCAACTGAAAACTGGCTTATCTAGTGATAATTCGCGTATTCAAAGATAATCTCATATATTGACATATCTGGGGCACATTTAACTCCCATACCCAACTGTGTAATCTGCGTATTCGACTCTGAAAATTCTCGTGTGCCGCTCTGCAAATCTTTCGGTTATAACTCGCATAATCAAAGCTTCTGTCCACCTTATCCTATTCATGTTATTATTGAGTAGCGCCGCCGCAACGATCTGGTGAAGGGTTCGCCCCACCATGCGACAGAGGGAGGAGATTCAAAGGCTGTTTGGGCATCGTGGCCCTCGATTGGGCTCCGTGCCCCCCGATTCAAAGGCTGTTTGGGTTTCATGGGCCTGGATTGTTTGGTTATGTTGCTTGTTGGATGGTTAATTTGTGAGAAGTTTTTGATAATTATGTTTGCACCCTAATTTATGTGGGGGAGGAGAATTGGGACGAGCAATTTTGCCCATAGACGACTTGAGCCCTGGCCTCTCTTGAATACAAATTAAACACTTGGATTGGATTGAACTTTTTTGGGAAAATATGACTACTTCATTTGGTTTTTTACATCCAAATAATGGGATATCCATAAATCTCCGTGGAAAACTTGTAGTGGGTGCTTCGTTAATTTAAAAAGTCCTCTTTCGTGAGCTCTTTGGCACATTTCCAGTTCAATCCAGGGCAGAGATCGAAGTGTTCGTTTTGGTCTTATGTTGTGCACTGCGTTTTTCAGTCTATGGATAAAACCACTGTGCAACATTCAAAGGACAGACAAAATTAAAACATGATATACAACTTCGAAAATCCAAACTAATATAAAGAATGGGATAGAAGCGCTAAAAGCGAACCAATGCCAATGATTAGTAACAGGGTTTCAGTTTAAGAATTTATTAGATAATTTGCTTTGTTTTATTCAAGTTGATAGCAGTATTAAAGAATAAATTTGCTATGAAAATTTAATTTGTGATTTTAAATTTATTAAATATTAATATAAATGTATTAAATTTGCTATGAAAATTTAATTTGTGATTTTAAATTTATTAAATATATATATATATATATATATATATATATATATTAAATTTGCTATGAAAATTTAATTTGTGATTTTAAATTTATTAAATATTAATATAAATGTATTTTTAACTTTGTAGTATTTGTATTTAATGAAAGATTTGTATTTTTAGAGATTTCTTATATTGAAAGTTAACATGAATATAATAAATTTTCTGAAAATAATTAAATATTTTGATTTTATTACACTTGACAAAAATTATTAATCAGATTCTAGAGATTCAAGGTAGATGTGTGGAAGTTTATCTCAAAAGCTTCAAACACAGTCACGCTTTGATAGTTCTTTTTTAAAGGCTAATTTTTTTTTTTTTTTAAATTAGTAATTTTGTATTTTATTTTTTCCAAATAACCATGGCAAATATTAATATTAATTAGCACCATATACAGAAGTTGGGCTAAAATTTTCAAGTACAAACATATTTTAATTATTTTATTTGAAAATATTTAAAATAACAAGGTTTAAAAATTTTGAAGTTATTTTGATGAAAACATTTCATTAACCCTTTTGTTGGGAATTAACAATTCCCTCTAATAATTAGTATGAGGTTTATGCTCTTCACATGAAGAGAGTATGCCTAGCCTCTCTTTCATACACGACCTTAACTCTTGGTCAAGACAACTTATAATGCATTGTCCCTCTTTCCCATGTGGTCTACATGGCCCTCCTCCACCATGTGGCACTTCCCTAAAGCCACATGGCCCCCAAATGTCATTTTCGAAAACACCAAACAAAACACCCATAATCTGTTGCCATGGATTTTTACTACCACGATACACTTTTCCATGGTTTGAGGCCTACAACCAATTATTATTTTATTAATATATAAATTTGCACAAATTTTACAATATTTACATTCTAGGATCTTCAACCACTTTTCCAAAATAACACATGTCGATGGCCAGTCTATCTCCAAAATATATATACACATATACATAGGCATGTAAGCCTGAAAACGTCACTCTACCTCACCAAACTAATATCAAGATACATATAATTACATCATAAGCTAGTACAAGGGTATTACAACACATGCATATTTTCTTGAATTCGATTTTTTAGGTGGGAACCATATTTGTTTATTTTTTCCTTATTTTCGATCTCACTGACACATCATGAGTGACCATCATTGGCTTGGACTCGCCTATGAATAGAAAAACAAGATTGATACAAGCTCGCCTATGAATAGAAAAACAAGATTGATACAAGCAAGGTAAGAAAACATATATTTTTTTTTATAATAAATCAAGGATTACCCATAACCTAGCTCTTCAACTCTACCATTATTAATTTGCAAATATTCTTAATTAAATCAAATAAAGTAATGAAATTTCTAGAATTGAAACAATATGTAGTACTCTTTGAAAGTACTTAAATGAAATGTAACTAAATGGAGAGAAGAAAATAGAGAAAGATAACAAGGAGTAGCCTAGTGGCCAAATTAGAAAGGTCTAAGACATAAAGGATAGAAAGCCCTAAAGAAGTTTCCTTTACAAATGGAACAAGTGAGAATAAAATATTTCCAAAGAGAAAAAATTATGACAATCTAGTGAAGTATGATCAAATAGTAAATAGGTAACTAGGAAATCCTCTAGGCTAGGTGAGAAATTATATAATTCCATACCCCGACCAAGCTATTATCCTACAGGGTTTATCCCAAGCATCACAAAGATAGATCATATTCAATTAAAATGGACATGGGAATTTCTCACAACCTAGGGGGAATAAAACCTATCACTAATTCACCCATTTTAATGCCCCTCCAATGTGTTATATATATTATCTTTGTGCACTTCAAAAATGATTGTGGAAATTGCTTAATCCAGGCACTTACTGATTAAGTTTAAATTCGCGACTCTCAATTTTTTGCAAAGTGCTAAGACCTAATTCATTGGTGTGTTTATCACAATGATTTAAATTTATGTTTAATTCACATTCATGTCGTAAAAGGAGACCCTACCAAAATAGGAAGTTTCTTCCTTGATGCAAGGAATGTTATTTTTTTGTTTCTATACACACATATGAATTTTCCCTTCATTATTTTAGTGACTGTCATTGACTCTCGTAAAGCTAAAATGCCTCTCCTGTGCGACTGCAATGTATGGATAAGTCCACATAAATGGTTATAAGTTTTTTCCATGTTACTAACTAGAAGATATAGCTAATGTACCTCATGGAGAGTCTTCATAGTATTATCCATAATTTGAGTTTCTTTCTAACCCTCCTTTGGATTTATATGTGTGTGTGGGTCTCTATGTGATATAATATTAAAGTATTTTATTTATGTTCTACATTGAAATATTTTTTGTGATTAATATTTTCTAATGCAAATTGTGATCTCCATATTAAACATTGAAGGAATTATACCTCTCTCATTTTTGAAATTGAAAGCACATCAATTTTTGTTTTTCCTTATTTTACACATTTCAAGTGATTTCTTATGTTCCTAAAATTATTTAGCCCATGAAAAAGTAATGTTAAATGAGGTTGAGGTTAAAGAGGTTTAATTGAGGTTCAAGAGGGTTGACTAGGTCGAACATGGTAAATTATAATTGACTATGATTTAGTTGGTTGACTAGGGATTCTTAGCAAATATTAATTTTGACATTAATTGACCGTTTAGTGCATGAAAAAGTAATGTTAAATGAGGTCGAGGTTAACGAGGATTGACTGAGGTGTAAGAGGATTTTTGCTTATTTTCCATATTTCAAGATATTTCTTATGTTACTAAAATTATTTAGCCCATGAAAAAGTAATGTTAAATGAGGTTTGGGTTAAATAGGTTTGATTGAGGTGGAAGAGCGTTGACTAGGTCCAACATGGTAAATCATAATTGACTATGATTTAGTCGGTTGACTATGGATTCTTAGAAAATATTAATTTTGACCTTAATTGACCATTTAGCCCATGAAAAAGTAATGTTAAATGAGGTTGAGGTTAATGAGGATTGACTGAGGTATAAGAGGGTTTATGAGGTTGAACATGGTAAACCATAATTAACAATGATTGTGTTGGTTCACTAGGGATTGTTAGAAAATATTGAGTTTGACCTTAATTGACCATTGTTGTCAATAGTTACATTTCTATAATAATTTTGTTCATTGTTCATCATTGCTAACCATGGTTCACTGTGGTTAGCGATGCATTACCAACAAGCCAATATCAATAGTTATATTAATATATCTACAATTATATATAATAGAATTAGTGTTATTTTACCATCATAATAATATCAATATTAAAAAATATGTGATCGGGGTGAGAGTTGTGATAAGGGTGTCGATAGGATCAATGCCACTCATATGCAATAAATTGACAGGACTATAGGTTGGTGACGTGGCCACCCTCACACATACCATTGTACATGAGAGATGCCAAGAATGTTTAATAATCATGACGGAAGGAATTTGGAGAAGCAAGTAGTGATAACCCCCAGATCTGTTGCAGGTGGCACTGTATTGTATTCAGTACTGAATGCTCCTTCAACTAGATTTTGGAGGAAAAGAAACATTACTAGGGTGGGTTGAAGAGGGATACTCAATGCGCAGGCTCAACTTGCTTCATGAGAAGTTTCTCCTCACAATCTCCTTCTCTGTGGGTATGTTCATATTCTCAAGCTATTATACACCATGATCCTAGTGCATTGTATGTGTTTATAAGGGTTTTTGATGGTCGTTTCTATCACAACATTCTGGTTTAGAAAAAAATTCAGTTTGGAAATTTGGGGAGAAGTGGTTAGCTTGTATGTCATCTTGTCTGGGGACTGGTGGCTCTTCACCAGGAAACTCACCGCTATTATTAGTAGCTTCTCATTTCCTAGGTTAATGTATCTTGGGGATATGTAATGGTACTAGTTTCTAGTTGATTACATGCTCGTAACCATCAATACCTCGAGATTTTACATGCACCCTTTGTATAGATCATCTCAGGGTGAATATGTGGAGAAAATTCAATGCATATGTTTTGTTTCCTCTCTTTAGGATGATAGAGCTCTTTGGAGTACTTGGGTTAGGCTGTTTGAATAGACCCGCGATGCTTTTGTTAAGAATTTTTTTTTTTTTGGCTTATTGATTATTTATGCAATGCATATGTTTCTCTAGTCTCATCAAGTTCACACATTATTTTGGTTCTCCCAATCCTCCCTTTGGGTCGACCTCTAGAATTTAAATATAAATTTGGGAAGAGGAAATTTGGAACTGGGGCATTTGTTGCCCTGACGATTATTAAGATCTTTTCCAACTACATTGAACTATAAGAGATGGTTTGCCCTATCTCGTAGCATGGGAGAGCCCCAATTGTTGTTCTAGGTAAGGGTTGTGTCCGTGAGAGGGTACAATCATGACCCACCAAAAGTCGACTTCCTTAGAGAAGTAATGAATTTGTCTCGGAACTGACCAAAACTTAAAGGACCAACACCCATCCCTAGGCCCACTAGATCATTAATGGGTGGGAAAAAGAGATCAGGTAGTAGGTAGATAACAACGAGTAGGATATTAATGATTGGAAGGATCTTATTCCAAACTCTCAGCATAACCATGGTCATTGCACTCAGTTTTAGCCGACCTTATATCTGTTCTTGATGACAAAGACTCATGATTGGAAGCATCTTATTCCAAACTCTCGACATAACCATGGTCATTGCACTCAGTTAATATGTTATGTTAATATGAATAGTAAGGAGTGTTTATATATATGGTATAAGCATATGGTCAATAGGAATTATAAAGACACTCAAGTATATTTAGACGTGTTAGAGTCGGCCCTTACAGCCCTCCGTCAGTGATCATTTCGTCTTTTGCATATTCATTCTTAGGTGTCTCGCTTGTTCCACTTCGTTGCATTTCACTAGGAGCATGCCATGGACTGACGAAGGGGTCTGTTGTCTTATGTTTCCTCATGATTACACCTGCAGTGCTATTTTAAAAATTTCCTCAAAAAATCACTCGAAGTCATTGTCGTTTCATATATGGTCATTAAAATGTCAATCAGTGTCTTTGGTCCTAGTGTCTAGGGTTTTTGAGTTATTTGTATACCAGTCATAAAGCCTGCAGGGTGAGGAAGGTTCCGCATATTGTGATTTTTTGTTTTATTATCATCAGCATTTAAAAAAAAAACATTTCTAGTCCAAAACTCTGTTTTGGAACTAGAAATTGTTCATTATTATTTTTGTAATAAATTGAGCTTATTCCACCAAGAAAAATGTCAAAGCAGACCTCTGGTCTTTTCCTTAGCTAAATAGCCATACCCGTGCAAGAAGACAATAAAATCATCAAATCTGAGCTCAGAAAAGCCAAAAGGAGATTGTATTAAAAAGCCAAATGTGAAATTACAAAAACATTGTAATATGGGTTATCAATTAGATTTGAATCAAATCTGATTGTGGAAGATATTTGCATCATATATAAAAGCCAAACAAATTTCATTTTCACCAATCTACAGCATACAAATCAAGTTTTGGAGTTGGAGGGCCGAATTCAAGTTTTAAAACAGCGTTGACAGGGTTTTGGAGCTCGAGCGACCCACTTGGGCGCGAGCGACCCACCTGGGCAGAGCGACCCACTTGGGTAATTTTCGCAGTGTGAAATTACAACAAGAGCGACCCACCTGGGCCGAGCGACCCACTCAGAGGTGAGCGACCCACTCGTCAACAGAGGTCCGAAAAATCGTTTTGAGCGCCCAGTCTTGTTTGGGATCGCCCCCAACGGCCTTCAAACAGGGTTTTAGCAATTGCTTAATGTTTTTAAATGCGTTGGTGGCATCATTGATGATTTCAAACACTTGAAATGGAGGATTTAAACCCTACAGTCATGGCAATATCGTTCTTCAGGGTTTTAAAATGAATATGGATGGTTGCATGAGTTTGTCTCCTATTTTATATCAGTGATATATCCAGCCTTGCATATATTATCAAAACCATATTATTCTCATACCCATTATACCATTGTGGCCATTGCTATTACTTTACCATGTTCAAGACTTTTGTTCCATGGTGACTATGGTTATATTGTGTCTCACTGCCCAATGATAAAAACATTCTCATAACTATGTTTCACTGCCCATTGACACTTATAACTATGTTGTAATTGCTCATAGACAAACACATTCATATGAGGCCATCCTCCCTTTGACAAGATTTGCTCAAAATTCTGAAGGTTGCCTGCTCCCTTTGGTCAAGTTTCACTTGCATTTAAAACAGAGACTGTGCCTCTTTTCCAATCCATTTAAAACAGAGATATTATCATGGTTTGTTTCCTTATGGTGTTTTGACGGTGGGGATATTTGTTGGGTGTTGAAACACACATCATAACTTTGTTTGCACTGCTTTCATATCAGTATACATAGTGCCACTAGCTTGGTCAGAGCCATGTCGGAGACAGAGTCAGAATATGAGCTAGGGTCAGGCAGTGATTCGGTGACTGAAGGTAATGTGCCACGGGGGTCTCACAGAGATCACAGAAGTGGTAATCATCGCAGAGAGGAGCCTACTTCTTTGGCTCGGTTGCAGGCATGTCCATTAGCTATGGATTGTTTTCGATACTTGTCATGTTTCAGATTTTGTGAGATGGTTGCACAAACCCGGCCTCATCGTGAATTGGCCCGTCTGTTTGTTCTACATTTACGGGATGGCCGGGTAAATCTTGCCGGGGTTGATTTCATTTTGTCACCCTTAACTATTGCTCAAGCCACTGGCATACCAAACATGGGCGAGGAATGGAACAAGCGTCAGCATTTAGAGAAATTCCACTATGAGCCATACATTAAAACTGGATATATGGGTTACTTGAGCAGATTTTTTCCATTCAGATTCTTGAGAGATGAGTATGCACCGCTGATGAAGCTCATCATTCAGTATTTTAGTTGTGAGGGAAGGTATGCTCATCTTTTCGCGTACCATATTCGTTTGTTGATGCACTTCACAAGGGTACGTATGATGAATATTCCGTATTTCATATATCGCAACATAGAGAGGATGGTGATGTTTGTGCAGAAGAAGACGAGCCCAGTGCAGCAGTACAGGAGTATATACCATTTCGCTTTTATCAAGATCATGGTGTCGCATCAGTTGACAGAGCAGGGCATCACTTGGGAGGATTTCATTTCTAGAGACTTTTTCAGAGTGCCACAGCCGCTTCTTGAGACAGTTCATGATGCAGGAGAGCCTTCACACCAGCTGGACATACTTGAGGTTGAGCATATCAGCACTCCTTTGCCTTATACTGCCGAGGCCACAGGCCTTATTTATGCCACACGCGAGTATTATCTCCACATGATGTGGAAGGGGTCTCGTTCTTCTTCTTCAAATAAGCAGGGACAGTATTGTGACAAAAAGGCAGATGCTCTGCTGCATGATGAGGGCCCATCAGAGGCCGGGATACAAGATTACAAATATTGATGTTGATACGAGCTCTCGGCTCGAGCCGAGGGAAGTCATCCAGGAGCAAAGGGCCGAGAATGACCAGCTGAAAGATCAATTGCAGAAGGCTCAGTGGGTGATTAACTATTTGGAGCAGCGCAACAAACAGCTTGAGGATGAGCTCACATTTTATGAGGTGCACCAAATCCGTGAGGACAGACAGTGGAATCGAAAGAGACCCGGTGACATGACACCAACTGACAGAGATACTGTACTCACGCGTGTGAACATCCATCTGGAAAAGTTGTTGGTGAAGGCCAATCGAGACAAAGACATGATTCGTCACATGAAAGGCCATTATTGGGCTCGCATGCATGTCTGCAAAGCGAGAATGAAGATCATGAAGAGGAGGTTGCGCAAGGCACTTAGACGGCGGAAAAGGCCTAATCCACTTCGGATTTTGGCCGAGGCTTCATTGACTGGACAGGACACATGATGGAGGACCTCGACTCCGAATTTGGGCAAATTCGGAGAAAATTTTGTCATTTTCAAATTTTTGGGTCAAAAAACAGGTTTTGCAGTTAAGCGGGTCGCGCGCTCGTGCGCTCACTTTTTTTTGGGACACTTGCTGGAGGAAATTTTTACATTTTTGGATTTGTCATGGTTATTTATGCATCCTCTGAAGTCAACTTAGCATTTCATCAAAATCTGGATGGTCAAAAAGCTCAAAAACACCATGAAAACCACCTTGCTGCCACCTTTTGCACCAGCAGGGAGTACCTCTGGGAGAATGAGATTTTGGAGGGTCAAATGAGCTCCAAATTCAGAAATTCCACTTGGGTTGGATATTAAACATCCAGGGCTTTCCAACGAGCTATCATGAGCTCAATTTGGATGCCAGGAAGTACCTCAAATGCAGGCTGGAAGATGAGCGACCCACTCGGCTCAAGAGCGACCCACTTGAATTTTTTCCTAAATTTTCAGCTGCCAGCTCAGTTTTTCGCCTAGTATGGACCAGTTTTTCTTGTGGATAGAATTTTTGGGTTTTTATGATGTAAATTCATGTTTGACATGTAACTTTGGCTTATTTTTTATCTATTCTAGAAGATTCACTCTCAAAGGGGTAAAAAATCATGTAATGGATCAGTTTCCACTCTTTTAGAGGCAAGTTGTTAGCTGCCTAGATTGTAGTTCCATGATTAGAATTGGTTGAAACTGATCCCTGAAGAGGGAATTCGACCCCTAGAGGTGGGGAAAGGTGTTAGAGTGACCTATATATTGTAATTTCTGAGGCATTCTACAGGTTGGACTCTTGGGATACTTTTGATATCATTGTACATATTTTTCATATTTTGGCTAAGGAAAGATCAGGGGTTTTGCGGCACTTGTTGGGATCCTTGTGGTGTTCTGTTCTTGATGGTGTTTCTTCTTTGTTTACTGTAAGTTTCTCCATGTTTAATGTATGCCATCCTTTCATTATGCTTCTGAACTAAATTGAATGAGTGAATAAGGTTGAATCCGTTGTTTACAGTGCTTGGCCTTTGAATTCAGTTAGTTCTATATGTTTTCAGCTGTTTGGAGAGGATCCAAGTTCTTCTTTGCCCTCTTCAGCTCCTCGTCGGTCTAAATCTATCCATATATCCAATTTAAAGCATCAAGATCATCACCTACCTCGCCCCAACTTGAACTCTGCAAAGGTCTGACCTTATCCCTGGACCCAAAATTTGTTTTCTCATTTCTCCAGCGAAAACCCAAAAAATCAAAAATCAAACATACCTATCTCTTTACTAGCATAAAATCAGTTCTTATTGTAAGTCATCTCGCATCCTATTTCTTATTTTCTCGAGATTGACGGAGAGAGCCCTCTCCTGTCCTCGTAGGGCTAGCTACGAGGCTGAGCGTGGTTTGATGTAGCCTTGAGTTTTACTTCGTTTCAGCCTGAGGTAGATTTGAGTGCTAACATAGTGGCGACCATACTGGGGAAGATCTCAATGGTTTTCTTATGGTAATTCATTTGAAGATGCATTAGAAAATTTGGAAAAAGTTCTCATAAGATGTAAAGAAACAAACCTTTCATTAAGCCATGAAAAATGCTTTATGATGTTTACTTAAGGGATTGTTTTAGGACATCATATTTCAGGAGATGGGATTAAGGTTGATAGATCAAAAGTTGAAGTCATCTCCAAGTTGCCTATTCCAAATTGTCAAAGAGATGTTAGAAGTTTTCTAGGATTTACTGGTTACTATAGACGATTTATAGAAAACTTCACTAAAATAGCATCTCCACTCTTCAAGTTGCTTACAAAAGACTGTGAATTTAAATGGGATCCTGATTGTCAATCAACTTTTGAAACTTTGAAAATAAGAATATCTGAAGCACCTATCTTGAGAGGACCAAATTGGAAACTTCCTTTCCATATTTCTACAGATGCTTCAGATACAGCTCTTGGAGCTGTGTTGTGTCAAAAAGATTTAATTCCTTATGCCATTTATTACACCAGTAAAAATTTGACTCCCACAGAGTTGAACTATACTGTGACTGAAAAAGAGTTCTTAGCTGTTGTTCATGCAATTAATAAGTTTAGACATTACATAACAGGCTATGAAACTTTTATTCATACTGACCATTCTGCAATTAGATATTTAATGAACAAACCTTTTACTAATGGCAGAGTGACAAGATGGCTTTTACTTTTGCAAGAATTCAATATTACTGTGTTGGATAGACCAGGAAAACAGAATACAGTAGCTGATTTCTTGTCTAGAATTCAAAATACTAAAGAAGATTCTCCTGTAGAAGATAAGTTTCCTGATGAATATTTGTTTGCAGTAATTATTAAGACCCCTTGGTATGCAGATATTGCTAACTATTTGGTTACAGGGAAACTACCTTCACATTTATTTCCAAGAGAAAAACGAAAAATTATTCAGGAGAGTTCAAGATATTCATGGATTTCTAATGAATTGTTTAAAACAGGGCCAGATCTTGTGATCAGAAGATGTGTCAGGGAAGATGAAATGCCTGATATTCTTAAGGCATGTCATGATGAACCATGCGGCAGACACTTTGCACACAAAAGGACGGCCTATAAAATCCTCTCTTTAGGATATTATTGGCCTTCCCTCTTCAAAGATGCAAAAAAATATGTCAAAAGGTGTGACAGCTGCCAAAGAGTAGGGAAACCTACCCTTTCAAATGAAATGCCATTGCAAACACAGGTACTCATTGAACCCTTTGAAAAAATGGGCTTTAGATTTCATTGGACCTATTAATCCACCATCTAAGCAAAAGAAGTATATATTGGTTTGTACTGATTATGTTACTAAATGGGTAGAAGCTAAAGCATTAGTATCTGCTACTGAAAATTCAGTTGTTCATTTTCTTTATGAGGATATTTTTACTCACTTTGGTGTTCCAAGAGAAATTGTAACAGATCAGGGGAGCCAATTCACATCAAATTTGGTGGAGAAGTTGATGGAAGAATACAAAATCAAGCACAGAAGATCTACTCCTTACCATCCACAAGAAAATGGTCAAGTGGAGTCCAGAAACAAAGTTCTTGAAAGTATCATCACCAAAACTGTTCATCTACATAGAAGAGATTGGGCAGAAAGGCTTCCAGAAGCCTTGTGGGCCTACAGAACTACATGGAGGAATACAACAAGACATTCTCCCTATGAACTTGTTTATGGGAAAGAAGTCTTGTTCCCCATTGAGTTCCAAGTCAAGACCTTCAAGATAGCAGTTCAGTTGGGAATGGACTTATCAGAAGCCCAAAAGCATAGAATGGAGCAATTGAATGAGCTAGATGAGATCAGACAAGAAGCAATTCTAAGAACCGATCTAGTTCAATATCAAAGAGCTAAATGGCATGACAAATATATCAAAGAGAAGAAGTTTCAAGAAGGAGATTGGGCATTGTTATTTGACTCCAAGTTTAAAGATTTTCAAGGGAAATTTCAGACTCATTGGCTTGGGCCATATGAGATTGACAAGATCTTTAGCAATGGAGCCGTAAGAATCAAGACCATTGATGAGTTTCAAACTCCTCTTATTGTGAATGGCCATAGATTGAAAGTTTATCATAAGCCACTCTCAAAAGAGGATTTTGTCAAGTTGTTTCAAGAAAGTTCTGCAATCAGGCTGGTACAGAAGAATTCTTCTTCTCCACCAGCCTAGCTTTTGTTTTTCAAGTTAAAAAAAAAAAAAGAAAAAAAAGAAAAAAAAATGGTATAAGCCTGAAAACCAATCATTGATTGGCAGTCTTATACAGAAAATATGGGGTGAAAATCAGGGACACCTGACACTCTATATTTTCCAAAAAAAAATCTGTCTTTCATTTTATTTCATTTCACCACCCACTCCATTTCATTCCACTTCATTTCATTTCATTTCACTTCATTCCACTTCATTTCATCCATTCCATCAATAAAAATATTTTTTATGACCATTTCCACCTGGTCATCTGTCATTTGTTCATTTCTATTCAACCAAGTAATAGCTGTGTCAGTTTCCGCAGCTGACATCTGTTTCCGCAGCTGACTCCAGTTTCCGCAGCCAGAAGCAGATTCCGCAGCTACTACTCTGTTTTCAAAGAGAATGTACAATCAGTTGTTATTTCTATAATTATGAAATAAAATGCAGGAGAGAGGATCAATGGAACATTCAAGACACTAATGAAGATCAATCAGTTGAAGACCAAGGGCAAAAGCAAGGATTCCAAAGGTATGAATAAAGTTTATTTCAAATAGTATTGAAAAACACATTTTTATATAGTTTTAAACTATGAGCTCTACCCATTGCGCGCAATGATTATATTGATAGTCCCGTAACCTTCCACGATCTCCATGTTATCCTCTTGCATTTATTCACAAACGGTTTCATCATTGAAATTCCGATTCTCACTCATGTTCCAATATCCCACCGTAGATAATGAGACGTATTTGAGTTGACAAAGGACTCTTACAAGCCGCATAACTTCATAATCATTGATTGAAACGTGTTCATATTTATTACACAGCCACCAAAATTCAAAACGCGGCCGAATGCATTATAGTTTGTTAACCTCTTTGTCGTGTCTCTGTCGTGTTTACAAAACCCCACTCTACTCATTCTCACTCCCTGTTTCACTCCATTTCGTTCCTTTTGCTCACTCTCACTCCCGTATATCTACCCACAGTCTTACTCCATTCCGTTTATGGTGCTCATTTCCATTTTATGATAACATCCCCATAGTATTGTGCTCGATCCTGTGTATTCCATCGTTCCATTTCCACTTAAACCCTCACAGAGGCAAACTTGTGAAGCACAGAGAAGTGAAATGGGAAAATTATTAAGGGCAGAGCCGGAAGAACCGAAGTTTATAGAGGGATATCCGCAAGCAAAAGAGATGTTGAGGAAAGCTAAATGGCTGCGTTTTATTCAGAAATTCAGGGGTTACCACAGAGAAGTTACAAAAGCGTTTTCAAGATCATTTGATGGCTCGGAAGCAGAAGTTGGAGACCTCAAGTTTTTGGTCAATGAAGCATCAATAGCAACAGCCACAGAGCTTCTTCAGGAAGGAGAACGTTGGTTCAAAAATAAAAGTATCAGTGATGAGGCATGGAGAACAATTCTACGAAATCAAGGTATGGATATCACTGTTTTTAAAAGAGGAATCCCTGTGCATGCAATAAAAGAAGAATGGGCCAATTTACTACTAATTGTTCAGAAATTTATTACATGTGAAGGCCGTTTTGGGTCTATGTACATGTACCATACCAGGCTATTGATGAATTTTCTTGAAAACCAAACTCTCAATCTTCCTTATTTTCTATTCAATAGCTTAAAGAAAATGGCTGTGACTGTTCAAAAACACTTAGGATATGTAGAGCCTCATCTTTATCACCACGGCCTTATAAAAATTCTGATTGAAAAGGAGCTAAAGGAAAGAAAAGATACATGGGAACAATTCCTAGTTAGAAACTTCTTTGAAGAACCTCAGGAAATTCCTGAAGGTAGTTCAATTAGAAGGAGTAGAAGAAAAAGAATGAATGTTGAAACCCAAATTGCTCCTACTCAGGAAATTCCCGCAGCTAGCACAACAAGAAGAAGTAGAAGGAAAAGAACAATAGATGAAATCCAAAATACTTCTACTACTACTATAAAAAAAACTGATAGGGAAGAGAGATTGGTAAAAAGGAAGAAGAAGGAAATCAAAGCTAAGAAACCAATAATACCAAAAGGGAAAGAAATCATTGAGGCTGTCCATAAAACTCCTTCTTCTGAAGAAGAAGATCATCAAATACTATCTGAAAGATTAGTTTATCTTCAAAAACAGTCATCTATATCCAAGAAGGCAGAGACAGGAAAACAAGAACAACAGGGTAGTGTACCACAGCATGTGAGGAGAAGCAGCAGGCTTAAGGGAAAATTGAGAAAAACACAAACTAAGGGTCCTCATTTCATTGATTTGGGTGAGGAGACATCTGAACAGTCTCCAACTGACCATAGTCCATTTCAGTCAGTTAGTGAACCTGATTCCTTTCATTCCCAATCAGACAATGAGCATACACCATCTTATTCTCAGCAAAATATTGATGTAAGCCCTCCTCGGCCAGATTTTGAACATAATTCTCCTTTACAGCATTTTGGGGACAGCCCAATGAAAATGACACCGGAAGTAGACCCCAAGCAGCAGGAGGTATATGACTATATAGAATCCTTGGAAAAGGTAGCCACAGGTCCAAGTACCTCTTCCATTCAGCCTCATACATTGCAGGATGATTTAGTTCAGTCATTAAAACAGGAAATTTTTGAGCTGGAGCTTTTAAATCGGCACATCAAAAATGAAAATGAAACACTAAAAGAACAAGGCAAACTGGACAAGATCATCCATGATAATACTATGTTACATTTGGGAATTTGGCAAAAGAAGAATAAGAAATTAAAAAGGAAATGCCAGAAATTGAGAAGAGCACTTGTGAATATCAAATTTAGGTGCTTAATGAAGAAACCCAGAATGATGGCAGTACCAAAGAAGAAGAGAAGGGGGTTGGATGTGCTGGCTGAAGTATCAAGGCACATGAACTGAACAAAGAGTATCAAAATTTTGGTTGCATGAGGAAATGCAACACCTTCACAGTGGGGGTATGTTGAGTCCCGAATTTGCATCTTTTCCATACACTTTTCCATACCTTTTTCACTCACCTAAACCTCCCAAATTGTCAATATCATGTGCAAAAGGGTATCTAACATGGTTTTTAATTATATTTTTGTGTTTTCTATTTGATCTAGATTTTGTTCATTCAGCTGCGGAATCTTGCCACTTTCCGCAGCTGCTGCAACTTTCCGCAGCTATTTTGTAAAACTATATGCTACAGGTGTCTACAAGGGAAACGAGCCACATGGGCAAGCTAGGAATGACGTGGACATGGTTCGTGTCCTATTGGTTCAAGCAAACTCGTCCAAAGAAGCCGCGGTCAAAGGCGTCCACGTGGAAGTCAACTATGGAGTTTCATGTCGGCCGGACTCTGTTTCGTGGCACATAAACATCCATACGGCCGTTTCTAAGCTTGCGGAGGTTAAATCGACATCTGTGCAGAGCTCTGGAGTTGAATTCAAGTATCCACCTTCCGTAGATTCACTTTCCAACACGGCCATACTCCTATATCCGTGGACGTAGTGGTCTACGTGCTCTCTGCCATCATGAACTTTAGGAGACAGTTACAGTTTATTGTTATATATAGAGCATTTGCATACACACATAAAGTTAGTTGTTAATTGATAGTTGATGTTCGTGAATGTACTCTGTTATCTGTTAGTCTGCTTTGTAGTGATTACGATGCCTTTGAGCCGTAACACTACCATTCTGTAATGAACTGCTTTTTAATGTGAGAAGACTCTATTTTTCAACTTAATTCGTGTTTGAGGATCGTTACCAAGGCTGTGTAGAGGGCCCCTGCTCAGCTAAGGTTTTGTGTATTAGTGTACATTTCTCATTTCATTTCTTTTAAAAGTCATTGTATCATAATCCATCATATGTTCATACTTTGTAGTTGTTTCATTTCTGTCTTTCATGTTTTTATGATTGTTAATCACTGATCAGTTTTCTTGATTGCAGGTTTTAGGTAGACAGCCCGGGCATTTTCATAGTATTTTGACTAATGACATGAAACTAACATTGTTCTGCTGCTAGTTTGCTTTTCATAGCTTTTGTTTAACTTCAGTCTTGCTTTGTACATTTCAGTATTGCTTATCTGATTCAGTAGTTAAATTTAGATATATTAAGCTGCTCATAGCGTCTTCAGTTGCCTCCGAAAGCCACAGCTGGACTGATGGTGAGGGACTGCATTATGAAATGTAGTTTAGTATTAGTTTCTTTTCTGCAAATTTACATATATTAAGCTGCTCATAGCGTCTTCAGTTGCCTCCGAAAGCCACAGCTGGACTGATGGTGAGGGACTGCATTATGAAATGTGTAGTTTAGTATTAGTTTCTTTTCTGCAAATTTAGATATATTAAATCATGTATGACATCTTCAATTGCCTCCGAAAGCCACAGCTGGACTGATGGCGAGGGATTGAATCATGTGTGTATGGTTTAGTATTAGTTTACTTTCTGCAAATTAAATAATCAGTTACACAAGTTGTTTGTGATTACTTCCGCAAGTCATAGCTGGTCTAATGATGAAGGGTCAGAAAATGAATTGATGTAATCTGATTTAGATTTATTTTGTTGCAATTTTGAATTTCCTTAAGCATAGTTTCTTTTGTGTTTAGTTGCCAGCAAGAATAGTTTGGTTTTCATGTTCACTAGTTTACTGTTTTGATTCATTAGATTAGCAACACCTTTCATTTCAGCAGTACACTTTTACTTTCTTTTAAGTTTTGTCATTGTAATTTCAATTTGCTTTTAAAGTTTCAAGATTGGTAAATCATTATAGGGGATATCACTTCCTTGAACAAATATAACCAAACTTGTTTTTCATTTTAGAATTTCCATTTCACCTTAGAAAGACCAAAAACGACAAGAAGTTAAGAAAGAGGTTATCTTGCACATATAGTGCGCCGCACTTCATCAGCTTACGATTCCCGGATTGACAAATTAAATGCAGCAATTTAGGACACACTAAATTGACCAAACAGAGCCTCTAGGGTAATAGTCAAAATAATGATAGTGAAGAAGAAGAAGAATGAAGCTTCAACACATAAGTCATGGCGGGACTAAAGAGGACTCCCGAGCCTACATAGAGCGCAGCATGGGCAACAAGTGATAGCGAGGAACTAACTAGGAAGCCCATGTAAAGGAAGGCTCTACCACCAAGTCATGATTAAAAAAACAGCGAGTGAAATGGGTTAAATACTCATGAGCTGATGGGATCGACCCTATGGCAAGTGATCAGAATGGAGGCTAGTATGAAAAATGCAACGGAAAGTGGATTTCCTAACCTATATGCCAGTGAAGATCATATACCTGCCATGATGGGTCAGCAGTCATGGATCAAAAACCGGAAAAAATCTCGACTTCGTCAAAATGAACCTGAAAATATACCAATCTGGGCACTTCCAAGCATCCGGGTTATGCAGCTTAAGATAGATTGAAAAAATAAGCATAACAAATTTTTGCGAAATTTTTTCAATTCTGGGCATAAATACACAAGTTACCTCATATTTGGTTCATTGTTACATTGCTGATTTGGAAAAAAGAGCTCTGGAGAAAAAGCTTATTTCGTCAAAACATGAGCAATCAACCGTCAAACTTCGCCGAATTTGTCAGGTAAGCTCTTAATCCATCCTATTTATCAATTTTGTCCGTTCATAGTGTTAAAATTTGTAAATTTCACCATATACTTATTTGTTTAAAATTACGGTTCTGCGCATACGCGGGTTTATATTGACCAAGCTGCGTTTATACGCGACTGTGTACAGAGAAAGTCACGTATGCGCAACCCGAAATGAAAAAATATGTTTCTAATGGACAAATTATTGAATTTTTTCAGGATGACTATATCTTGGAGAGAACGTGAGCATAGTGCCATTGAAAATGAAGTAATGCAAGACCAATTATCGCTCAATATTCTCCGAAATTGTGGATTGCTCAAATTTTTCAAAATGCCAAATATGAAGAGTAATGTCTGGTTGCTCGAAATGCTTGTGAATTATTGGGAACCGGAGGAAGACTGCTTCATAATAGATCAAATTCCCATACATATTGAAGTGGAAGACATCTATTTTATTACTGGACTCTCCCGGAGGGGGGAACCAGTAGATTTGCACGGTAAGCCTTTAGGAGGGCTCACAGTGGATGACTACGTCCACGTCTACTGTATAGAGGGGTCCAAGAAAGTAGGGACCCAAATTGCTATAAAATATTTAAGAGACTTGCACATGAAAATTCTCCTTTTCACCATTGGCAGGGTAGAAGGATCTGCTTCCTTACACCAGGCATCCAGGACTCAAATGAGTATAGCTGTGGAATGCTTAACTCATTTATATGATTGGTGCACAGCTCTACTAATGAACATGAAGCAACAATTGACTTCGATCTGGAAAGCAAAAACAAAACAGTTTGGATATGGTACAATCTTGATGACATTCTTCTTTGAGAAGATTCCTGGGTTGAGACCCAAAGTGATCTCTTCTATCAGCAGCCCAAGAGACCCAAGAATTGCCCGATGGGCTGACTTGATGAAGAGACTGGGGGGAAGTGAAGTTCCTCGAATCACCTGGGATGATGAGTTCTTCCAATGGTGGGGAGAACAAATCATCGCCGTGGAGGACTACCCATACTTCGGGATGGATTTCCGGGGTGATCCAGACCTCGTCCTTCCACTTGGCGCGGCATGGGGCACAGTCGGTAAGAATGCAATTTTTTAATCATATGATTTTTTGGATTTTTTCAATATATATGAAAAAAATGTGAAAACATGTTTTTTTTTTATTGGATTCCAAAATGACTTACAATATTATAATGACCATGATACAGATGTTGGACCAGTCCGTCCTGAGGGTTACCCATGACATAAGCGCCACAGAGGCGAGGCAGATACAGTAGACCTAGATAGGACCCTCCACGCTGTACAGAGGAACTTGGAGGGGTTAACCCGCCAAGTGCCCATGGCTACAGTGGAAGATCTTCCTGAAGCCATCCAAAGACGGGTGGTAGGAGTACCCCGTGACTGGGTACGATTATTCCGCCGAGTTTCCACGGCAATCGTGTTTTATCAGAACACAAATCGTGGGCAGGGACCACAGGAGTAAATAAATATGATTACCAGATGACTGTATATTTTTTGATACTGAACATGATCGGGCATAAGCCCTAATTTTGTATGACTTATGAATCCAAATTTTGTATAGTTTTTTGAACACTCTGATGATATATATATATACAGCGATTTTTTGATGTGATGTGACGAATGTATGAAAAATGTATGATGTTTTTTATGATTAAATTTTAATGTATGGAATGATTAATATGCCAATCAATTTCTTGATTAGCTAATGAGTCTGCCATCCAATTGTCAGCTCGAGGAATATGAATGAATGTTAAAAATTGAAATGATATTTGTAACAAATGTACCCTCAAATACAACCGGAGTAAAAATGGATCTCGAACTCGATAAGTATTGTTCAACTGCGACACCACCAGCTGGGAGTCCAAGAAAACTGCCAACGAATCAACACCCAAGGATATTACCTCCGAGAGTAGATAAACAACTGCAGTATACTCTGCTATATTATTGGAAGCAGGGCCAATGCAGACTGCTCTTGATACTAACAACTGACCAGATGGATGATGGAGCACCCAAGCCATGGAAGCCAAGTTCTGGGTGTGTCTACTAGCACCATCGGCGAAACCATAATGACTCATGACATTCGACACAACCTACCAAAGCAGATCAAAAACATCACCATCACATCAAAGACCAAAAAACCAGATATGTACAAAACAAAACTACTATATACAAAAGCAAGACGCCAGGCAGAAGCCTAGGCATAATACTTTTTCAAATAGAGCCCATTTCTGGGCTCAGGCAACTCATTTCCTTCGAAATCAACCAAGGTATATTCTCCCTTTTTAAGGACTTTTTTAATGATGAAGGGGCCATACCACATAGACTTAAACTTTCCAGCGCCCAAGGCATCCTTCTCTTGGGCATAGACCAAGACAAGATCGCCTTCTGAGAAAACCCTAGGTTTGACCGCCTTATCGTACTAAACTTTGACTCATTTCTTATGTGCCTCATTCATCGTGGCGGCATCCCGACGCTTCTCATCAAGATGCTCCAGATGAAGGAGACGTTCTTCAAGACTAGAAGTGTTAGGAAGAAGCTGAGCAGCTAAATTAAGAGAAGGAATCTCACACTCAATGGGAAATATGGATTCCAGCTCGTAAACTAGCTGAAACGGAGTAAAGCCAGTTGCAGTTTTCACTGATGTCCTGTATGCCCAAAGTGCAGGATACAACATGATATGCCAGTTGGATCGAGCTTCATTAATTGTCCTTTGAAGAATTGTCTTCAAGGATTTGTTCACGGCTTCCACTTGCCCATTGGCCTGAGGATAATACGGAGATGAATGCTCCTACCAGAAACCTAATTTTAGAGACAACTCATCCATCATGCTATTCTGAAAATGACTGCCATGATCAGGGAAAATCTCTCTAGGAATACCAAAACGAGCAATAACCTGGTTGAAAAGAAAAAGAGCTGCAGTCTCACCATCATTCCCAAAAGTAGGCATAGCCTCGATCCACTTCATAAAGTAGTCTACTGCTACAATAATGTACTTGTGACCTTTAGCCGAAAGCGAGTTACAAGTAGTATAATCAATACCCCACTTTGTAAAGGGACCGATAGTAATGACTGGAAAAAGTGGAGCTGGATGAGCGCGCATTTTTCGAGTATAAACTTGACACGGATGACACTTTTTGACCGACTCCACACAATCTTTGAAAATCGAAGGCCAAAAGTACCCAGCACGCAAGATTTTTTGGGCTGTAGCAAGCCCAGATAAATGACCACCACAAGCTCCACTGTGGCAATCATTCAGCACAACCTCAGCTTCTTCGAGAGTTAAGCAACGTCTCAGGATTGAATCAACCCCTCAACGGTATAAAGCATCACCAATAATCAAGTAATTTTTAGCCAAGTGACGCAACTTACGATGCTCATCTTTCGAAAAAGTAGAGGGAAACCTCGCAGTCTGAAGATACACAATGATATCTCCATACCAAGGATCCCGTGGAGAAATGAGAAACAAATGTTCATCCAGGAAGGATTCATCATAGACTATCTCTTCTCCACAGGGCAACTCAGATATTAATTCCGCGAAAACTAATGATTTCTTGGACTTGGCAGACATAAACTCAAGATCAAATTCCTACAAAATCACAATCCATCTATTGTATTTTCCCCCAATCACTCGCATACTGAGAACAAACTGAAATGGATTGGCTGCTGCCAAAACATAAGTTTTTCATAGAAGAATGTAATGTCTGAGTCGTTGCACAGCATGAACAGCTGCTAAAGCTAGCTTCTCTATCGGATTATACCGGAGTTCAGGGCCTACCAAGCCTCGACTAAGATAGTATATAACATGCTCTGACAGAGCATCGTCCTCCTGAACCAGAACCATACCAATGGTAGATTCTGCTGCTGCAAGATACAAAAGGAAATCCCTGCTACAATCAGGTGGACTCAATAAAGGAGCAGAGGTCAATGCTTTTTTCAAAGCATCGAATGAGCATTGAGCGAAGTCATCCCAAAAGAATGGAACTCCCTTCTTCAACAATCTCATAAATCCTTTGGTAACTTCAACATAATTTACGATAAATCTCCGAAGAAAATTAGCTTTTCCTTGTAGACTTTGAAGTTGACGAATAGACGACGAGGGAGGCAATCGAAGTATTGCCTCAACCTTAAAGGGATCTACCCTAATCCATTCCCTAGACACGATAAATCCCAATAACCGACCGGATGTGACCGCGAAAACACACTTGTTCGGATTCAACCTAATCTTGTAGAAACGACATCATTCAAATAATTGACGGAGGTGATAAGGATGATCAATTATCTTTCGAGAACGAGTAGCTAAATCATCCAGATATGCCTCGATAATATGTTTGATGTCATGGAAGGCATATGACATGGCCCGCTGAAATGTAGCCCCAGCATTTTTAAGACCAAAAGGCATCTTCTTATAAGCAAAAGTACCCCAGGGAAAAATAAAGGCAGTATTATGCTGATCTTCAGGATGAATAGTAATCTGATTATATCCAGAGAAACCGTCCATGAAGGAGAAAATCTCATTATGGGCACACTCATCGATAATCTGATCTATAAATGGTGTGGGGTAATTATCTTTAGGACATGCTTTATTAAGGTCTTTGAAATCAATGCAAACTCGAATTGTTCCTTGTTTTTTATCCACGGGAACAGGATTTGAAACCCACTCCGTCAAAGGAACAGGGAAAATAAATCCCGCCTTAAGCAGCTTCTCCACCTCGGCTTTGATAGCTGTAGCCTTCCTAGGATTGACCGGACGAAGTTTTTGCCTCACAGGCTTAGCGTTTTCGTAAGTCTTGATCTCATGCTGGATAATAGATGGATCTATACCAGGAATTTCCTCATAAGACCAAGTGAATACATCCCTAAACTCTTTAAAGAGATCGGTGTAAATCTGAATCTTTTCAGGGGAACATTTATCTTTGATAAAGACATTCTCTATAACATTGGGATCCCTGGAAATGTTCACCGAGATAGTTGGAGAAATCACAACCATGTTCCCTTCAAAATATACCTGTGTTGGTGCTAAAGGGTTCAGGATTGGGCGAACAGGACCAGGAGACAAAGGACTTGGAAAAATTGATTCAACTTCGCTCAAATCAGGTAAAAAGTAAGACCAATGATGCAAATCATCCCACGGTCTATCTATACCAGTCATAGCTTCCAGGATGGCCTCTTTAGATGGAAGAGTGGTATCAAGGCAATCCTGGGCAGAAGAAGAACTAAGTGTCCAAGCCGGATCCACATCGCCATCCAACTCATCCGGAGAAAGAGGAGCTGGAATGGACTCTGCAGAGTCAACAATAGATTGATAAGAAATCTCAGCTGCAGACATCGAAAATGCCATTCCACCCACTTGACCTTCCGCTAATGTGGAGGTAGGGGAAGGCAAGGTCCAAGGATTCAAAAAATAATGAGTTCTAAAGAACTCTCTTCGAAGAGGAGCCCTGGAGGATGAAATTGAATTTATATGAACGGTAGGAGGTGGAATATCAAAATTACCCATCAAAGAAGAATACATTCCAACCCCTAAATTCTCAACAGGCGACTTGGCATTATCCAACTTTGGAATAGTTGAGTCAGTAGATGCATTCGGGTCTACAGGAGAACAGTCCAGTTGATCCACTATAACAATCCTCCCTTCGTGAGGGAAACAAATAATCCGAAATAACGAGGATGCAATGGCATTCATCTCATAAATCCAATTTCGCCCCAACAGAAGGTTGTAGTCCAAGCTTGCATCAACTATCTCAACTTCTATATTTACAGTTTTTCCCCCAACACAGATGGGAAAAGCTGGGATAATACCATGCAGTCTGCAAGAATTACCATCAAACGCAGTCAGAAGAGTAGCAGATGGAACAGCTGTGGGATATCTAATTCCCTTCTAGCATGTGAGAGACATCACACATGTGGAAGCACCCTCATCAACAACCATCCGAAAAATATTGAATTTCTGGTACGACGATTTGATATGGAAAGCCATATGATGGGGGAGTATCTTTTTAAAATTAGACATATCGAATGTAATCATAAGATATTTCTTTAGATCGACAAGCCCAATAGCAGTGAGCAAAGCACTGCGCTGAGCCGAACAAGACTGGAGCACCTTAAGAGCCAACATGGCACAAGGACTCTGCGCCAGATCTTCTACAATAGAGTAGTTCTGGGCAGCCCTAGCATTTGTATTAATCGTCGTACGCTTAGTAGATTCTTTGGGCATCCGAGGTATAGGCTCAACAGTAGGCTTCGTGATGTGAAGCGGCTCAGTAGCATCGGGAGCACCCTTAGCTTTCGAAGACTCATCTTCGCCATAATCACGGGATCTCGTGGCGATATCCACATGAGCACTCATCATGTATATGTTTTGATGGAGTTTCCCCTTCCTGGGTGCCCCCAGAGGAAGCCCCAGTATTTTGATTTGCGCCAACAACTAGCTGTTGCCCTTGGGGAAAAGGGTTTGTCAACACAGCCTGGGAACTAGAAGAACCCTACTGAGCTAACAAGCGCTGTGCATCCTTAATTTTAGGGCAAAGGTGAGTAAGATGGTCTCCAACACATAACTTGCATGTAAACTTCACTTTCTTTTTATCCTTTGGACCCTCACCAACATGCTCGTTGGATTTATTTGCATTACCCTTCCCATTCTTGCCCTTTTTCTTATTATTATTCCGTCCCTTCTTCTTCCCTTTAGACTGTTGATTTTCTTTAGGGTTAGAAGTCTAAACGACATTTACCGACAAAGATTGAGAAGGTGATGACTCAGCAGGCACAGCCTGACCAGAAGAAGCAGATTGTATAGACAACTGCTGCAATTGACTAAGCAGGTTAGCTGCACCACTATTGATCGACCCAATAAGTCCGTCACCATGAGGACTAGGTTAAGTCTTGGATATATATAATTTGGAGTGAGGAGCATTAGGCAAATATTTATGAAGGACACCAGACTGAGAATATATCAATTCAAGCTGTTGGGCCCTAAAAAGAGCCTGCTCCTCAGAAAATACCCCTGAAAGGGATACATCCTTAGAAATATCTGCTTGCAGAGATTTCAAAAACCATTCCAAAAGAAATTCTCTTGGAATATAAGCTTTAATGAGCCTCTTCCTTCTCCGCCATTCCTGAATATGATAAAAAATGTGGGTTGTAATGGGCCCCTATGAAATTCTTGACAAGCAAGCTGGGGGGCTATGTCATTTTGGAGACCTTCAAGGAATGCATCTCCCTTGAAGATACATCATCCTTGAGGTCTCTATGTGCTTTGCCTTATACAAATCCCCTCTATTGTTTCCCTAGCTCAAAGCCTTCATTTACCCCTTGTACCCCTGCAAAATGTCCCTTTTCCGTTTTTTCTTCTTCTGTCAAAGTGTCTCTGCTCCCCTTTATTTCCCCCTATCAACCCTCTAAACCCCTCCAAAATCCCCTTTGATTCTTACCCTTACCCTTGTTTCACCAAATCCCCCCTCCATCTCCCTATCGTTACCCTCCTTAGGCCTCAAAATACATTAAAATGGCATAAAAACCCACTTCCAACCTTATAATAGGCCTAAGCCCCCTTCTTCGCTAGCCCCGCGCCTTTCCGCTCCATATAACCTGGCGCCGTGACCAGGGCTTTTTCCCTGTGGAGGTTTTTCTCTGTCCGTAGAGTCAAACCATGGAGCCCCCATAGTTGACTCCTCGGGATGTGGGAAAACCCGATCGAACGGTTGTTATTCACTGCGGGGGGTCGCTCCAAGTTCTCACGTCCGTACGCCTGGGTCCCCCGCGGTCCATCTCCACCGTCCATTTAAATCCGCAGATCAACGGTTCATAGCCGGAGCGCTTCGAGTGCGTTTTCCACCGTCGATCTATTCCAGATCTAACAGTGTGGAACCCGCCCGCCTCGGTGGTCCCACTCCCCACTTTCACTGTTCACAAACCGTCGGTTTATTCCACACCACCCTCGCGTGCTTGGTGGTTTTTCCCCAGAGGCCAGAGATTCCACTCACCTTTCGCCACCTGTTGTCCTGTACGATTTTGAAACCACCTTTTCCTGCCCGTTAACTCCATCCCCCGCGCATTATCCTTCGGACACGGACGCCCAGCGAAATCGCTGTAGACCGTCCGATCTGGGACAGGCCATCCAACGGCCATTGCCCGCTCAAGATGCACGAAGTCTAATGAAGTTGCATCCGTGATAGCTCATGCCATGGCCCGCCGTCCATCGTCATTCGTCGTTGATCTCTGCCATGATCAACGGTCCAGATCCGTCTGCCCGCTGTTGACCATTCCACCGTCGCCCTGGCCTCCACACCATCCGTCCACGTGTCTTCACCGTACGCCATGTCACCCCACGTGCACCCTTCGTACATGCGCCCTTTCCATTACGTATAATCGGTTTGTTTCATGTTTTTTAATGTGTTTTTGTTTGTTTTCCACGTATATTCGCTCTGCAGACCGTCAACCCCCGCCAGAGTGATTCTCACCGTTTCCTCTGCAATTTTCACCTCCATCACTCATGCATGGCCATCTCCTCCATCCGTCCACATCATCCATTGCCCGTCCATGGTTTCTCTTCATAGGTTTCATGTCTTGCAGGGTTTTCAACAGTGAATGACTGCCATGATGTGTGATATCTGTTACAGCGACGGAAGCATCAATGAAGACCATGTGCAGAGGCTGTATTCAGAGCCTGATGTTACAGGAAGCATCTGAGGGCCGCTTGCTCCATAAATTCATCAACGGACAGAGTTTAAACTCTACCAACCCTCCGGCGCCATTGAAGCTTAAAATTCACAGACAGAGACAGCACAGGAACAACAGAGAGCTCGAGGCAAGAAATAGGAGACTTCTGCAGGGACTTTTAGAAGGCAAAAGTACAATTTGGAAGACCTCGTGGATCTCTTGGACGGTCCTATGCACAGAGAGATAATATTGTCAGGTTTTCCGTATCAGCAAAGCGTTCTCCCATGAAAGGACATGGTACACATCATTTTTCAGTCTACATTGTGCCTCAAATGAAGATCTACGCCCTTTCAGCAATCCTACATCATCAAGAAGCATTTGTTGCACAGTATGGATACCCTAGCATCATTATTTCACCAGTTTGTCCAGTCAACAGAGAATGGCAGTAGTTCTGTAGCCAGAGTACCAGAAGTAATTGCATAGATTTAAAGCAGAATGGGTTGTGGCCTTCCTCCTCTTCTGAGCGTTAATTCTTCATTTAATTCTTCACCTACCATCTTCTGCTCTGTTTTTTCCTATAAGAATCCAGAAGAACACATTGTAAGAGTTGTTGTTTCTCAGTTGTTCGACTGTTGCTGTTAGAGGGGTTCAGTTTGACTGTTAGAACAGTCTTTGGAGGGAGTTACAGAGTAGTTTGTATGTAATAAATTTGAAGGGAAAGTGCAGTGTAACGTGACATTAGAGCTCATTGTATGTATTTGGTGTTGCATCGGTGTCAAGCACGTTTCACAGGATCCTGGTCTATTACTATTGGTGATGTTTTTCCTAACTCTTTTTATTACATTTTTGTACTATTTCGTGTTCTTCTGGCAGGCAACAGAAGTATAGCATAGGATTCACCCTTTTTAGGTGCCCTATGTTCCTTCTCTCCCTACCTTTAATGTTTTCTGCTTTATGTGTTATCTAAGAGTGAATTCATGTGGTTTAACCAACGCAGTGGATGTTTTTCCTGCTGGCTGATGTATGAACCTGGGGGTTTGCTGCTTGGATGTTTCTTTGTCAAATTTATCTCTGTTTTTTCCCTTGGAGTTGCTAAAGCAGACCTAGAGTTAAATGACCTCTGGTCCGATCTATAAGCAGCCCCTTTGTCCCTCTTAGAGCTGCCTCTGATTATGTCCAAGCAGATCTAGAGTTAAATGACCTCTGACCTTATCTATAGACAGAAATTTGGTTGTCTTTCCTTCTTTCACCTTCAGTCCTTAATGGTCCATCCCATCATCTATCAAAAAGATCCTTTAGTGTAGATGACTTTCCCTCTGAAATCCTTGGCTATTGGTTGCAAGTAATTCTCCTTTCATGACTCCATAGCCCAATGGATGGCACTTTCTTGACCTATCCCCTTTGTTGAAACCTCCTGCTACTTCGTTCCTTTTCTCCTATTGCTTTCTCAGTCTATGATCTCCTGACCAACCCAGCAACCAACCAACCAAACCATTCAAAACCCCCCATTATGCTTCATAACTAGCCTAACATCTCATTTTGAGCTCTCAAAGATACATCATTCTTTGCTTTAATGAAGAGATCCCTCTTCGGGTCCAGGAGGGCTAGATTCTAGGGCCCAAAAGTGGTTCTGATGTTGTCTCATCTTCTGGTCTTGCCAATCCGGCCAAAACATGGGAACCCCAACGGGTTTGAATTAGATCTGCTTAAAATTATCTAGGAGCTCAATCTGACATCATAATGGACAATTATTCTAAATGATTTAAATGTAAGGGAAAATCAGCCAAATCTCCAAAACAAAGTATCAAAAATGCCCCCAGAGTTAACTCAATATACCACTTGGCAGCGTTTCCAGTTAAGGTGCGTTGAAACAATCTCAAACTAATCGAATCGTCGATCAGGGAGTTAGACGAACACCATAAATGGAAGGTGGTGATATGGTCAGTCGGGTCCTCTCCATTCTTGCCTTCAAACTTTGGAATGTCTGAAGGTAGTTTGGTAGGAACCGGAGGCCACCCCGGACTATATCGGATCGGATCATTCGTCAATTTCGACAAATCTGGAAAGTTCAACATTGCCAGAAAAGGTAAACAATGCGAAGCCTGAGGATTCCATCCTTGATGGGATGAATTCCCAACATTCTGAAAATAATACCCTGGATTTGATGAGGCACCAGGTTGCCAAAAAGAACTCGTAGAAAATGTTGGGCCAAAGGACCCAACATTTGGAGAAGGAACCCCTCCCAACGTAGAGTTACCAAAGATCGGACCATGTCCCCCCCCCCCTGAAGTAATGAATGAAGAGGAAAGCCCCTGATAGGGGTTCCAAGAATTAGAAAGAGGGGAAAAAGTCTGATAAACACTCGACAAAGGGAAAGAAACATTCCCTTGTTTACCAGCGTAAAACTGATTCCCTGCCCCCACTGTTGTAAATACAGGGTTCCAACCTGTAAAGGTAGTCAAACTCTGACCTCCAGACCAAGGGTTAAAACTCTGAGTCTGAGAAGTAAAAGGAAAAGACCCTAAAGAAGTATTTGAACTAGGAATATGCCCAGTTTCGAAGGAGAACCCTTGAAAAGAAGTTGACCCACTAGCCATGGAAGACATGGGTGTAGACGCAATTGCAGCAACGGAAAAGGAAAACGAAGGAATCCCACTAGTGGCCATTCCAAAAAAAAAGGGACCAGATTGAGAAGCATGTGCTTGGGTGAAACTAGAGCCAAACACAGCAGTACTAGAGGCAATCTAAGATATAGCAATAGTGCCTCCTCCTTCAATAGAAGCAGGAGTCTGAATGCCTGCAGCACTCACATCCGAAGTTGCGTTCCCAGTCGTGGCCATCGAAAGGTGTGAATAAGAAGGAGGAATTTCTGGTCTCTATGACTCAGGTCCGATGTACTCAACAACAAATGGATAATCAGGAGGAAGAGGAGATAGAAGTGACCAAGGAGACTCAGGTACTTCCTCTACTTCTATTCCTAATTCTCCCAGAAACAAGACTCTCGAGGTGAGCGGAACACTCCTCTCAACACTAGAACCAACTACGAAATCTTCAAGCTCTTGTGGAGGATCTCTCTCCACTGCGTCAGATTTCACAGTGTGATATTCACCTGCTATGTTACTCCTACGCCTTCTTGAAGAAGGCTCAATAGTTTCGGGAGATAACCCCTGAACTCTCCTCGATCGACGAGGCGCTTGATCAACCACCTTAATAGATTTAATTAGACTCAAAAAAGTATAAAGCTAGGAAAGCTAGGGGCAAAGAGCACTCAGTACAAAAATCCCTAAGATACAACCCAAACAAGCAACTTTCAGGTATTTCCGCTCCGGGTGATTAGGACCGGGCACCAAAATACAAGAAAGTGAAAAATAGGACCTCCCGAAAGTAGTCTGGGATAATTACGGCCCAGGCCTACTAGCGAAGGTAATAGAAATAGTTACGCCGACCTCCTAACAACAGCCTTTGCCGGTGCAAGTACCCAAGCTTCGTCGGGGCACCCTCCAGAAGTACTGCTGGAAGTGATACGACATTTGTCTCAGGTACCAAGGGTATTCCCCCCCGCAGTCACCTGTGTGGAACCTAGGAATGGCAACTATGGGCACCAATCCGTGTCAGAAGCTGGGCGGAACGGACTTGAGGCAAGATCCAGCAAATCAGAGAGGGGGTATCTCTCTTCTTGGCCTTCACTTCCCCTCGCGCTTGACTCTCTGGAGGAGAGCTTTCCTGGTCCACCTAATGGAGTTGGATTTTTCTCAATTAATAAACTTCTTTGTTTTAGTTTGAGCGGCCTTAGAGAGTTAACTGTCCACTCACCTAATCCAAGGCCCTACAACCTAGCTAGTTAGTGTATGACACTTAATAAAAAAACTTGCTAGTTGTTTTTAAATTATTGCGCTTATTTTAGTTGGCTGTTATATTAAGTAAAGGGGATATGGAAATGAAACTCGTGGTGTTTTATGACGCAGAAAAGAAATTAATGAAAACCAAACTACATGCAAATGCAGTAATTGCCTTTCGATGAAAAGAAATTTCTACACGGGTTCTACGAGACTATATTCTTTTCTTTTCAGATAACAAACTTCAAATTCGCAAAAATTATGAAAAATACTAAATGCTTAGGTTCACCTAATGCAAATTACTAAGAGCATGCTAATTCTAAGATGCAAAAATTACCAAAGAAAAGAGAAATTTCCAAAGAATCCTTTAGTTTTATCACGTTTCTGGTTGTCCACAAAGCTAGTTCCAAAAATCAGAAACTCTCAGTATAAAGACACCAAAATATTCTTGAAACAAGAGAAAGAAACCAATGAAAATTCCCTTCCCAAATCAAGTCAGAAACCGAAGGAAAGAAATCTCAACAAAGCTTCAAAAGATGAAAAGAAACCAAAACAAAAGCAAAGGCAAAACAAAATGTTTTTGAGCTTTTTGAATTTTATAAAAGAAGACTTCAAAGAGACCGAGAAGACTATCCAATTACCAATCCAAACAATCTCTGAATTTCAAGCAGAACTTCAACAAAATGCTCCAAATCTTATAGTGCCAACTAGTAGCAATATTTATGCGAGCAAAAAGGAAGACAAGAAACTCAGTAACTCAGCCTAGAAGAATAGCACACTCTTGTAGCAAAAAAAACTTCAAAGACCCGAAAATGACTCTTCAAAAATTGCAACAAGACCTAGTCACATGAAATCAAGAAAACTAACCAAAAAGTAGGCAAAAATTAAAGTGCTAAGCAAAACATAAAGTGAGGAAAGAGCATACGAGTAGAAGCTCTCTGTCCTGATAAAGTAGAACAACCAAGAATCTCCAGAAAGAGATCTTGGTACTCGAACCAGAAATGAAAGCACTAAAAAACAAGATTTTCCAAATAAGCCAGTCCTCAACCAAACAAGAGAGAAAAAGACCAATAACCACTATCAACACAATCCAGAGACTATAAGGACACTACAGGAACAAGTCTCCACAGGCAGACAAGACTAAAAAGTCAAGAAATCAAAAATTTCAAAATTTTCCCAGGCATACGCTACTTATTAGCTTTTCAACAAGTGTGCATACGTGCCTATGTCAAAGGAAACCAACGTATATGCGACTTCCTTTAACAAAAACAGCATGTATACTGTGTAGAGGAAAACTCGCGTATGGAAAGGTAAATAATGAAAAATAAAAAATGATCAAGCCTGGCTAAAGAACCAGGTCTTTATTCTGACTGAGAAAAAGCTAAATGGACTGGAAATAATGATTAAAACTGTTTGAAACCTTCAAAACAGCTGAAACCACCCAACAAGGGAATCACAAGAATGCGATCCCCAGTGGAGTCGCCAGTTCTGTTTCGGGAAATAAATCCCTAGAGGTCGTTGGGTCAAAACCTCCACAGATCAGGGCGTGCTATTCAAGAAGGACTCACACAACCACACTTGTACGCTAAAAACTAGATAACATCGATTGTAGAACTCACCCGTAGATCCTACGTTTGATGCAGATCCCACGGGGTCCAAACCCCCAGCAACCCTTCTTCCTCCTTAACCTGAAAACCAAGAATAAACGTGCACGGAAATCTAGTTGTACATCATATATTTATCCTAAATGTCAGTGTAATCCATGTGAAACATCATATAAACAATAATAAATGCTTAATTAATAATATTTTCACATATGCAAGCAGATATTAACACGTGAATTCAGGAACAAGATGGTTCTTCTTCATTACGAACAACATGTACAATGATAGTAAGATGGAGAGATCACCTGAATCCTTCCATGATCTTCGAATAGACTGTCGTCCGGATCCGTCCCGCCCTTGCCTCGCTAAGATACTTTCAAGACTTGTGCACACAAGATGACATATAAACAGATGAACATCTCCAGGAAACAAGGGTTTCCTGTAAAAATCTGGGAAGTACAGGAGGCACGAGAAATCAGACTTGAATTGGGGCTCCAATAGAGTATAATATCTATAATTTCTCTCTC